>SRLM01000100.1:466312-827851 GCA_015708895.1 Populus ilicifolia
AAAAAAAAAGAAAAAAAAAAAGAAAGAAAGAAGAAGAAGAAGGAATATCTCTAATCCTGCCGTATTTCAGGTGCAGGGAATTAAGGCTTTCACACCCGGTTGAAGCCCAACAATCAATATTGCCCCCGGTTGTAGATTTATATGCTCTAAAATGTCAACAAGAAGGGACCCTCTCGCTTCCACTTTTTCATCGCAGTCTTCGATATCATATTAGGTGTCTTGTTAATTGTTTTTGTTATAAATATATTAAAACAATTTAAAAATATAAAATAATATTAATTTAAAATATAAAGTAATTTTTTTAAAATATTTTTAAAGCACAAAAATAAATAAAATTATAACCTTGACCTTTAGCTGCCACACCGTGCAAGATGCCTGCCTTGAGCAGGTATTTTCTTGCTTGATGTAACGATCGATTAAAAACAATGGTGGTTTAACTAGCGGAGGCGTCTCCAAGATATGAATTTCATCTTCTCAAAATATTATGGAAGAAATTAAAGATATAGATACCATGATCAAATAAAGCTAAATTTATAGTGATGGTATGTAATTTTTACAATTTGATTTGAGTCAACCATGATGTCTTCTCGCCTTGTTGCTAAAGTCTTTTGGTTCTTTTTAAGGTTCACAGAATACAGACATGTAATTAAAACAATTATAAATTTATTTGGTTGACAAGATAAATAAAAAAAATTGAATAATTTTACAATGAAATTATATATTCTTAAAATAAATAAACATGTATTTGATTTAATAGACTGTGGAACGTGTCAACCCATGGACCCAATTGCCCGTACAAGGTGATTGGTGCGGGTGATAAAAGTCCCGATGACTTTAGTTGCGGCTTTATACTTCTACTTATTTCTTTTGTATTTAAAACAAAATCATTAATGACATGATATATGAATACAAAAAACTAAATAACAAAAAATATAAAAAGCTCACGGGTTATATATATATATATATAAGATGAGTGAGTTATAGGAGGGAAAAAAATCTGATTTGGTAGTATCCATCACATATATTGATCTGATTTCAATTTTGAAAGAAGGGGTGAAATATCCTCGGGAAAGTAACGATAATTTCTTTTATTTTTTAATAATTTTTTTCTACTTGATAAGTTTTATTAATTTTTTTAATTCTTAAAATATTATTTCACCAAAAGCTCAAGACTCCATTGCTTTGCCCGCCCTAATGATTTACAAACAGCACTAAGACCACGTACCGGGAGCAATATAAAAAGAAGTGGGAGCAATATTGAAGGCAGCGACTTTAACAAGGAGCAAGAAAAGGAAGAGGAGAGAGTACTACAAGTGTACAACTGTACAAGAATAAAAGTCCAGATAACAAGTAGTCTCCATCACTGAAACATTTCTCTAATCCTCTTATTTCCTGACTCTTTCTTCTATCTTTCGAGGAACCAGCGTAATCGGTTTATCGTTCCATACCCAAGGGCGCCTGCCATCTTCAGCACAGACGATATCAAAAATCCGTGTATCGACATGGGAAATTGTTGGGGAAGTACTCCTGTGACCAATCATAATAGCCCTTCTGCTACCAAGCCTCCTACTCCAAGTAATTACACCATATAAAAACTATTCTCAAATCTTCCCTTTTTTCGTAAGGAGTTTCTTGTTAATCTTGTTTGATTTATATGTTAATGCAGAAACATCAGCAAACCACAGCAAAGAAAATGGACTGGGGGGCAGAAGCAGCTGCGACCGTAAAGAAAAAGAAAGCGTCAAGATTGGTATGTATGTGAAGAACAAAGACAAGGATGAAACAGCTATAATTCCTCCTAGTGGACAGGTCACGGCAATAATGGGACCAAAACTGTTCACTCTGGCAGAGCTGAAGAGTGCTACCAGGAATTTTAGACCTGATACTGTGCTAGGGGAGGGTGGGTTCGGCAGGGTTTTTAAAGGTTGGGTCGATGAAAAGACCTACGCACCGGCTAAAGTTGGCTGTGGAATGGCTGTAGCTGTTAAGAAATCGAACCCAGACAGCTCTCAAGGCCTGCAGGAGTGGCAGGTAAGAATCAATTTCTTTCTTTGTTAATTTGTTTTCTGCCATCATAAAGTCAGGAATCTTTGTTTTACCTAAATCTTTATCTTTCTATGTATAAAACATAGCTTGATCTTGGTAGCTCGATCAGCTTTGGTGCTGCTAAAAAAAGTTGGAAAACAACTAGATCTATAGTGTTTTTTTCCTTCATTTGGCGAACTCCCTCATCGATCCCTCAACCGTTGACAGATGCACATTTCTGCCACCTGTTGCTTTGCTGTGAAACGTTCGCACTTGACCATGTTCACATCGCATATGACATATCCATTGATCTTAATATGACGTCCATGCTTGCATCTCCAATAGTCATATAATTTTTTTTATTTATTTATCTTAGTTTCTCGAAAAATTGAAGTATTCAATTTTTTTAATTTTTTATTTCAGTCCTGGTTGTTTAGAAATTTATGATAGCTTCTTAATGCGTTTTGAAGAGAGATTAAATTAAGTTCTTTTGACATGATGGTGGGCAAATTGTATAGAACCCAAATGGAAATTGGTGAAAGAAGAGAAAAGAATTGAATGATGAATTCAATTGTTGTTCTTTGACGAAAATAATTGAATTAATACCCCCAAAAAACCAAGCCAATAACCATATTTAATATTCTAATCAGAATAAAATATGAAAGCACGAAGGAAGTGCATGCAGAACACAGATCCGCGCGCACATGGTATACAAAGTCAGCATGCCAGAACATTTGCTAGGTCAGTTTCATTAACGTTGATGACCAATTCTACTGTCTCAGTTGTACGGTCCGCGTGATACGTGTTTTATTACAGTTTTGAATTTAAAAATATTTAATTAATTAATACATATCAAAGTTTTATATAGATTTTATAGAACTCTTTCATAAGAGTTTGGTAAAAAAGATTATAACTTGTTTTCTTAATTTATATTTTCAAATTACAACCACAGAAACCATTACAATATCAAACACTTAAAATCATCACGTTGAATTTGTTGTCGCAGTCTGAAGTGAAGTTACTGGGAAAATTTTCTCATCCAAACCTCGTCAGCCTCTTAGGTTACTGCTGGGAGGAAAAGCAGTTCCTTCTTGTCTACGAGTACATGCAGAAGGGAAGCTTGGAAAAGCACCTTTTCAGAAGTAAGAAAACCATAAATCCACACATAATATCTCTCCTTTCTTCTTTTTCAATGACAATAACCATAGTGAAATCCACTGATTCGGTGCACAGGATTTCTGATATAGTCACTAACGGCATGGCAAATTGTGGGTGTTTGCAGAGGGGGCAGAACCGCTTCCATGGAATGTTAGAATTAAAATTGCAATTGGAGCTGCAGAAGGTCTTGCCTTCCTTCACACATCGGAAAAGAGTGTCATTTATCGAGACTTTAAGACATCTAACATATTATTGGATGGGGTAAGGTTCTTTGTATCTTTGCATTTTTCAGAAAACGAGGCACCATTTAAGTAGCCATATTGACTCGACTGCTCTCTGTCTTTTCTTTCACTTTCCAGGCCTTCAACGCTAAACTTTCAGACTTTGGGTTGGCAAAGTTTGGTCCTTCAAACGGCAACTCCCATGTTACAACAAGGGTCATGGGCACGTATGGTTATGCAGCTCCAGAATATGTTGCTACTGGTAATTAACCCTTTCCCCCCTCCCAATATTGATCAGATATGTGACGTAAATGGTATTAGTATATAACAATTACAACCAAATTTTACAGGGCATTTGTACGTCAAGAGTGATGTCTACGGTTTTGGTGTTGTGTTACTGGAATTGTTGACGGGCCTAAAAGCCCTGGACACCAATCGGCCGAGTTGGCAGCAAAATTTGGTAGAGTTTGCTAGGCCTTCACTTTCCGATAAAAGAAAACTGAAGAAAATAATGGATCCAAGACTCGAAGAGCAGTACCCTATAAAAGCTGCAGTGCAAGCAGCTGAACTTATACTACAATGCTTGGAATGTGACCCAAAAAGTAGACCATCCATGGAAGAGGTTTTGGAGACCTTAAAAAAGATAGATGACACGAAGGATGTGTCCAAGGAAAGCAAAGGCAGTGCCAAGAAAAAAGCTGCAAAGCGACAAGAAGAGCATTACCACCATCAGTCTCCACTTCAGTCCAGACGTGGTGGCACTGGCAACAAGGGTCGAGCCCACTCCCCAGCCTAAGTCGGTTCATACCAATCAACGGGTGCCCCTAGGTCATCATATTTTGCAAATTGCTTGTAGTTTTGCTCTTCTTTTTGATTCTTTTAACCTGTAACACGTCCAATGTTTGTTTATTAGAGGTCCAAACTTGAGTAAGAAATGTTCTCTCGACCTAGTGTCATGAGTTTGAACTAGCTGTTTTGTAGAGGATGGTTGAGCCCGTATGGTCAAGTTGGACCAGTAAATTGAGATGTAATTCAGGCCCGACCCATCTGGAAACCCAAGGAAAAAAAACTGTGTGTATAAATTAAACAAAAAAAGAACACAGGAAAGGAAATCATAATTTAAAAGGACATTCGAGAGGCGGTGAAGGTCTCTAAGGTTCTTGTTTATTGAACCCTGATTTGTTCACCTGTATCTATTCCTATGGAATGTTTGATTATTGATTCCGAATACAAGATACTATATGTAAAATATATTTATTATTTTATGTATCTATCTCAGCTTCTTTAATTTTATATATTTTTTTAATTATTATTAAAAAATATTATTCTCCGCACACATTTAGATATGTGCCTGTGTAAAAGCTCAAATCATCAGTATATTCCATCCAATGCGACTACTGTTTTATGTTATATCATTGTGTTTTTTTTAATTAATATAAATTTTTGGGTGAACTTATATGTATATTAACTAATTCTAAAACTATTAACCATGTAAACTCCTGATAACTTTAAATTTATAAAATTCAAACTAACAATTTTCGTGAAACAAATCTAAAATTTATCAGGTTGTGACCTCAAGACACCTTGTTTTGTACCTGCAAACCCTAAGTCTATGGAGCCAGATTATCATTGTCCGGTGGATCTCATTTCCAGCTCAGAAAACTTGGGGTTGGATATTCTGGGATTTACAAGCCCAACCAAGCAGAAATTAATCCACTTTCTGATCATTTCCATATTCAAGTAATTCAGACGAAGTTAAGTATTCTCCTTGATTTTTTCATTTTTTTTGGATACAAACAGTGTAGTTCTTGTTGAAGTTTGAAAAGGATGAAAAAGACAGAAAACAATGATTCTGAGTTTCAGACCGCAGGAGTTGCTGAGTTCCAAGTACAAGATAAGAATGAGAGGCGCCTATAGTTGCCAGGACATTATTAAGCTCTGCAGATTAATTGCAGTCCATGTCGGCCCGGAGTTGTCAAGACTATCATTGCCAGTGGCCACATTCACTGGAGCTCAAAAGACTGTGGAACAAGAATTTTGATCCATGCTTGATAAAGAAATACACCTCGAGCTAGTAAATAAAATGATGATGATGATTGTAGCATTCAGGTTAGGTGATCAAGGAACTTTATCTCTTTATTTGATTTGAATTTTGAATTCAAATTTTAGAATTAGTGTTAAGATGATTTATTGTTAAATCGATGTAGGAGATAGCATTCATGGAATTATATAGAAAAAAAACAATAATTTCAGTTAATAATTTATATATTAAAAAAAAAGCTCTTAAATTTAGAAACAAACAAACAAATCTATGGGTAGGCTTAGGCTGCAAGCACGTTTAAATTAAGTGTGAGTCGTATCGTGGGGTGTTTATTTTTTAATTAAAAATATATTAAAATGATTGATTAACTTATTTTTAATTTTGATATTTTATGATCACTCAAAAAAATTAAAAAAATATCAAACCCAAACGGAAAAACAAATAATCATAAAAGTTGACAGCTTAATTCAATTTAAAGCATCGAAAATAAAAACCTTAGGACTATATGCAACTATGCTGTGCGAGTTAGTGCTCAGATTAAATAGTATAAACCCCATGCTTCTCTTGTACACGTGAGACCTCAAATTGACTAATAAAACATGATTTGATACCAGACTAATTACTGATAATTAAACACAGTAATCACAATTAATTAGAAGCATGATTCCACATGCTGCACGCTCCCCATAGCCGGCCACCCTTTTCTTGATCCAAGAGGGGAGTGCTCCCTTTCTTATGATGCCAAGTATGTCATAAAAGGGGTCGTCGTGATCTTCTTTCTTAGTGGGGTGGTGGCTGCTTTGGACCCTTTCTTCGGTGCCATTCCCTGCTAATCATGACTACATGATGAAGATGAAGAACCCATGATTTTTATTATCTTATCTTTTTTCTGCACTATTAAGTTGATTAATTTTTGCTCTATCTTCTTCATCAATGATGGTTTACAGGTGTGAATTTTTTTTGACCGTGGAAGAATCTCATGGTAGTGTTTATCATTAGAATCAAACTTTCAAGAGGCTTGTACAAAGAAGGATACATATATGGGTGAGTGTTTAATAATATGGTATAAAGTATTTATCAAAAGTGATTTTCAATTTTAAATATACTAAGATATTTTTTTAAATTTTCTTTTAGTTTTTAACATCGAACCATTAAAAAATACCTTAAAAAACATCAATTTAATTTTTGTATATACATATACACTCTGATTTTTATTGGCAGTTGATGAATTAGTGGTAATATTCAATTAATCATCAACGTAAAAATCATGAGTTTGTTTAAATAGCATGTATATATAATCAGAAAAAAAATCACAGAGCTTAGATTTCTTTTTGAGTAAAACAGCACATACTGTTTAATTTCTTCAACATGCACATCATATTGATTTTTTCATCAGTGCACGTAAACTATTTTAATCCTACAGCGCAACCCTTTAAAACTTAATGTGTTGTGTTTTTTTCATCACCACAACTTATTATTAAAATTTAATGAATTATATTGATAAGAATAACGTGTAATTTCTTTTTTCAATTGTGCTATTTTGCTGCCTATGACCATGCTATTAAAAAAAAATAAAAAAAACCTCAAAACTTCCGTCCTCGTTTTAGTTTTTTAATGAAATTTTATGCTTTCCGCGTTAATTTGCTGCCTCAAGCCTTGTGTGTGTGAAGTTCAAGGGCAGCAACCATCAACCAATGCCCAAGAACATCATGAAATGGAAGGCAGACAGTTGTGTCTTGTCTCGCGGAGTCAAATGCTTAATCATGAGCTATAAAACGTTTCTCCATGTTAAGAAATCCCTGAATGATGAATCCAGCTCAAGCTATATACTGTAATTATATATAGTGACATCCTCTAGTTAAACTGTTTGGGGACAGCGGCCCCTCGTAAAAGGGACAGTGACCCTCCAGCTGGACTTTTTAACTGACATAACTAGAAAGAAAATCTCATGGCTCGAGATGAACAGGCCATGGTAACCCTCAACTCAAAATTATTTCATCACAGAGCACAAGATCCCAGCAGTCCTTGAATCTAGAAACTGCTTACCTTACAGAACTGCACAGCCTCAAAGGATCACACTGCATATATTGCCACATGTTGAGCAACTTATTTAATGCCCTAATTAAAAGAAGTGGGTTGAAAGCTGAAAGACTGATGCCACCGAATCATTTGTCTTACGTAGGAGTATATGCGATTCAGAACACGACAAGTAGCCGAGTAAAGAAAATGATAGATAAATGAGCAGCAGCAGGAGGTAATAAGTGGAATCAGGCCAGAATTTGTGATGTTGATGCCTACAAATGCGGACTCATCAAAAAATGCCAAGAATCTAGAGACAATGCGAGAAGGTTCATCCAGATTTTATGGTTGCTAGGGCCACTCTCGCACATCAAAATTATGTCAGGGTAAACAAATCATATGCATGGCTAGGTTTCAACATTCCTCGACCTCGAATTCTTGGTTGCGAAAAAAAGTGATTCGATTGATGATACAGAAACAAAATCCTTGGTTAATTACGTTCACCCCTCAATGAGATTTGTAATATTTTCTATTTTTTTATATTCATTTATTAAAAATATTTTTTTTTATTATATCCATCACAACTACTGAAATAATTATGAGGTTAGCTATAACAAGAATAATTTAAAACATGATGTGTTATATTAATCCTATTAATAGTTAAGGGATCCGTTGACCCTGCTTACATCAAAAACTTTGTTTCTTATAATTACACAGTCCTCGATCTCAGGAAAACCTCAAGACATCACATAAAATATAATATAAATAATATTTAATAATTTAAACTTTTAAATTAAATTATTTTTCTAATATGATATTAGAGTATTGATAATTAAATGATTATGAGTTTAAATTTTATTATTTTTATTTATTTAATAAAAATCAAGTATAAATTAATATATACTTATATAATTTTCAAAATCAAGGGGTTTTTTATTTAAAGAGATATATTAAAAAATAATATAAATGATATCTTGAAACTGCACTTAATAATTTAAATTTTTAAGTTGAATTAGTTTTTTCTTACATGCATATAAGTTTATATATTTTTATTTAAAAAAATATATTAAAAAATAATATAAATAATATTTTAAATCTTTACATAATAATTTAAACTTTTAAATTTAATTAGTTGTCTGTCACACACCAAAAAAAAAACAAGTTTCCATGTTTATAATGGATTTGCGCACACGAGAGCTTACGCATGATATATGATGAACATCATTTCTAATCCAAACCTTCAGGTTATTGGATCATGAGCTCAGCATTTCATTTTTCCCACATCTAACTAATATGGGCTGGTGCATTGGAGGATCTTCAAGGGACAGGGGAAGAAATTAGCCCCCTTGGTTAATTTTGAATAACATTACATCTTGGTTTCGTCGTGTACTCTTAAAAGTTACAGTTTTACTCATAATATTGAAAAAAAATCATTCAATTCGGTGCCTTCGTGTAAATAGCATGATTATATATTGGCCCTTCATTTTTTAAGAATAGAGTTTAAATATGTACATATATTTATGAGGTAAAATTCCTTACGTTAGTTAGCAACTCAATGCATGTGTTTGCATGGCCAAGATCCTTAAGTTATTTGACAAGTCGTTGTATAGGATGGAATAAAAGAATTATTTTGATTAAAACCAAACAGTTTATAATTTTTTTAATATTAATACACTTTATAATTAATAATACCATATTATTGGTCTTGCCTCCTCAAAATATTAATTTAAACAAGATCCTCCATTAAATTAGTAACGCTTACATATACACACCTAATTAAAATGAATAAAAAAAACATAAACGGTTCACTTAGAACATATGAAAATGAAAAAAACTTGGAAAATGAAAATAAGAAATAAAATAAATATCTAGGAATTGCGGAACAGCAAATTACGCTAAACATCGTTAAGCATCTTTTATTCATTGACTGAGAATAAACAGCTAATAACCACCTATCATTTTCTTGTGAATTTCCTAACCTCTATCTGTCTTCACCTCGTCCATGATCACATGCATGTGAGACTAATTATATAAGAAAGAGATTCCACGTAATCATGTGTCAAAAGCGTTCATGAATTGTTGATCCAGGCGTGTTCAAAGTTGCTGGAATGGCCATGCAGGGCTGACACTCTCGTGCATGCCAATGCAATTAATCAATGTGCGTGGAGCTAGCTGTAGACGTCAAATGCTTGAAATCTAAGCAAGCCTGCTTCTGAATTCAAGGGGGGCAGCTCCTCGACTAGTCAAAAAATACAGGTCCAAGATGTGCCCATGTATCACGGGCCCCAGTATTTACATCATGTAAATTCTGCGAAAGTAAAAATTTCATAAAAGTTATACGTCTGGCAATCTAAGTATGATAATTTGACTGAGAGAGCTTCTCTTCGCGTATACTAATTATAGCAATGGCATATGTATGCGTGGCTGTATTTGTCCAAGCCAAATGGGGGTTCAAATCTCACCAAATTCAACTAGCATTTGAGTTTCGTCGAATTAAATTGGTTGGTTGTCGAAAAAGGAAAGAAGGAGAAGAAGAAGAAAGCTGGAAAGGGGAAAATAAAGATAGAATTCTACGTACAAAAGTCCATCTGGATATCTGACAGCTTTTGACTTTCTCACGAGAAAGCTCCATCTAGATACACATAGAGAATCTGCTTTTAGCCTAAAGTTTCTCTGTGGGAGGGAGGGCAAACATGTGTGTATGAAAAAACTCAATCCAGCCCTTAACTAACGAGTGCGTGTAAATTAGATAAAGACTTTTAACTATCACAAGAAATTATAGATGTTTAAATAGGATTTATACTACTAGAAGATTTAGAGGTACTTAACAGAGAATTAAGTGATGGGTTGGAGGCAAAATTGAAGTTTTACCTGTACATAAGTACACAACGCATGGAAGTTTGCATAATCGAGGCGTGGCTGGGCTTTCTCGAGCTATGATAACGTCGGATGAGTAGCAATCATGACATGAAACGGGTGTTCGTCTTTTGACATTAGAAGGACAGGAAGAAGTAAAAAAAATTCATGCAAAACACAGAAAAGAGTCCTTAAAAGCCAACAGCCGAAGGCGGGGGGCCGGCTAGGGCCAGGAGAGGACACTCAACCCCGCAGTTGTGTTGCTCCCTCTCTCTCTGTCTCGCTCTCACCTGGGTCCAGCATCTAGAAGCAGTGTCTATTGGACCCTCACCATCACACTAACCATCATTAATCCCACCCACGCCAATAGCCGAACGATTTGTTGCCAGTTTTCTTCTGGCGACTCTCGCCATTTGTCCCCGTACTGTTGGTGGCCTCATGCTCATTAAGTATTTGCTAAATGATATGGTAGAGTATGAGCTGCGTTGTATCAATCCCCTGCCTTCCAATGATTGGGCTTGCTCTACCGGTATGGCTTGCTATACCCATATTAAACTTTGATTTGAAATTGACTTGGTTTAATTTAGTAAATTAATAGGCCGACCCACTACATGTTCAAAACTCATTTAACTTTAGAAAGATTTTTTCAAAATAACCTTGTTTTTGTAAATAAATTAATCGATCTCAGTTAACTACTGATATAATTAAAAGCAAAGGATGATGAAATTTTTCACATGTCAAAACCTTTAAAGATTATGAACATTATAACTATAAATATTTAATTTTTTATTTATTCATGTTTTACTTATTAAAAAAATAATTATAGTGTTTTATATAGAAAAACATAATAATAAAAATAATAATAAATAAACATAAAATTAACTAAAAACATATTTATTTCTTTAAAAACAATAAAATTTCATCATCAACTCATGAACTAAATATTCTCGAGTGAAGCTTAATAACTTTGGTCTGTTGTCTGTATTATTATTTATATTGGCTTGTTCTTTATATTATTATTCTAGATTCATCAGTGGTTAAGAAATATCAATATGGATAACTTGTATAAATTTTGAGTGGAGAACTGCTAGCTGCAAGTGTCAATAGCGTACTAGCTCCGGCGAGAACAACTTTCAACTGTACTTTGGCAGAAAATTGCCTTCCGACAAGGCCAAGTCTATAAATACAGGCGAATTAGTTGTGATTTCGAATGCCGTTTTCGCCTTTCTTCTCTTCATTGTTAAGATCAGATCAACAGGACCGCAGCTACTTTGTCGGCAAGTGGCTGGCATCCTCGTCCAAAGGCAACGGCGTTTTCATGCATGAAATGCCTTGAAGATGAGTAGGCTGCAAGAGAAGTGCATGTTGCTTAATTAAGGAGGGGGAGGGCATCTGGGCATTGAAATTGACCGGAAACCGATCATGAAATAAATAAAAATAAAATCCGGTTTTTTAATATAAAATAAAACACGCAGTAATTTTACTCGATCAAGATGGAAATGCGGTTTATTTATTGCTTTTATTCGTAATTATAAAACACAACCCGGTTCTTTAATATAAAATAAAATCTGGAACACAGGTCATGAAGGTTAATTTTTTTTAAAATCAAAATAAAAACCACGTCGTTTTGTAGATAAAAGTGCATTGCTAGCGATACTCGCTTAATTTTAAAGGTAACAGTATGGGTTCAATTCATCCTAGTACTAAGAGAAAACCCAAATACTTCAGCACGCGCCTAGTAATTAGGAATAATACGTTCCGTTTTAGCTGGGGATGAATGACCATATATAATGCATAATTTTGATCTCAAGGGCCGTTTTGTGACCATACAGTCGATTCAAGCCATTGCTTTTTTCACTTTAACTCAACAAATCATAAATATTTTTAGCTAGAAATAAATTTTTATTTAAATAAATACTTTTTTATAAAATTAAATTAGAGTTTTCATTAATAAAAAATAAAAAATCATAATTCTTAAGTTAACTTATACTGTATTACTCGTAAAAAGGATGCAGGTGATTTTTATTTCAGCATCATTTTAAATTCTATATTATTTGTTAAAAACATATTTAAAACATATTTTTACTTGGTGTTTTGAAAGTATTTTTAATTTGTAAATATATTAAAATAATAATTTTTTATTTTTTAAATTATTTTTAATATTAATACATCAAATCAATAAAAAATAATTAAAAATTTACCCGGCTCCTGTCCAAAACACAATACCAACCGGGGGTTTAGGTTCGAACAAACTTCAAAGAATTGGTTCGTAAAAGGTGAGTGTATGGTGATCAACGACATGACCTGGCCGTGTTTTTTCTGCCATTGCTTTAAAGAATTGCAAGGCGTCCCTTTCACCTACCTGCTTGCTTGCACTCAACCCGAAGCTGAAAATGGTTCACACTGGGAGACAACGGGAAGCCGCAGCAAAGAGCCAAGCGTGCACCTCCACTGCACTCCTCCTTGCCAGTGGAACAAAACATTCTTGTTTGTGCAAGTGAGGTTCTAGTATAGCGGTGGAAGGGGCTTGTCCCCTTCCTCTGCATCAGGGGTTCGAACCTCACCATGCACGCCTGTCACCCCCGTGGTGCCTTACATGTTTACTGGGCTTGCAGGATGTTCAGTGAGCCGTGTGGATTAGTCGTGGTGCACGTAAGCTGGCCCGGACATCACACGTCAAAAAAAAAAAAAAAACATTCTTGTTTGTCAAAAATTCATTTAGAAATCCTTGCGTCTAGCTAGTGTCACATGTCATTAAGTGCAGAAGTTAATGAGGAAAGAACGCGCTTCATGAAGGAGCTCGGGATAAAAATTCATTTTAATATTTTAAAAAAAGACAGAGAAACATGTTTTATTTTTTTTATGGTCTCTTAACTTGTTTTCTTTCAAGATCTCAATCAAATGTAGATCAAAAACAATAAAATAAGAGAAAAGGGACAAGGAAAAATAATAAAATAATCAAATGATCGATAGATTTATCAACTCAGAGATCATGACCATTTTAAAAATTATACTTAAAAATATTTTGAAAAAAACTGAAGTCTGTATTGCAGAGGCCAGAGAAAATAGCAGGAATCATCATCTCATGTCAGTAAGAATTCTTTTCAATACAGTATCATTTCAATATTTTTTAAATATTTTTTGAATTAATTCCAATTATTTTGTGACCTCAACTTCCGTATTCTGAAAAGATCCCAAGAAGGTGGACCCAGAAAGAGCTCTTATAACTATTGCTAGAATACAGTGAATGCTGCCAGTGCCAGCTTCCAGAGAATTGAGAACCACTGCTATCGTATAAAAACTATAAATTCCGACACTTTTGACTCTCATTACAAATTACAAGCGCAGCTACGCACCCTTCCCCCCACCCTCTCTTTCTCTCCATGAACAGCTACTTTAATTAACGGCGGAGTTCATGACGCTGATTGCAATGGAGTTCTCAAGCAAGACATTGAAGCTCCTTCTGCTCTGGATTTCTTTCTTTCAGGCGAGATTTTTCCTTTCCTTTCTTTTTTCATCACATTTTTTCCCTTTTTCCTTTTAGATGTGTCCATTTGGAGATTTTTTTTTAAAAAAAAATATATATGAAAAAATTTGATGAAAAAATAAGAAAAAACCTTCAGTTGTTTTCGTTTCTTCTTCCCAGTAAAAAATTAGAATTACTATAATTTGCTCGTAGAACTTTAGATTTATTCAAAATTAAAGAAACTGATGCATTCGATTTACTCGTTACGTGTCCTGTCACTGCGACTTATAGTGTGTGGTTGTAATGACGAACTTCTGTTGAGGCTTTTTTAGCTGTCTTTTTGCTTCAGTTTCTATAAACTTACGGACTGAATTTTGTGCATATTCAGGTGTTATTTGCTGTATCTATAGTCCGCGGGGAGAGGTCTGATACTCGGTTGCTTCTGACACGGAATGCAGCATCTAGGTGAGCTTTTATTTATTTTTTTGCTTAAAATAAAAGGGTTGGATTTTATTGGGTTGATGATTTATTTATTTTTGAAATCATTTGCAGGGAGAGACACTCAGAGGAATATTGTGCAATGTATGATATTTGTGGAGCACGTGAAGATGGGAAAGTTTTGAACTGCCCTTACGGATCCCCTTCTGTGAAGGTATCTGGATTTTCTCTGTTTTTTTTTTTTAATTAAATTGGAAGGCGCGTTTTGCTTTTTTTTTTTTTTTCTTCCTGGATATACTATTTTTTTGTTGTCTCTCAGCCAGATGACTTGCTTTCACAAAAGATCCAAAGCTTGTGTCCTACAATCACCGGCAATGTTTGTTGTTCAGAAGCTCAGTTCGACACGTTACGGTCACAAGTGCAGCAAGTATAGACTTCGTGTTTGATGTTTGAGAGTAACGATATTTGTGTGCCTATGTATTAATTTATGAATGTTTTCCAGGCAATTCCATTTCTGGTTGGCTGTCCAGCATGTTTGAGAAACTTTTTGAATTTGTTCTGTGAGCTTACATGCTCTCCACATCAGAGCACGTTTATCAATGTCACCACTACGGCTAAGGTTTGTAGTCCCTGGTGTTATGGTTGGGTTTCTAGAGATATTTTGTGTTCTTGTATTATCACGAGCAAGGGAAATTCCTTAGTGTTGAATCCGTTCTATGAATTAGTTAAATCAATGCATCTTCATATAACGTACCTTTTAATCCTATTATTCCTCACATAATAAAATATTCTAAATTTTAAAATGGAAATGTGAAATTGTTATAGCTTATTAGTGTTTACGATTGAGCTAATGGTTGTTAGAATTCTTGTTGGAAATTCTTGGTGTCGAAGAATGTAATTTTATTTGAGGTTTCTTATTCTCTTTTCAGGTTAAAGGCAATTTGACCGTGAGTGGCATTGATTTTTATGCATCTGATGCTTTTGGTGAAGGGTTGTATGAATCTTGCAAGGACGTAAAGTTTGGGACCATGAACACTCGAGCTCTAAATTTTATTGGTGCTGGTGCTCAAAATTTTACAGGTGACTTTTTACTTTAAAGCTGTAGCTTTAGATTCCTTGCTCCCATCTATCTGGTCTCTTCTCTCCCTGCCTCTCTATCTCTCACACATGACGAGGGTGTTGTTGAAGCGGTTAACACGACATTTCTATTTGTACCCTTGATCTTAAGATGCATGGGCTGTGGTTGATGATGATTTTGGGTTTGAAGACTTTGCTGGAAGGTGGGGTTGAAGCAGAGGTGTGGGGGCCACCTCAGAATGAATTTCTGTCAAGAGGAAGAACTCCTGATGGATGAGTGCCCTCCATTTTCACCATACCACAATTGACAGATAGCACTGAAATTCTGGAAGATTGTGTTCCTAGGAAGTTTGAGTCGTAGTTTCTTAGGTTTCCTTGACTTATTCCTTCCACGCATGATTTTTCTGTGATTTTGTTTAAGTTATAGTGCTTATGCCATGATTTTTTTCTGGCAGAGTGGTATGCATTTATTGGTAGACGAGCCCCACTTGATGTGCCAGGCTCACCATATGCTATGACATTCAAGCCTACTGCTCCTGAGTCATCTGGAATGAAACCCATGAATGTTTCTACATATTCATGCGGTGATATTTCGTTGGGTTGTTCTTGCGGTGATTGCCCTCAATCTCCTGTTTGTGCCAATACTGCTCCTCCTCCCCATCACGAAGGGGGTTCTTGTGCAGTGAGAATTGGATCTCTCAAGGCGAGTTATCATCCAGTATATAGCTTTTGAATTTATCCTTTTCCATTGATTTAATGTTTTTGGTTTGGACGCAGAGTAATTTGCTGAAAAATACCGTTGGACATGCCTTGATTTTGTTACTTTTAAGTATTTATATGTTCCTCTGATTCAGTTTCACTGTTCATTGCTCAACTCATGCAGGCCAAATGTGTCGACTTTGCTCTAACAATCCTTTATATTATATTGATTTCCATGTTTTTGGGATGGGGTTTTTTTCATCGAAAAAGAGAAAGGAACCAGACTTCCAGAATGAATCCACCGTTAGATATCAAGGACAGTGGTGAAGTTATCAGGAAGAAGGACAAGAACCTTCCTGCTCAGGTGCCTCCATTTTCCAACCTATTCATATTGAGTGGATTTTGTAGGGTTTTTTAGCCTCAATCTGATCGGTAGGTCGATTCCTTAATTCATAGGCCAATTCCTTGCCACTGAATTCTTTTAACTACTAATTTCCAGATGGTTGAAGATTCTCCTCAAACTGGAAGCAGGGTACAGCTTTCAATCGTGCAAGGATATATGTCAAAGTTCTACAGGTCCACTGTCTATGCCATTAACGCTATCAGTGTAGCTGAATTATTTTTTACCCTTTTAGTTTGTTTCTATTTCAGGAGATATGGAACATGGGTTGCTAGAAATCCAATCCTTGTGTTGAGCTTGTCATTGGCTGCAATTCTTCTACCTTGTGTAGGCCTCATCCGTTTCAAGGTGGAGACACGACCTGAGAAGGTAGAATTTAACATACAAATTGCTTCTTTCATCCTTTATGTTTAAATCCTAAAGAAAGGGAGTGTTTTAATCATTTAACCACTCTACAGTCTTTACTGCTGACATTTTTGGGTCCAACAAATGCTAGAATTAACCAAATTGACGAGTATCTGTGGAAAGAATTAGTGTATTTCATTGAATCTATTGAAATGCATACGATATGCTAATATGCATTTGGAAGTGACAAATTTGGGGGCAATATTCTATTTCGGGAGTGCGGCCATTATTTCCTGGAGAAGTCATAAAAGTATATATTGTTGCTCATTTGACCGTGCTTTAAGTTCTGGGCAATCAGTCTAATCTAGTATTCATTATTATTAGCGCTGCTTTTTTCCATATGCCAGTCAACTGCTAATACTTGCACTATTTCAGCTATGGGTAGGGCCCGGGAGTAAAGTTGCTGAAGAGAAACGTTTTTTTGACACTCACCTAGCCCCTTTCTACAGAATTGAGCAGGTTTTGCAGTATTCTACAATTTTTTTTTCTTATTTATTTTTTGCTTCCAGTCTAGTTTCCTTATGTGCTTTTATTTTGTTGTTCGCACATGTACCCTTCTAGATGCTGGTTCTAGAGACTGAAAATGAGTTTCAAGGCCTCACAAAGGCTTGGATCCTGTTTGTTGTCATCACTTGTGGAACAATTCCTCTCCCTTTCTTTCCTGTATACAGCAAACCTGCTAACATCAATTTCTTGCTATGCCTTTCCTTATCATAACAAACTCTTGCCATGAAAATGGCTGCAATCGGTTGACTACATCTGTCATTATCACCAGTAAATGCTGTATTTATCATGATAATGTGCATGCATGTGTATTGTCATACCCGCAGGATGTGATAGTTGCCTTTTTTATTTCTTAATGCTCGAGCACAGAGACCACAATGCAGTGTTCTGATTGCTTTGAAATATTTCATTTTTAATGATGACAATTTATCCACGTGCCATTTTGTTTGCTTGACTTGGATTAGTTAGTTGCCAGATTTTTATTCCTCTTCTAATTCTGGGAAGAACTACTGGTGACATGTTTTCCAGCTAATTCTAGCGACTGTTCCAGATGCCGGGGCACAGAAATTGCCAAGTATTGTGACAGAAGACAACATCAAATTACTTTTTGAAATACAAAAAAAGGTATTCATTTTGTCGGGTATCAATCACTTTCTTGAAATTTGGGGTAACATATAGTTGCATGCATCGTCAGGAACATCAATTGAGTTTACATTTGCTGTTCTATTAGGTTATTTTTCCATGTTCCTATTGGAAAAGGATGATCTGAAATTTCTTAGGTTAATAGTGTTCAGCTTTGACAGGCTGATGGAATCCGTGCAAATCACTCTGGATCAATGGTATCTCTGACTGATATTTGCATGAAGCCACTGGACAAAGATTGTGCCACTCAAAGTGTACTACAGGTTGCCTTTTTTCTTTTTTCTTTCTGTTTGATTATCTCTTTTTTTGGTATGCAATTAAATGCTTAAAATTATGTGAAAGCGAATTTGTTCCATTCTTAATTAGTGGTAACAATATTGCTAGGACTATAGTGGTTCAAAGGCTGCCACTGTTACAGTTGCATGTGTTTCCATTAACGAAAGATGAACCTAGAGGTACTTATTTTGATTTTGATTCTTCACTAATACCCCCCCTTCTCCCAGTACTTCCAAATGGATCCTCGAAACCTTGAAAATTATGGAGGAGTTGAGCATGTGAATTACTGTCTCCAGGTATATCTTTTTAGTCTCAGGTTCCATGTTCTTGGAAGCTTGAAGACAATTATCTCAAAAATCATGTCTTCCTCTCCACCCCTTCCTCCAGCTCCAATAATTCTCTGCCTGATTATTATGATGATACTATGTTATTTCAGCATTATACCTCTGCAGACACTTGTAGGAGTGCCTTCAAAGCTCCCCTTGATCCAAGCACTTCCTTGGGAGGTTTCTCAGGGAATAATTATTCGGAGGTATTTGGTTCCTTTCCTTGTAAATAGAAAACACAACTGGATCAGAAGTCTATAATAATCCTCCGACTACTTCTCTGGGACAGGCATCCGCATTTATTGTAACTTATCCAGTAAACAATGTGATTGATAAAGAAGGGAATGAAACTGACAAGGCTGTTGCTTGGGAGAAGGCTTTTATTCAGTTAGTGAAGGTTTGTTCTTCGTTTCAGTCCAGTGATTGTGTATATGGTTCCTGGAAATATACATGTCTCTCCATTTTTTATAAACATGTTTACCGAATTGTGTCTTGTGGTTATTAATATTTGTTGACACAAACAATAAGAAGAGAGAGAAATAAGATAACACGAAAGGATCTGATCTGTTTGAGCAATAGACCACCCTCCTTAGTAGCCAGAATGAAAAAGAGACCCCCTTGGGAAAAAATACTATAGACGTAAGATATATAAGGGGAATGAATGCTTTTTTTCCATTTTTTTGTCTGAATTTTTAATGAATCTGCTTCATTCGTCAACTCTATACAATCTAATATTTCTATCAAGTGTAAGTTCTATTCTAATATTGGATATTAGAATTTAGAAAGAGTACAAATCTGATCCTTTCATTTCATTAAGGTAATGAACCAAAATACAAACAGAAATGAGTGAAAGATGATACAATTCATTAAGAACAAAACCAATACAATTCATTAAGAACAAAACCAAGGGGCTTCAGATATCAGAAATAAGTGAGATGATATTAGACATCTGATCCAAACTGTAAGTGTCATTCTGTTAATATTGGATTTGCTGCAAAGAGCAAGCATCGTCCTGAATAGTTTTAATAGCATATATCTGTATCATCATTTCATTGCCTCATTTTATCTCAATCATCTCATGTGTTTTATGTGACAGGATGAGCTATTGCCAATGGTGCAGTCAAAGAATCTCACCCTTTCTTTTTCATCGGAAAGCTCCATCGAGGAGGAATTAAAAAGGGAAAGTACCGCAGATGTCATTACTATTTTGGTGAGCTCTTTTCTTGGTAGAGAAAAAGCATTTCCATTTATAGGTTTTAAATAAGGTACTGTTCAGTGCAATGATAAATGCCCAGGGCTTGCAAACAACAAGTTATTTGTTGTATGCTACTTGTTTAGCTAACTTTTGATGCCTTTTCCATTTCAGATTAGCTATCTTGTGATGTTTGCCTACATATCTCTTACTCTGGGTGACACACTTCATTTATCTTCGTTTTACATTTCGTCTAAGGTATGTTCTTTTTTGCATCGCTTGAACTTTCTCCTCTCCCTGTGTAGAACCCAGAGTCTATCACATAGCATTTTATTGTATTTCTGTGAATGTGAGGTTTTCTGTATTAAATATTCATATTTTCTTAAACTTTTCCCTTTCCTTCATTCAGTTTATATGATTGGTTGACTTCCAGGTGCTGCTTGGTCTATCTGGAGTTATGCTTGTCATGCTCTCTGTTCTTGGATCCGTAGGATTTTTTAGTGCCATTGGAGTAAAGTCTACATTAATCATCATGGAAGTTATTCCTTTTCTTGTATTAGCTGTAAGTTTCTTTCTTCTACATTTAGACTTCATGTGGCATTATCATTTTGTCTGCATTGATCATTTAGACTTCTCTGTCATATCAGGTTGGGGTGGATAACATGTGCATATTGGTGCATGCTGTTAAGCGGCAACCATTGGAGTTGCCACTAGAAGGACGAATAAGCAATGCTCTTGTCGAAGTTGGGCCATCCATCACACTTGCTAGTCTATCTGAAGTTTTAGCATTTGCAGCTGGAAGTTTCATTCCTATGCCGGCATGCCGTGTGTTCTCTATGTTTGCTGGTAGGATATTTTAATCATTTTTCTTTAAGACATTTATTATTTTTATTCCACTTTTCTTTTCAAAAACATTGCACCATTTTATGTCATGCCTCTTTTGCAGCACTCGCTGTTCTTTTGGACTTCCTTCTGCAAGTTACAGCTTTTGTAGCTTTGATAGTTTTTGATTTTTTGCGAGCGGAGGATAAGAGAGTCGATTGCATTCCATGTATGAAAATTTCATCATCATATGCAGACACTCCTAAAGGTATTTGTTGAGAGGTTATTTACAAGTCATATTTATTTGATGCATTACCTCATTTTCCACATGGTTTCATTAACTGCGTTGATTTATTCCTTATTGTAAACTCGAATGGTTCCTGATTGAAAATGCAATGTAAATGATTAGGAATTGGTGGGAGAAGACCTGGATTGCTGGCACGTTATATGAGGGTACCAACTTGATTTTATGAAATGTTCATAGAAGTTACATCTTTTCAAACGCTAGTTTAAGATTAGGTGCTCAATTTTCTTATTGAAGAATGTGTGTTGCTGCTGAGCATTATTCACTAATCAAATTGACATTCTTGTCTTGTAGGAGATCCATGCACCCATGCTCAGTCTCTGGGGAGTTAAGATAGCAGTTATTTCCATCTTTTCTGCGTTCACATTGGCCTGCATAGTGAGATGCTCAAGATTACTCTCTCATATTCCTATCTCTTTAGGTGCCTCTTAGGTGTCTTTCTTTAACTTGTCATATTTATGGACCAAGTAGGCATTAACCACTCGAGTTGAACCTGGTTTGGAACAACAAATTGTTCTACCTCAGGACTCATATCTTCAGGTTCATTTTCTTGATACTGCTTTATAACTTGCTACATGCATCTGTTATGGTGTTCTATTGTTGTCTTGCGGGTTAAACATGTGATATTTTGATTCATGCAGGGTTATTTTAATAATGTTTCAGAGTATCTCAGAATTGGCCCACCGCTGTATTTTGTAGTTAAGAACTACAATTATAGGTAATTCCATTGCTGTTTTGCATAATTTCCATTTCCTTGCTTTGATCTTTG
Organism: Populus ilicifolia; assembly: GCA_015708895.1. Lineage (NCBI taxonomy): Eukaryota > Viridiplantae > Streptophyta > Magnoliopsida > Malpighiales > Salicaceae > Populus > Populus ilicifolia. The sequence goes on from SRLM01000100.1 coordinate 487,953, forward strand.
AACTGATAATACTGCACCAACAGCTCAGAATCAAGTCATACAAATCAGTTGTGCTCCATCAGCCAATGCGATTCAAAATCTCTTTTAAATGAGGTGAATCATTATTCCTTTTCTTATCTAATGAACATCACTCTGATATTTACTCCTTACGGGCATTAATTGTTGGAATGGTTGTATTTCATCTGACAAGAATCTTTTGTCTTCATGCTGCTGTAGATTGCAAGAGCATCATTAACACCAGAATCAACTTATATAGCTATGCCAGCTGCTTCATGGCTTGATGATTTTCTTGTATGGATATCTCCAGAAGCTTTTGGATGCTGTAGGAAGTTCACAAATGGGAGTTATTGCCCCCCAGATGATCAGGTTGTTTTATAATCTTTCACAAAAGCTGGCTTAAATTCTGGCATGAAAATTTGAGCATATTTTTGCTTACTATGATGGTCACATGGCGCCACTTTGTATGTAGTTTATTTGGTCATTAAATTCTTCTATGGATTTTGTTGTGGAAAGACTTGAGATATGAATTTAATCTCAAATATCTACTTTCACTGTGTAATATTTTTTATATGTAATGGCTTAAATCACCACCAGTGCAAGCCCATGTTGCTGATTATTGCAGATGATTGTGTGGTGTGACCATGGTAATTATGGTTTGCGATTAAAATGTACCTTTCCATTTTCTGCTCTTCTTCTTATTGCTTCTCATTGGTGTCATTATTTATTCTCATTACATACCACTGAATAATGCTGAAGCTGATTCTTTTTTCCTGTGCCGCCCAGTTTCCTTGTTGTTCATCTGACACAGGCTCATGTGGTCTTGGTGGGGTGTGCAAAGATTGTACTACGGTAATCCACATTCTGTTCTTCTTGAAATTTTATTAAACAATTTTCATCCCATTTACCTTCAAAATGATTTGTGCTTGACTGTCAATTATCAAGGCAGTAGCATCTATCATTTCTCATTTATAGCAGGATGAACTACTAATAACTCTCGGAATTTTTCAGTGCTTTCGTCACTCAGATCTGAATAATGATCGTCCATCTACATCACAATTCAAGGAGAAACTCCCATTGTTCCTCAGTGCTTTGCCCTCTGCTGATTGTGCCAAAGGTGGCCATGGTGCTTACACAAACAGTATAGATCTGCAAGGTTTGCTGAGTTGGAAATTTGTTCTTTCAATCCAGTTTAGTAAATTTAGGGGAAGTTGTTAACACAAATGCATGCATTAAAATAGTTCGGCTGCATGCCATATGGTTGCTTGTTATTTGAATGGGTATAAATTCCTCACCCCACTCTCTCCTTATCAGGCTACGAGAATGGTGTTATTCAAGCAGCATCCTTCCGCACATATCACACGCCTCTTAACAAGCAGGTAGGCATTGATTTCTAATGGTAAATTTTTCTCAGTGTGATATGTTTCTTGTTCCCGTGTAAAGACCTTAACATTTTATGCATCTCATTCTAGATTGACTATGTCAATTCAATGAGGGCTGCTCGAGAGTTCAGTTCAAGGGTTTCTGATTCTTTGAAGGTAAAAAATCAGAGAAAGTGAATACCACATGGTTTGACCGATACTATATTTTTTAAAATAAATTACCCTTGTCAGATTTTTCAATCTTGTTTTTCCCCTATGATAGGAGGGTCAACTTTTGTTTCTTCTTTTGTATGATACTAGCCCTGCGCTCATTGAAGGACTGGTTTTTTATGAATTTATTCACTCTTTTTTTTTGCAGAAGACTTGTCTCATAGTTGGCTGTATGCTAGTAAGGCCGTCTCTTAAATGATATTTGTTTTCTGTTGCAGATGGAGATCTTCCCATACTCTGTATTTTATATGTTTTTTGAACAATACCTTGATATATGGAGGACCGCATTGATCAACCTTGCTATGGCTATTGGTTAGTAATCTTTAGAAATCCTTAAACTGGCACGTTCTTTTTTGTGAGTTCATGGATTGCATGCTCGGGGTTTTTACCTCACTTTTTTGCATTCTTGAAGATAACCTGTCTTCTCTTTATTTCACAAATTATTATTATTATTATTATTATTATTTTTTGCCGAGGAGCTAGGCATTTGTTTATTATTCTTCTATACTTGTGTTCAACAAAATTTCAAGCCTTAGAAGACTGAAGAGATTGTTTTGTTGATTTTGTACTACCTGTGCCTATATCTTTAATCATTAAATGTATCACACATTTGTTTGATGATAATGACCCGGAGATCTGAAACAAAAAATGCAGTGTGTGGGCTGTCTGAGTAAAACATTTACTGATGCATATTTGTACCTTAAACCTTTATTGTTATTTTTTTTTTAACAAATCCAAATGAATTATTTGATTTAGTATAACTGTTAGTCATTTTCTCTTCTATAAAGCCTCAACTGACTGGTTTTATTTGGTGATGTACCAGGAGCTGTATTTGTTGTTTGCTTGGTCATCACTTGCAGGTCAGTGTTCTATTTACCAGTATTCACCTTTTCATTGACAAAAATATACTGGCTTCAGTGTTTGGTTCTTCTTTCCAGATGAACTGCTGTATTGGAGAATGACTTCGTGATTATTTTGTTTCCTAACTTTCTTTAAAATGTAGTTTATGGAATTCTGCGATCATTTTGCTGGTGTTGGCAATGATAGTCGTGGATCTGATGGTAACTCTGCTTCCTTTATCATTATCTATGTATTTTTCATTTTATTTGCAATAATTGACTTGTTCTGCCCAAGTATAATCTCTCTGCTTACAAGATGAAACTCCACAGGGTGTGATGGCAATTCTGAATATTCAACTGAATGCAGTCTCTGTTGTCAACCTTGTCATGTCAGTGGGCATTGGTGTTGAGTTTTGCGTGCATATAACACATGCTTTCTCGGTTAGCATCACATCATTCTCCATTTTATTTGTATATTGTCTTCTTTCCTTCAACGGAACTTCAAATTCATTCTTTCATTTCATTCAGTTAAAAGAAAAATAGATGGAATCTGCATCTGGTTATTTTGGCTTGGTAGTTAACATGTGATTTAGAGCCCATTACATATTGCACCAGAATATTTAATTCACTAGTAGTTAATTAATAACGCAACAAGGGTATTTGTTTCCCTCCCGAATGTGGAAATTTCATGCTTTCGGCTCTAAGGTTCTTCTTGATGCACTATTACACCTTTTCTTTGGCTTCATGTTCTTAAACAGGTGAGTTGTGGTGATAGAGACCAGCGAGTAAGGGATGCTTTGGGTACAATGGGAGCTTCTGTCTTCAGGTTCCTCTTTTCCCTCTGGCTCATATTATGAAATAGATTGCTGAGACCTCCGTGCTGCTCACTCTGTTGATACTTACAAATTAGCGATAATGCAGCTATAGGCCGATTTGATTGACACCTCTTGAATTATTATTTTCTGATTTCAACCCACAAATTATAGGGTCTTTTGATTGGCACTTCCCCTTCTGTTAGATTATGTCCATCTTAATCATTAAAAATCACTTGCAAGTCACGTGTTTTCCTAAAAAATCACCCAAAGATCATCAGAAGATAATAAAAAATAAAAAAATCAAGGTGGTTTGATTTATGATAATTTTATTATAGTGGGAAGAACAGATAACATGCGCCACTCACATGTTATTTTAAAGAAGTTTGATGCAGTCTCCCTTTTTCCAAGAGATGCACCATGAAAGAAGTAAATTTTAAAAATAGAAAGGCAAGAAAGGGAAAAATTATAATGTCTTTTGCGCACCCCATTAATGCATAGATCATTTGCTAAGCACGATTCTTTGCTCAAATCACCTACTTTTATTTCAACGTGGAGTTCTGTATTAATCACAACCATCTTATTGAAAAAAGGTCTCTGCCTTGTAATTTTGCAGTGGCATCACATTAACAAAGCTAGTTGGCGTGATTGTTCTTTGCTTCTCAAGGACGGAAGTTTTTGTGGTTAGTGTCCCTCCATTCAATTTCCCATCACAAGAGCCAATATTTCCCAGTTTGTTTAACGTGTCCCCCTCGTGTTCTGCAGGTTTATTACTTCCAAATGTACCTCGCACTGGTTCTTCTTGGTTTCTTGCATGGGCTGGTGTTCTTACCGGTAAGCCTGTTGGGTTTCTAAATCCCTCTTCACTTCATTGTTACCATCTAGCTTCTTTTCTGGGTCAATCATAAAATAGATGTTGGTGGGTATATTTCAGTGACAAGAAAAATGTAGCATGTTCATAAACCTAGATCGAAGTTGGACAAACACGTCAATCAATAAGAAGTTGTCTCATCTTTTAGGAACCTAACTTGGGGGAAAGTTGAGGTTTTCTATTTTGCTTTAGGAAGGGTTTGTAAATCTTCATCTCGCATTCTTATAGAACAGATAAGAGAACGCTATCTTCCCCTGGATCAACTGTTTGCAGGTTGTTCTGAGCATGTTCGGTCCACCTTCAAGATGTAAACTTGTGGAGAAGCAAGAAGACCGGCTATCAGTTTCCTTGAGGCCCTGAGAAGCTGTATCATAGTTCGTCTTGTAGGTTAACCAATATGCTCTCTCTTTTTTTTCTTCTCTTTTCTTCGAGATACTAAAGTTTAATATACAGTTAGTGAAGCAAAAACGCTCAAAATGGGTCCTGAAATATGTAAAGTACAGAGTGTTTTTTCAGGAAGAAAATGGTTGGGCTGCAAGGTTACAGATTTGTCTATTTTCTTTTGATGCATACCTGGCTGTTGATTCCAATCGATTGTGCTTCATTTCCTTTGATCTGTCCCGTTATCTTTTGATCTTTGCCTTCCTTTCTATTAGTGAATTCCTATATCTTTTGATCTTTGCCTTCCTTTCTATTAGTGAATTCCTGTAATGTCTTCATAATCATTATAGTATAATACTCGTTCAATGGTTTGCAGCTGGACTTTCTTTGTCAATTAATACCACGAAATCACAGGGTATAAGTCCTGTTTTATGAGTTTTATTCATAGTGTAGGTATCCAGTTCTAGTTCGGTGTATACAAGCTTACTTGAAATATCTTATATATTGAAAACCAAAAAGGAATTTCTAGAATGTAATCAGAGTTACTAAATTTGGTTCGCGTATCAATTTAGGTATAAATCATGTTTTACGAGTTTTATTCAGGATATAAGGATTAGTTCAATGTGTATAAACAAACATTTGAGATATTTACGTATCAAAAAACAAAAAAGAATTTATAGAACGTAATTATAGTTGCTAAATTTGGTTTGCATATCAATTTGATGATTTAGAGCCAGCCTAATCTGGTCTAAGTTTATTATTTGAATATTAATTTAGTTATACATACATACATCAGCCCAATAAATCTTTAAAAAATATTAATTTTAAAAAGCTTTCAAAGGGAATATTTGAGATTATGTTATAAGGTGTTTTTTGAAATAACTTCTTGCTTAAAAATATATTGAAATGTTTTTTTTTAAGATTATTTTATATTATTTTATTTTTAAAATACTAAAAAATATTAATTTAATATTTTTAAAACTAAAAACATTTTTTTAAAAAATATAAATAAAAACTATGTCAAATACCTTCCAATTTAGAGATACCCAAAAAGAAATCAGACCGTTTAATTAAGAAAAAGGTTGACGTGATATGCCCTCATGACTAGGTAAACACTTTCCTTGCTGTATTTCGATACTTCAAGTTTATAATGGTTTGGGATTATAGTGTTGAGGTATATTTAAAAAAATAATAATAATTTGTAGATGGATTAAAATAAATATTATTTTAAAATATTTTTATTTTTAGAATTATTATATTAAAATATTAAAAAAAATATCAATCGATTTAATATTTTTTTAATTAAAAGCTTTTGAAACGCATGGAAAACAAAAATTGCGTTAAACATGCCTGGTTATTTAATTCAACAAAAAGCTGAAGCCATCTTGTATTGCAGACCTGGTTTTGAAAAAAGGTTATTTTGAATATTTTTAAAATAAAATAAAATAGATTGGAATAAAAGTATAGAAAGCGGGCTCATACTTTCAACATTTCTAGCAGGGCCAAATTAAGTGAGATCATTATTAAAGACAAAGTAGGCTAGGCCGGAAAATCATGCAAGGGAAAGTCGATTTGACCTCCCAGAAACTCCAATTTCTCCCCTAACCTCACCCAACCTTAGCTCCTGCTGGTCCTATGGCACCAGCCTTCTGCCAAGTCTTAGCGATTCTCAGTAGAAATTGAGCGATTGCTGACTCTCTCTCTTTTTTTTTTTTCAAAACAATATTATTATTATTATAAATAAAACAAATTAATGGAGGAGTGGAGAGATCAAGACTACCCGCTGTTGTACAAAGAACTCCCTCAAGGATGAGGAGAAACTTCAAGCAAGAGTTTAATTGTTTGGTTATCACCTGAACCGCATACATCAATACACTCCTCCAAGTCATCATCACATGCTAACAAGACCCAGTCAGAATCATCATCCATGTACTTCAGATCATATCTATGCATGTCGTCTAAACTAAACCGTCTTATGATCTCTTGCAATAAATCTTTAAATACCCAATTGCTTGGCATGCGGAGCCGGATTTTCTCATTTCCAAACGAGACTTTCACTCTGTGACCATCCATCTCTTGGGATAATCGGCTACTATCTTTTGGTAAGGGCGGACGGTTCCCCAGTTCTGTAAGAGTTGTATGACTCTGGGATCGCGGCATTAGCTTCCGTTCGTCTAGAACTGATGCATGGAGCTCAGCATTGCTTCTGATCTTCTTCAAAACACCACTGCCTGAGTTTTCTCCAAGCTTCGGGTCTTCACTAGCAGCAACAGTGATTGCAGAAGGATGTTGCTGTGTTGTACTGGAATAGCTATGGCTAGAACTGGAACTAAGACTACATGAGGGTGAAGGTGATTTTGGTTCAGCAACGTAGGAGCTGGAAGTACCTCCCTCAAGCTGCATGCCTGATGGTTTCGGATGACTGCTTGGATTCAAAGTTGATAGTGGGCTATTTCTTGATGAATTTGGTGAGGCGAGCTCCGGGAAATTTTTATAAAAGGAACCAATCTGAACAGAGCCAGGGGCACCTTCAACTGAGTCAATAACGCGTTGGAGTTTCTGTAAGGAGTGACCAACCTTCTTGATTTTTCGGGAAGGCCAGCGGTTAATTCCATGCTGCCTGCATATTCTTTTCAATGTAGTGGGGCAAACTGAAATTTGTGGAGAAAGCAGACAAGAGGCCAAAACAAAGACAGTTAGAATTGAAGTACAGCTTTGTTCGCGTCATATATTAAAATAGATTCAGAAGCTGCAGTGAACTTGTGAGCTACAGGGTAATGAAAACTGTTGAGCATCAGTACTGTATCGTGAGGTAACTTGTTCCTGAGTATTGTCATGCATTCAACTCTTCGAATGAAGGGTAGACACATGCTAATTACGTTGTGGCACGCTGGCCACCCAAAACATGAACTCTAACAAACATTCATTATAATAAAAAATAAAATACACTACAATGAAATAAAGCTTACCACCAATACTCTTCGCAGCATCCTTTAAGCTGCCAGCAAAATATTGCCGAAGAACTTGCAAGGTGATTGTTTTCTCTGCTTTGGCGCGCCTTTTTTCTCCTGGTTTAGTCTTGCAGACACTTGAAAAGCTACCTTCAGCAGAAGTAGAATCTCCGCCATATTTAGTACTCCCACTTAGGCTATAATCTTCTTGATTGTGCCTGGACTCAATGGATTTTTCACACATTACCTTTTCTTTGTCTTTTTCAGATAAAGAGGCGTTACTTCCACTTTGTTGGACCTTCTGGACACAGGCAGTCCAGGGTGAATTATCTCTAGCATTCCTTTCTGAATAAGACTCTTTAACTGTTGACGTCTCTTCTCCACTAGATCTACCGTCCGAAGGTACTAGGACTTCACTAACTGGCAAATCAGTTTCTTCCTCTAGTTCTTTGACTGTTACTACCCGTAAAGTCTGGCAAACACGCTGGACTATGATGGACAGTGAAGTGAGCATTGCCTTCTGCTCTTGAGGATCCCTGCAATCCACGGGCAGGAAGAACTCCAGGACAAAATCTGTTGTACCAGTGTACATGCTTCGCAAGCGGATTGCAACAGCAGCACACAGTCCAAAAATCCTTGCATGGTGAGAAAGAGGATACTCAGTCTTGCCATATAAAGTTACATCACCTGAGAAGCAAGGTTGGTTAGTCATAAAGGCTTCCCCAACAACTCCTTGACCTTTCAGCAAGTGATGCTCCGAGCAAGCCTCTAGAAAACCCTGGAAAGCAGGATCACCTACACAGCAAGCATCATCCACTGTAGAAACACAATGATAGTAGTTCTCATTTGAATGCCGGCATCCTCCCTTGCCTTGTTGTAAACACGGGACCCAAGTTTGAGCCAAGGGCAATCTATGTGTCTCACAGGCGGCTCTCAGAACCTTTTGAATCTCAGGTAATGCAGCTTGGTAAGATATATCACAGGCCTGGTGAAAGGAAAAAAAGTTCCACCATGATCTAAAAAATAACATAAGAAATTTAAAAGAGTATCAACTTTCTTCTGCTAATTTTCTTGTTTCACCTTTAGATTCTGTATGCTTGGAACCTCAGAACTCCTAAGATCAACAGCCTGCAAGTGAAAAAGAAAATTGCCATCATACTTCTGAATTTAGACATTACATATTGTTTGAACAAAAGGCTGTATCTGAAGTGAACCGGTGAGCGATTGTTGTTTATAAATTGGAAACAACTCAATCACTGAATATCAAAAGCATACTCTTGGTTTGGAGTTTGGACCACAAATACATTTGAAAATGGAATTCGGATAGAAATATAGTCAAGGAGGAAGCCTACGAATAAAAAAATTAAGTCAAAGTTGAATAGGAAAATGAAGCAACCTCAAAAGGTGAAAGTGTTAGATAACAAAGCACTGCCATGTAAAATAAACAGCAAATTAGAAATGTTCTTATGATCTTTCTAAGTGTCTAAATCAAGCTTCACTTCAAGGTTTAAATGCCAAAACCACACGGCAAGTGATGCTCCAAAACGCAATCTTGTCAGAGACCTGGTATCTATATCTTAGCTGGTAATCCTTTCTCGCCCTATGACTAGAATTTGTAAGAATTCAAATCGCACCTAGGATGAGAAGCTTGGAGAGGAAGTCTGAACTCCTTTAGTATGGAGTGGTGGGTACTCCTAGGTATCATTTGGTTGCTATCACATTATAGAAAAGACAAAGACAGTTGAGATAGAAAGGACATGTCTCTCGTATATAGAAACCCACTCCAGAACTGTCTCAAAGACAATTATTTTATGTCTTTGTTTTTGTCTCTTCAACGAAACATGTTTCTATCTCCTTTTCTGTTCTGAAACACTAACCAAATGCAACCCTAGAGTACAGGAGTTATTTCCCCTTTGAGAGCATTACTTCACATTTTTTGGCAGAGGAAAACAAAGTGTCAAGACCAAAATAAAGATGTTTCTTTCTCAATGAGCATCAAATATGTGCCTGTATGTGCATAGATGCAGGCCATACAGAGGCCAGATACTAATGATTGGACATCCAGATTTTAGATAGTTTCATGAATTGAAATATGAGGACTTTCATCAATCACTGGTTTGTTAATAATGCTCCTCAATGAATTGCTTTTCAGGGCTGCAAAACTGAGGTTGTAAACTGAGATGCAGAGAAGCATTTCGAGAATGAAAAACAAACCTCTAGAGCCTTGCATACACTTTCAAGCTCGGGAAGGTACTTGATCTTTTGTGAAGTGGTCACCACCTCAATTACTCCCAAGCAAGTCCGGCTATCTTGTTCGAAAACAGGAAGGGCAAGAGTTCCACGTACATCACACTGCTGAGCATGATTCACTCGTGGGTATTCATCATTTCTAAAGAATCGAACATCAGGAGTCCACTCAGGAACCTTACCCAAGAAAACCCGACCAGGCATGCCAAACGAATCCCTAGAATCCTCCTCGGCAGAAAACTGATATTTAACTGATATATCTCTGTAACTTGCCAATCTCTCGCTGCTGGGATCAAGAGCAAAAGGTTGATCATGAGTTGTAAGAACACGTCTGCCTCCTCTATTAACAGGGACCCATATTTGTATAAGAACATCTTTATTTTTCGTTAAATCTTTAAGGCACTCCACTGCCTTAATTAATCTCCTCTTCACGGTAGTTCCAGCACTTGGATTCGGAGCAGGTCCTATCCACCATCGTTTTCCTAATTCAGAACCTTCGGTTGCATTGTATTCCCATCCAGCTGCCGAAACCGCAATCTCACCAACAGGACTTCTGGGTTGGATATCACTCAAAGGAGAATTCCCTGGAAACAATGTTATATGGCTGACTTCTTGACTGCCCATTTGGGACAGAATAGAGGCTGGATTACCATTTTTCATCTCTGGAGATGGCCACATAACTGAAGGATCAAATAAGGCAGCAGAATTCGACAGACTGGGATTAAGAAACTCAGATCCATCCGTTGTTTCCAACCAGCAACCTTCTACGAACAATTCATCCATGTAGTCAAAGTCCATAGCTGAATCAACCGCTGCACCCAACATCATACCTGGTGATAAAACACCGTCTTCCATCATAATCTTTTTTTCAAAATTCAAACCAGAGCCACTGAAAAATCTCAGTTTTTCATCAGATGACAGTGATCTCTAGGAAGAGTCCAAGTCTTGCGGTCTTCAGATGCAAACAACCTGTCTGAATTGCCGAGACACAATAAATATCGTATAGAACAGCAATCAAGATAAAACAACATATTCTAGAGAGAATTGGATGTATGAAATCTCTATCCTATGTTATTATTCAGAGAATGTAAAGGAAGGTTTCTACAAAAACAGTGGAAGTTTCTCAATTTTTGCAATTTGATGTCGGCCAAAGTAGCAGAGATAAAAAAAGTTCATATATCACCTCTTGCCAGCGACTAACACCGGGGTCAACCAAAGAATAAAATCCCAATTCCAAAACCACCATATCTATCAAAGCAGCATTATGTTCTTGAAGCGAATTCTAAAAAAGAACAAAAAAAAAAAAACACTTTCCACAGATTCTTACAATATGGTACCATAACACCTTTCTCACTTTTGATTCAAGATCCTAAATCTAACCACAAGAGACAAAAGAAATCAAAACTAATAATAATACCCAGAACACCAATTCACAATCTCAAACTGATTCACTAATCACCTTCAAAACCAAAAGAAAAAAAGAAAAGAAACAAAGGAATTACAGCTCACGCACTGTCAAAGATTCTTGAAGATACCCTCAAAGGGTACTTTCCTTTTTCATTATACTCTCTTTAATGTCCGTGAAGCAAGAAACAAGCATTCACAAAATCCTGTCCCTCATGAAATCACCTCCACAAGAGAAAAAAAAAAAAAACAGCCCTTCACTTTCTTTCTCCCATACTAATTATCCGAGGCAGTTTAGGCTCTATGTATGATGATTCCTCAGATTCTAAGTGACCCCACGTCACCGAAGTCGCCATTTTTTTATGTGGCCCTGAAATTCTAGCTATATTAAGAAGAAGTCAACTTGTGCTGTCCAAATAATCAAACCAGAGGAAAGAAAAGTGAGGTTCGACATATGTTATACCCAACCCCTTACCTTAGAAGATTGAAAAGTCAAAAGCAGAATTTAGAATAACAAGTAAAAGCGAGGCGGGTCTATTTCTTTTTCTAAATTTAATATTTTTGTGCTCAGCACATTGCTGATCACAAATATAAGCATCTAACAACATAGTAGATACAATTTTTTTAGGCTCGACTTCAAATTAAATTAGGGATAAGCGGGTTTAACGAGATATTAATTTTTTATATATATAAGTATGTACGAAGCTCAAACACTAATAGATATAAAAAATTATTAAATTTAATTTTTTTTAAACTTGTTTATATATTACATCCAAATATTTATAAATTTCATAAAATATAGACTCGATTCTTTTTAACTCGACTATACATTAAATTTAAACATATATAAATCCAATAAGATACCAAAACTAATTCTTTTTTAAATTTAGTTATACACAGAACCTTAATTTTATTGAATTCGAATACATGCTGAGTTTAAATACTTGTAAGTTTGTCAAAATATTATATCTGATTCTCTCAAGTTTAGTTAAACACTAAACCTAAATATATGATATATTTGGCAAGATATTAAATCTAAATCTCTCGGATTCACATGTGAATATGATATAATATTAAATTTTAAAATAAGTATTATCTTACACCTTCAAGTGTATTAAAATTCTCTAAAACTAATTATATTTTAATTAATATCAATATTATGATAGAGTTTTTCATATCAATATTAAATGTTAGGTACAAAATAAGATATAAAAGTTTTTTATAGCTTTATTATTTGTTCATTAATAATAAAGTTATGTAAAGTTAATTTTTATTAATATTAATATTATATAAAAATATTTTTATTAACATTGAATGTTAATGCAAGAGATTTTTTCTTATTGAAATATTCAAAAAAAAAACTTACAGTACTTTAAAAAACAACAACAAGAGTTAAATTATAAAATCTATAAATACTCGTTAAATTATAGAAGTAAAATGATTCATGATTTTTATTTTTTTATTATATATTTTTAAAGTATTTATTAAGAAAAAACTAAAAATAAATATTTTTATTCTTAGAGTTTAATATTATTTTTTAATTTTAATTTTTTTATTATAAGGCTATTTATTTAATTATTAGAGGGTTCTAAACACTACAAAAGAAATTTTACCACCAATCCTCTCTCTTCTGGTCCCTACAAATAAAATACTGACGTGATCGTGTGCACATCAATTTTATAAAACTCAAACACTATACCTGGTGTATTGGATCATGTGAGATCATCAAAAAAGAGAACCAGTACCAAGAACCGATCTGGACCTCATCTCCAACTTGCAGCTGCTGTGTTTTTTTAGTAAAAAGGGGGATTAAGAAGTGGAATCTGACAAGTTCAACGTTGCTAAAATGGGAAGTGGGCGTGTGCCCCTTCTGATAATCAAATTGTAACTGATTACGGATTCAATAATGAGGGAACTGCAGGTGGTGCACCTCCATGGCTGCGAGTGGGGACTGAGTGAGAGTTGGCTTTTGCTGTTTCAGGTTTTATTTCTTTTGATGTTGGTAAAAGGAAAAAGAAAAACATTTCTTTTGATTTATTATAATTGATTGACTAATCAATCTCAATTATGTTGTGAATTGTGTTTGTTTTTTTAATTTTTTTTAGATTTTGAGTCTTAATTGAATAGGTTCTCGGTTTTAAATTCTTTTATAAAGAATTTTATGTATTATTTGTAGAAGATAAACACTTATAAAAAAGAAATAAAACTCATTTTAACTTCTTCTTTTCAAGACTACATGGTTTTAATTTTTTAAAAATAAAATAATATCAACGAGACTATTTTGCAATCCGGACAGTGAACCGGGATATAATCCAAACCAAGTTTACAGATGGATCTGAGAGATTCTAGCATATTCTAATCGCATTACTATTATATGGAACACTATTTTTTTTTATTTTTTTCCTCTAATGTTTATCAGGATCCGAGACCTTATTTAAAGATCACACTACTTGTAATAGTGATAAGGACCACCACTGTTAATTAATTAACAATATTTTCTTTGTTTCTTTCTTATTTTATCCAGCAGCCTGCTGGCAAGAACACCACCCTCCCCACCAGGGTTGGAAACCAAAGGCCACGGGGTTTCCAACCCCGAGTTTTAATTTCCTTTGTTGTCTCAATCTGACGTGAATTATATGATAAGAATATGAACATAGCAAGAAAAAATGAATCCTACAAACCACACGGTAGATTGGAATTTTAGATGAAGGGCATCTGGGACAACTTGCATTTATTAGATAGGATCTCTGTTTAAACAGTAGTAATAACGGGTAAGTTGTTTCACTGTCATGACATCGCACAATCAGTAAAGATTAGCATTTGTTTTCATGCTTGCAATCTGGAAATCCCTCTTCATTTATTCAGTTTATGTAACTCAAAGCATTGGGGCTTTGGTGTCGTCTTCAGATGCTTGGTCTCACATTGAGATGAGATGCTAGCTTCTGGCCCAAAGATTTATCAGCCTGCATCACATCATTGCCAGAATTGCATTTGCGGTGAAAAAGTGTCTATAGTGATCCGGTATACATGACACTACATTGTTGTGAAAAGGGAGTTTACCTGAGACCAGTATGAGATCCAGATGCTGCGAACCTCATGTGTGACACGTGGTTCGGACAAGGCATCAACCCATCTGCAAACGAAACGTTCTTGCCTGGGGATAAAGAAAGAGAAGATTAAGAACGAACATGCATGATCAGTGCTATAGTTTATTCAGTTATCAGAAAGTAACAGCAGATGCATGGTTTACCTGTCTGATGCCCAGGATCTGTATCTCTCTCCAGGTTGCTTGAAGTTGTTCTCCTTCTCAATTATGCACTGCATGAACCACCAGAGGTGCGCGCGTGTGTGTGTGTGTGTTAAAAGACCATCCACTTAACTAGGAGCTCTATAATCATACAATAGCTTTCCGATCTCGCTAGTCCTGTTCTTGCTCGAGACATCGTAACCGGACCCCAAACACTCACAAACAGAAACACGAGATTCAAGCAAAAGACAGTTTCGCTTTACGACGGTAGATCCGTAGAGAAAGAAGAAAGAAAGAAAGAAACTGACCTTCTCTCGCCTTCCACTGCAGACAGCAGAAGGAATGGGGAATCTCTCAGCGTGACGAGATGGATCATGTCTTGATGGGAAATAGTTGACCTGAAGAGTATATGATGATAACTCATCAGAACAAAAACTAAAAGCAAAAGCAAAAACACATAAAAATAACCTCAAAATAGGCGAAGCAGGGAAGAATGATCCAATTAAACAGAAGGTGAGATAGCGCGGCTTCTAATTAAAGTAGCGTGCCCAAAAGAGAGGGGGGATAGAAGGGGAGATACCTCCTCATCCCTATGCATAAAATTCATGAAACCTTCATGATGATTGTTGTGATGAGCACACTTGGGAGCATTAACTGGGAGCTGCAGATAGTTTGGTCCAAGACGGTGCCTCTGGGTATCAGAATAGGAGAAGATTCGAGTCTGGAGAAGCTTGTCATCTGAATAGTAAATACCAGGAACCACAATAGCAGGGCAGAAAGCAAGCTGCTCATTTTCAGCAAAGAAGTTATCGATGTTCTTATTCAAGACCAAGCGACCAACTGGCTGCAGGGGCAGGATATCCTCGGGCCAGATCTTTGTTACATCAAGTGGGTCAAAATCAAACCTGTCTTCATGGTCAGGATCGATTGTCTGGATGAAAAGTTTCCACTCAGGATAGTTGCCAGCTGCAATTGAGTCGTATAGATCTTGAGTGGCATGACTGTGATTTGCACCTCCAACTTTAATTGCCTCGTCCTCTAACAAACATTTCACACCACAAGTAGGTTTCCAATGAAATTTCACATAGTGTGCCTTTCCAGCCTTGTTGATCAGCGTGTAGGTGTTGACACCAGCGCCTTCCATGTGTCTATAATCTTGTGGAACACCCAAATCATCAAAGAGAAAGGAGAACATGTGCAAACTTTCAGGATGGTGGGAGAAGAAGTCGAGAATCCTCCAGTTTTCCTGAATGTGAGACTTGGGGTTGGGCTTAAGGGCATGTACCATGTCTGGGAATTTCATTCCATCACGGACGAAGAAGACAGGGAAATTGTTTCCCACAAGATCAAAGTTACCCTGAGTCGACAAGAAAAGGAAAGGCATAGAGAATAAGGGAACTGGAACCTTGGAAAGTTAAAGCAATCAGCTTCATCCAGTTAACTAGAATTAATTTATTTTTTCATGAAAGAATAGCGCATCCAGTTTACAACGGAACGGCTATGCATAGTGAATTTGAATCCATCGATCCCTGAGGATATGATACATCTGCCGAATCAGTCTACACAAATGATTGTCTACCTCATCATCAGTGCCTCACTCATATGCTTTCCTCCACTATGTTAAAGTAACAGAAACATCAATTAAGACCTCACCTCTCTGGTGTAAAACTTCACTGCAAAACCACGAGGATCCCTCAGGGTTTCAGGGCTGCCACGTTCATGGATAACTGTGGAGAAGCGGACAATTACCGGCGTCTGAACTCCTGGGGCCCGAAGAAAATCAGCACATGAGAGGTTAGAGATATCGTGGGTAACCTCAAAGAAACCCTTTGCACTGGCTCCCCTAGCATGGACAACACGCTCTGGAATCCTCTCCCTGTCAAAATTGGCAATCTTCTCCACCAGATGGTAATCCTCAAGCAGGATTGGACCTGTCAAAGAAAAGGTTATATGCAGATCAAACTATGTGTACTAATACATGACAATCAAAAATACAACAAAGCCAGTACTTGATCTGGGCTAAGCTAACAAGTATATATGCCCTTCCCCATAAGGTGTGCCCCGGTTCATGATTCAGCCTGCTTTCTATTAAATAAGCTTGAACCACATCATCCAACCTCCGATCGAAAAATGAACCCAACACAAATCCTTTGCATCTGATTACAAAGTTCATATTCTGCCATTAAGTTTGTTAGCAGCACAATTATCTCCACAACAGTACAACAATTCCTTACCTCTTTCTTACATAAATCGTAATTAATCATAACTTTCTTACTATGCTGCTTAATTCCTTCATCCTCAACGTTTAAAGCTCAGACCACACATAGGAAACATCGAATGATAACATATCAAAATCCAAAACCAGACAAACATATACCTTAACAATAGCAATTAATCATGTTAAGCTCCGAAAGGTAACAGCAACAGATATCATATGTTTTGAATAAAATACCTCTGGATCCAACGGTCAAAGAAGAGTTGTTGTTCCAGACCGAAGCACCAGAATTTGTAGTCCAGTATGGAGAATTGAAAGCGCTTGATGGACGGTGCTGCCATCACCACCATCAAATCAGTGTTAAACTACAAACTTATTTAATTTGACGCAAAAAAACTATATATATTTTCAATCAAGGAAAAAGATGAATAAAGAATCATTACCTTGTAAGGATCCATGACGAAAAGGATAGAGAATTTTGAGGAGGAGAGAGAGAGAGAAACGAAGAAGCCTTCCTAGTGGTTAAGGGGGGGTGTGGGGGGTTTATATATTTATAGCTGCGTGCTTGTGCCATGCACATCCATTTTCTTTATCTTTATCCGGACAAGGACGCGACGGCAAAAAAGGATAACGGCCACACGCCCCGGTCCACCAAGGCTTGTTCTGTAATTTTGGTTGTTCAACGAGGTTAATCCAAAATCATTGATTCATATAGTAACAACCAATCTCTTAGCTGTCACTTGTTAATTGAGAGGATTAATTTTTTTTTAGTGGTCCATTTAGGAAATTGTAGTCTTAATTTGGCATTTTAATTTTATCTAATCTCCATCCTCTTATCTTTTTTATCATAAAAAATCCATAATAATGTTTGGTTACTGCTTCAAGATATAAAACTATAGAAATAAAATAAATATATTTTCATTTACCTTTTATTCTTAAAATACATAAATTACTTTTAAAATTATCCCAAATTTATTTGATGTATATATATATATATATATATTTCAATACTTTCGAAAAATCACGTTGTCTCCATGTCTCCTTTATCTCATTCTCTTTTATCCCGGTAACCAAACACTAATTTAAAGACTCTTCGCGATATTTTACTTGTTAAGGGATCCACGTGGTGATATCATGATTTGTGTATGGAAAGGCCAGGGTGGCAAAAAAAAATTAAAAGATTATAATAATAATAATTTAGAACGGCATCTATCCATAGTACCTTATCCAAATCGGGGTGTTTTGCTAAAACCAATGCGTATCCTCGCGTGGCTGGAGGTGACATGGACGACTCATTTCATGACACGTATGCAGAAAAGCCTTGAAACGCGTGCTCTACAAATGTCCATGACAGATACGAATGAAGAGGTGCGGCTGTGGTTTTCTACGAGAGAGAAGGTTCCAAAAAAGATTCTAATGGGCCAAGCGCTGTGAGCTTGGCCACAAGGGATGCTGTGTGGCCCACCGTAAGCCGTTAATGCATCATTCTCTTGATTTCACTTCTCTCTTCTTTTTTTGTCATTTTGATGAAATTCGTTTGTATTTTTTATTTATTTGAAAGGTGGTGTTTTCTCTTCTTCTTTTTTTTCATAGAATGAAAATAATTTTTTTAATATTTCAATCCAATAAAAAAAAGTTTGATCTGAGAACAACATTTTCAGGAAATAAATATTTTAAGAAAATATTTTTTGGTTTTTAGTATAAAGAGAAGGGGGAGATAGCAATAAATATTTTTTTCTGTAATAAGAAAAAAAAATGTTTGGGCTGACGATACATTCTCTTGATTTTTTCTGGGAATGACATCATATTTTCTCATTAAAAAAAAAGAAGAAGGGGAGGAGCTGGTGGTGGTGAATACGTTATGCAGGGATAGTTTTTAGTTATTATTAATGAATTACAGGTTCAAACTTAATTTTATTGTGCAAAGATTGAAATCTTGATTATTATGCAGGGATAGTTTGCTTTATATGGGATTATAAATGTGAATTTAATTTAAATAAATGAAAATTAATTTGGAAATGCTACTTCATTTGAATAACAAAATATTTTATTTTTATGAGTTTTATTTCCTTTACATTATAAAATCTTTACCCAATCGTGGGGAGAACTAGTGAACAAAACTCTGTTATTTTTCGAAAGTAGAAGAACTGTAGCATGATCTGATACATTCATTAAAGTACAGAGACTTGAAAGATAATTTCCGCTTATTCATCGTGGGAAAAAAAAAAAAGGGGAAGTGAAGTATGAACGGCCCGGCCACACTTTTTGCTTTAAAAAATGTTTTCGTTTTGAAAAAAATATTTGAATAATATTTTTTTATTTCAATTCGTTGATGTTAAAAATTAAAAAATAATTTAACATATTTTTAAATAAAAAATTATTTTGCACCACAATTTTAAATGCACGTGTTATATTATAATACTTTTTGTAATTACAATTTGAAAAAATAAATTTAAAAAATCATATATTGAAATCTTTTTAAAATTCAAGTTTTGACCATAATTTAAAATAAAAAATAGGTTCAAATCATTATTAGTTACGTTCTAAAAGTATTTTTAAAAAAAAGTTAAATTTTTTTATTTTATCTTAAATTAATATTTTTTTATGTTTTTAAATAATTTTGTTATGTAATATCAAAAATAATTTTTAAAACATAAAAAAATTATTTAAATATATTTTAAAATAAAAATTACTTTAAAAATTAACCATATTCCCGAACACAGTCAGGCATCAGGTGCCTTGCCTATGTTTGTTTCTTCCGATGCAAGCCATTAAGAATGAAACCATACATGGATAAGGATTTTGGCCAGAGTTTAGTTCAGTGATACGTTGATCTGGATTCTTAGAGTTTTATGTGGAAGTTGATCTAGTATTTCTGGTCAATTAGCCAGGTTGAACTAAATAATCAAGTCAGAACCTATGTAAAACTTTATTTGACTACCTTTTCTTTTTAAAATAATGTTATTTTGGATTGATTTTTATCGATTTAAATTGATTCACTGAGCTGAGACTTGAATAACTCTGATTTTGGCAACGTGCCTTGTTTCGGCTTGAGCAGGGTCTGGACATGGGGGAGAGCAATTTGTGCCGCAAAGTTTCCTTAATCCTGATATGTAATTAACCTCTGATTCTGAGATTTATGTGTTCTCCTAAAACAATTCAGATTTCCGAAACCAAAGTGAAATGACTGTGAATAAACAAATACCAAGTTATTCTAATGGCCAGAAAACAATAGAGAGAGAGAGAGAGAGAGAGAGAGAGAGAGACGATACTGATACACAATTAGTGGATGTCAGATTTATAGTTACTGGGACGGATCATTAGGTATATATCTCAAATGTGTTCAGCTTTGCTCATAAGCTGTAAGAGAGGATTTGCCTTGCTCTGTGCTCTAATGCTTCCACTCTTGGAAATCTCCATTAAATGTTCATACACACCAAATTGAAGTTCTGCAAGCATGGAAGATGAATTGTTTGATCCCAGCTCAAGAAGAACTGAAGTTGCACGTTCTTTGTTTTTGGGGGTGCCTTCCTTCATGATTTCCACAAGAGTTTCAATGAATGAGAGTCGTCCAATCCCATCCCGCCCCTCCGGATTCGATGCAAGAAGTAGAAAGATTGACAGTGCTTCATCTACCATACCCAGATTCCTGTCACTTTGTCGTCGGCAAGCATTGATAAGCTAAATAAAGCTGCTGCAGAGTTCTCTTTAGCTTCAGTAGTTCCACTGTTCAGGACTTCTATGATAGCTGGAACTAAAGGAAAGGGAAGTTTTTTTATTAATTTTTTTTTATATAAAACTTACATGTCTTAGGAAATAAGTCTAGTGTAATTAAATATATTTTGAATTTCAAAGGTGTTATGACATTATTTTGACATCACATTTTTTTATGGTACGAGAGAATAATTAATGATATTTTTTTGGTTGTTTTTAAATTAATTTTTTTATATATAAATACAAGTTCTATATGAAGATATTTTCATTATTTTTAAGTGAGTTATGAGTTTTATTTTTTTATGTCTGTTTTTTCAAAGTAAATCTAGAAAATAACAAGTAAAATATCACTATAAAATTTTTTATTTTAACAAGGAAATTCATAGTGTGTCAAATATCACTATAAAATTTTTTATTTTAACAAGGAAATTTTTATTTTATATATATACACACACACACACAGGGAAATTCATCAGATTGGAGGCAGTTTAATAGTTACTAGTTGCGTGATTCATCGTGTGTCAAATATCTTTATTTTACATTAAAAAAATTATATGTATAAGTTTTTTTAATATATTTTTATAGTTCAAAATTTTTTTAGTATAAATCAAAAAGTTTATGGGCATGTATAATCAAATAAAATGAGATTTATATGTGCTAATAAATAAATAATAACAATTAATGAATCATAAAAAAACTTGAAAAAAATAAAAGATAAATGTAAAACTAGATATTTAATCTCGCAAGATGGAATATCTTAATCATATTCGTTAATTTTTATTTATTAAAATATTTTTTATTTCATCAAATAATAATAGGAATAGACAAACATATTAAATTAATTAAATAAAAAAAATTAAATAGTATATAAAGCTACACATATTAAAAATATCATTATTATTTGAAAGAAACTTTCTAAATAAAATAAAATAGAAAAAAGGTATTAATGTAAATATAATTAAAAAAAAAATTTAAAAAATATATATAGATAAAAGTTAGGCATCGTTGAATCACCCATTTCATTAAAGCCCACACGTTGGGAAGCCTGCAACTAGGCTTCTTTTTTAAACTGCACCCGGAGCGCATGGCATATTGCCTACCTTATTTTTTTCAAAAAAAGAGAGAGCAAACTATATGTTGTTTGCTTTGCTAAGATTCCCACCACTGTGGTGAGTGTGACATGGGCCTCTCTTCTTCTTCCTTTTTTAACCTGAAACGTGTTAGAAACTATTATAAACTTATTCATTGCCTCGGAAACTCTAAAATCTAACTAACTCGAAATAAAAAATAATTCTAATTCAGATTTGTTTTTTTATGAATTTTTAAGGAATAAAAACATTTAATATTAACTCTTCTCAATAAATAAAATAATTTTATATAAATATTATTTATTTTGATAACTCAAATAAGTATAAGTGACATGACCCTACCACTTAAATTCGGTAATATTTCTTTTTCTCTCTCTCCTCACTCAAACAAATATAAAAAATAATAAAAATAAATTTTTATAATAAAATAAAATTGAAAAAAATATTGAGAGATTAAAATTGAATATTTTGTGTGATTATTTAAGTTAAAGGACCAAATTGTATCTTTTTCAAAATCTATAGCATGCCGCTCTGTGTTTTTCATTTTAATCCATTCTTCTTTAATTTTATTGTTTTATAAGAATTTAAAATCAATTACTTTTGTTCATAAAAAATTTAAAAATAAAAATAAAAATATTTTTTTACATAATTTATCCACAACGAAATATAAAAAAAAATAAACAATGAAGATAATAGAAGTGAAAACACAACCCCATTTAGATTACAGGTAATGTTACCAGCCTTCTCTTATCGGAAACACACCGAATCGTCACTCACTTCTCGTTTAAAACAAAGGGCAAAAAGAAATAAATGCTGATGATCTCTCAGCCGTCTGATTCACCATCAACATCAACTTGAAAATCCAATCAAGATTCAGTGATGTAGATCATGGTGCCCCAGTTTGGAATTGAGAATCCTAGTTTTGGATGTAACTAAAGGTGCCACAGACATGTCATTCTAGACCGCAGCAACGTATTAACAGAACACCTTCGTCCTGTGGGCCGCTAAACGAGAGCGCAACGATAAAATCACAAGCTTGTCGCCAAACAAATTCCAAGTCAATGAGTAATTAAGTATCAAAATACCAGCTTTCTAAATTGAGCAGATGAATATTGCTTCTCTCGTTATCCTTGCTTTCACCTGTAAAAGTTTGGGTCCAATTTTAAAATATATTTTTATTTTAAAAAATATTAAATTAATATGTTTTTAATATTCTTAATAGTTTTAATATATTGATATTTAAAAATAAATTGAATATATTTTTAAGTGATAAACACTTTTAAAAAATAGTTTACACAATAATATCAAACACATTAATCATAGATTTTAGTTCCTATCTTGAAATACGTAGAGTAAATTATACTCATCACTGTATTTAATTGAAAAGATGCTATATATCATGCTAGAAATCCATGACAATTATACTTCTCGTGCTTATCATTTTAAATGAGAGGAGGGAACATACCCAGCAATCACAAGCCTAGCTATTTCAAAGTATAATTAATTACACCTACACTAATTGTGTAATTATTAAAATCTCAATTGCTTACACAAATACGTGGATTTATTCATGTCGAATTAACCTGCCATCCCTAGCCATTTCTAATACGCGAATCAGTTTACTTGGGATCACCGCTATAAAACTCGATCCGAGTAAGTTAAGAGATTTGATTTTTTTTTTAAATATCAAAATAATATTGTTTAGATTTATTTTTTTATAAATAAATAACAGATTAAGTGTAAAGTTTTGATCAGGTTAGACCTGAATTGACTTATTTATCTATTCAACTTGAATTTTTATTCTCAGTTGAGTTTTTTTTTTTTTTAACGCTGAACAAGATTAGGAAGCAAATTGATTGGAAAAACATTAACCTGACGGGCTTAAGCATCGAAGATCAAATGCCAGTGAAAAATAAGAAGAGGAGAGAGTAAACTAGCATCGACTTCTGGTATGATATTGACGTGACCAGGGAAGCGGAAGCAAGGTCAACTAAGGTTGTTGTTAACTCCGATCGTGGACTGGCTCCTTCAAGAAGCAGCGATATTCTGTCAAAGTCATCATAGGCAAGACAGAGACGCAGACTACGTGGGTTGCTGGTGTTTGTTCATCTCCATAGAATCATTGTTTTAAAACTTGGATTTGATAGCAAGTTAACCCCGGATTCAACTGAACTATAATCTAAATTAGTCTGGATTAAAAAAAACACTTGATTAATTTGGTTAAGATTTAATCAATCCGATGAATTAGGTATTAAATAAAAATTCAAACATGATGCCTATAATGTTCTGTTGATTTTGTTTAAAAAAATTGTAGATCGAAGAGCCATAACTCAATAGATTTTGATTTATCATTTGTCCATGAAAATACTCGATGCTTAAAACAACATGATGTTTTTTTATATAAATATAAATTTAATATTAAAAAAATATGAGATTTTTACTATTTTTTGTAGAAAAATTATTTACCAATTGGTGATCATTTTTTAAAATTAATTCTATAATTTTTTTGCGTGACTTTTATTATAATCCAAAAGTAATTAGAAATATGTTTTTTAATTAAATTTATTTATTTAAATAACATAAATATTTTTAGTTATTAAATTTATGAGGTAACTCACTAACTTTGAGTTTAGCCAAGCCATATTTTATTTCAAAATAATTTAAATGTTAGTAAAAAATTTAACTTAGATAACTCAAATGATTTTTTTTTAAATTATTTTTTATATAAATATTTTATTAAAAAATTTAAAATAACATTATTTTAAAAATACTTCTATTAAATCTGTAATTTAAACTCCAGGTGAAGTTAAATTCAAGATTGAATCTAATATAATAATCAAATTAAACATAAAAGAAAATAACCACTTTTTAGTTTTCTTTCACGCATGCTATTTTTTCAAAATCAGAGCTATTTTTTAAGTGAAAAGGATACTTAATTTTATTCAAATAAAATACTAACACACAATCCAAACCAAATTATGAATATCTTGATCACCCTCTAAACCTCGGAAAGTTTGGTTTGGAACCTTCAACTAATAGCTGGCGTAGAACTGAAAACCTGGTATTATCCATAATAAACTACTATGACTACCCGACAATAACCCCACTTACCTCGGTGTCGTGTCCTAAACAAAATCTACCAAAGCACTCATTAAGCTCTACCAGAACGCCACGTCACTTATCAGTCGCGTATGCCTCACGTACACCCCTCCATCAATCACATCACGAGTCGTCACGGACAGCCTGCCTTTTGGTCTCTTAAAAAAATCACAAATCCCAACGCGGCACGAACTTCATCATTCAATTATTCTGACTTCCAGTCAAAATCATAAAACCAAGAAACGGCTCAGATTATGCCACGAATCACCTTCTCTGCACTGAGCTGCACGGGAAACATAAAAAACGTGATATGGGTGTTTGGGTTAGACCCGGATTCGGAAACAGGGAAACAGAAAAAATTATAAGACTTTTTATTTAAAAAATTACTTTACATTTTTACAAAATCTTCATATTTAATTTAAGAGCATATTTTAGAGTTTTTTTTATTTTTTCACTGTTTTAAAATAAATAATCCCGATAATAATTTTTTTCTTCCATTCATGAATTTTTTAACAATATAAAAAATTCAAATTAATCTTTTTTATATTTATATTTTTAGATATTGTCATAAATTTAATCTTTATTACAAATATTGTTTAGTTAATAATATAACATTTTATGACAATTTTAATTTAATTTAATTTAAATAAATATTTATAATTAAATTATTAAAAATATAAAATATTAAGATAATTATAGTTTTATTTTCTTATGAAAAATAATTATAATTCTAATGTATTTCTTTATCCTTTTATTTTTAAAAATATTTTTCTATTAATTAAAGGAAAAGGAAATAGAGAACTTCAAATAGAAGAAATAAAAAAATAGTTTTACTTACGTAAACAGATCTCTATCCCTCTCTCTCTCTCTCTCTCTCTCTCTCTCTAAGAATACATATATATATAATCGCGCAAAAGTTTGCCCCAAATCAGTAATCGAAGATTTCTAGGGTTTTCTTTCCTATCCGATTGATATTTGGTCCTCAATTTTCTCCAATAAACACCGATCTATAATCTATCTCTATCTTTTGTTGTGGATTTTGTGATTCTGATCTCAGACTTCGAACAAGATTTCTGCTCAAAAAGGTATTTTCTTTGCTTTGATCACGATCTATTTAATCACTTGCTGTTCATTTAATGAATAACAATGAAAGGTTGAATCTTCTGATTTATGTTCCCTTTGGTTCCTGTTGTTGTTGATTTTTTTTTTTAATTTCAATTTAGGGGCTCAGCGATCTCAGATTATAATTTTGTTTATAAAATTGTAAAAACAATTTCGATTTATTTTTATCAAATGAATTTTGATTCCGTTCTGTTTACTTTCTGTGCTTCTGTAACCGAATCCGGAAGTGCAGTGCAGTAGAAGTTGATTTATTTTTATTTTTTCGAATTTTAATGTGATAGGTGATAGTTTTGATTTGATGAGGAAGAAGAGGAAAGGGAGTGAAGCAGATACGGGTGAGAATGCACAAGAGGAAGTAATACCAACGTGTGATTTGAAATCATCCAATGTTAGGTCTCATTATTCGTTAGAAGATTATAATAGGTTAAAGAAGAGGTGCAAAGAAGATCTGGGTAGGGAACCTGTTACTTCTTTCAAAAGTAGGCTTGCAGGCGTTGCTACTGCCCCACCTTGTGGTGCCTCATCTTCGCTGGTGCTACCTGGAAGAGGGCTTAAGAGGAAGATAGGGTGCATAGATGTTGCTACTCAAACGGGTAGGAAAAATAAGTTTGAGGATGATTATATTTTGGGGGATGCTATTGGGCGTGGTAAATTTGGCTCCGTTTGGTTGTGCAGGTCTAAGGTTAATGGTGTTGAGTTTGCTTGTAAGACTTTGCAGAAGGGAGAGGAGACAGTTCATAGGGAGGTAGAGATAATGCAGCATCTGTCTGGTCATCCTGGTGTGGTGACATTGCATGCTGTGTATGAGGAGTCGGAGTGTTTTCAGCTTGTGATGGAGTTATGCTCTGGAGGACGTTTGATTGATCAGATGGTTGATGAGGGACGGTACTCAGAGCAACGCGCTGCTAATATATTCAAGGATGTGATGTTAGTTATTAAGTATTGTCATGACATGGGTGTTGTGCACCGAGATATAAAGCCTGAGAATATACTTCTAGTGAGCCTGGGGAAGATGAAGCTTGCAGATTTTGGCCTGGCTATGAGAATTTCAAATGGTAGGCATTCTGCATCTGTTTTGAGAAGTGCTCATTCTGCTTTCTTGTGCTTACTTTTATATTGCATTTGCTTTGTTGGTGCTGACGACTTAAGCATGTAAAAAATAGGCATATAGACTGAAAATGAAGAATGTTTGACATGCATATCCTCATGGACATCAGGGCATTTTATTGTTGAACAGTCATGCAGTAGGTAGGGATAACGTGGTGTCTCTTGTATGATTTGTTGGTTCAGAAAGCATGCTGTTGTCTTTAGTATGTGATGTCATGAGTTGTTCAGTATGGCCAACGCTGTTATGTAAAATAGTGCTATACATATGTAAATTCATATCTGCCTGGTTGACTTTGGCAGCCAAGCTGCTATGTAACACAGACTAATAGAAGAACAGATGCTCTCTGCTAGCTCTTTTTGTAATTATTACTTGTGTTGTCAAAGCTTATCTTATGCATATGAGTTGGCATTCTTACTATCCTGCAGGGCAGACCTTATCGGGTTTGGCTGGAAGTCCAGCATATGTTGCCCCTGAAGTTCTGTTAGGAAATTATTCCGAGAAGGTTGACATTTGGAGTGCTGGTGTCCTCCTGCATGCTCTGCTGGTTGGGGGCCTTCCATTTCAAGGCGACTCCTTAGAGGCTGTTTTTGAGGCAATCAAGAATGTCAAGCTTGATTTTCACACTGGAATATGGGACTCTATATCTAAACCTGCACGTGATCTAGTTGCAAGAATGTTGACAAGGGATGTCTCAGCCAGGATCACCGCAGATGAAGTACTGAGTAAGTGTCTGATTCCCAAATGAACTAAGACCCTGGACATATGGTTGCATTTTTTTTTTTCTGGTTCTCATGGCTCTGCTTGAATTGAGGCAGAAAGATTTTGTTGCAATTTTATCCATCTAGATGGGTTAGACTAAGGCCACTTAGTGATAATTTCTTTAATGAGTATGCAGTTTTCATTTTAAGAGACCTTCTCTCCATGGTCCTTGTCTGATGAGAAGCAACTTGATGGAATGCTTTTTAGGGGATTGCTGGCATGTCCCTTGTCAAAGAAATCTCCATTCTTTACTTATCTCAGAGTATTTACTCTCCGGGTTACCACCTCTCTGACTGAAAGAAGAATGTTCAGCTTATGTGTCTTGCATGTGTTGAGCTGCCATCCTAAATTAGATGCATGATGTGTCCTGTCTTTTGAGTCAAACGTAAGAATTCTTTGCATCTTTCCTTTTAATCTCAATCTGTAATGGCTCCTCAAAGGTATAGTGTGAAAGTGAATTCCTGGCCTTGAGGTGATGGTTTTGATTAAAAGATGCTCCAAATTTCTTAATCTGTAATTCTGATCTCGTTCTTTTCTTCCTGCATCAGTTTCTGATAATGTAAATTTGTTCGAGATTTTAACGCACATACATAGAATTACCATTTTCACCAGGTTTACTATCCACGTGAGCTTGTCTGTTTGCAAAGGGATAATTAAACCCATTTTCACCAAGTTGTTGCTAACTCTCTCGAATTGTGCATGGTCCGTGATCTTGATTCATTTCTTGGACTCTGTGATGGTGGAACGTGGAGTAATTTGCAAGTTTATTGCCTTTTCTGTCCAACTAAACTGACTGTTAATTGCTGTCTCCTCAGGGCATCCATGGATTTTGTTTTACACGGAGCGTACCTTAAAGACATTGTCCATCAGATCAAAAACAAAGAATCAAGGTGCTGCAACTTCCTGCCAACCTGCAAATGCACTTGTGTCACCTGGAAACCAGGTAGGAGCTGGCTCTTCTGAGGAGGACTTTAGTCAGCATCCATCTGATAGTTTGAGCTGCAAGTCAGAAGAGCAGGATGAATGTGGTTTAGTTGACGCGCTTGCAGTGGCGATTTCCCATGTTAAGATATCAGAGCCGAAGAGGAGTAGATTGTGTGGACCCACTGGCCCAATAGAGCAGCAGTGTTCATCTAACATCACAGCTAACAATCTGTGCAGAGCATTTTGATTCTGGTGACACACTGACACCACTAACATTGCTCATCTCCACTGTTTTGTGAAGTGGGAGAGAAGAGGATTCAGAACAGCCACACACTTAAACTCCAATATTCAGTGGATACTGGGCAAAGATGGTAACAAGAGTAACATAACCATAGCTTGTAAATATGGCGTAATATCTTTTCATTAAATGTAACATCTCTCAAAAATAATAATTTGAACTGAATAACATTCAGTTATTGATACTATTCTTTTGAGAGACTAATTTCAGGATGCGATTTCGATTAATATGAAAGGTTTATGTGGATATAATGGATGTCATTACTCGGAAACTTACCAGATGGCACTCACTAGCTTCCCATATCAATTTATCCTGCAACTTGGCATGGAATTATTGGAAATTCAAAATTTCCAAGGTGCCCTCAATTGGGTCCAAGGTGGGGGTTGTCAAGTAGAATTAAAGGGTGATAAATCCCTCGCTTTAAAAGACAATAATAATAAGAACATATTAGTATATTAAAATCGTCAAAAAAAAACAATTTGATATATTTTCAAGTAAATTATATTTTTTAAAAACATAAGAAAAACAGAAGCTATTACTCTGTGAAACACTCACTATTCTTTATTTTTATCATTCCAATCAAATACTTTTTTTTATATTTATTCATTGTATTATTAGACATTAACCGAAGCAGCCTAGAAGACAGGAGAGTAAAGTAGTGAAGTGTGGAAATTTCTTAAGAAAGGGCACATGGCAAGGTAACCGTTGTGCAGCGCACAGGAGAACGCGACCTTTCAATCAGAGAAGATCCGACGGCCAGAATCTACTAGCCGTTGGTTTTAAAACTTGAGAGGAGGGCACAGACATAAATCCGATATTTGCGTCTCCATATCGCTTGTGCTTAGTCTATTTATATTTTTTTCTCTCCTCTACTTCTTTCTCCTCCTCCTCCTCCTCCTAAACCCAACAAACAATTTCAGTACCAGAGCCAGAACTCGAACCAGAGAGAAGAAGAAGAGGAAGAGAGAGAGATCGTACTCCGTTAATGGGGTTCTTTTGAATAGTATCTCTCTAAGATCAAGGCACGGGCGGGCGTTAAAGAAAGAAGGCTCTGAAGGGTTTTTTTTTCTTTTATCGATATCGAAGAAGCTTAAAAGAATTCTTGAATCTTGAAGGTGAATGTTTTTATTTTATGATCTGGGTTTTACGTTTTGAAATCAATTCTGGGTTTTATCGATATCGAAGAAGCTTAAAAGAATTCTTGAATCTTGAAGGTGAATGTTTTTATTTTATGATCTGGGTTTTACGTTTTGAAATCAACTCTGATCTGGTTTTCTTTCTCTTTTCTTTTAATTAAAACTTAATCGAATCAAAATTTGTACTGTAATGACTTTCTTTATATTTAGCTCTCTTAATTTTTGGAGGGTTTCCTTTAGATATAGACAACAATGGCTGGATCAGATGAGAACAACCCGGGGGTGATCGGACCCGGAAATATTCAAGGTATTCAAAGAACCCCAAAAGGTTGTATTTACATTTTATTATCTATTTGGTTTAAAAATGATGTTTTTTTAAAGCTATTGGAACCCTAATAAAAATGAGATTTGTTTTTCAATCTTGAAGAGGGTTTACGTGGCCGACTAGGGAAGTTTCCAGTGGCGACCGGAACTAATCGCCGGGCGTTGAGCAACATTAATCGGAACATCATCGGAGGTCCACCGTACCCCTGTGCTGTCAACAAAAGGGGGTTGTCAGAGTAAGTCTTCTTAAACCCTAATTACTGTCTTAATCTTAATCTTTTATATCTTGTTTGGTTCCCGAGAAAATTAAAGAAAAGAGAAGAAAATAGGCACTTGGTGGTGTGGAGTTTTTTAATCA
Source organism: Populus ilicifolia (assembly GCA_015708895.1). Lineage (NCBI taxonomy): Eukaryota > Viridiplantae > Streptophyta > Magnoliopsida > Malpighiales > Salicaceae > Populus > Populus ilicifolia. The sequence continues at coordinate 518,439 of SRLM01000100.1, forward strand.
AATTTCTTCGGCGTCTTTGATTACCTACTTTTGATGTTTTTTTCTTTTGTTTTTGTCTTCTCTGTTTGTTTTTTTTATTATTATTATTTTAGAAGAGAAGCTTTTTGTAATAAGAACCCACCAATTCCAGTGCATCGACCTTTGACTAGGTCAGTAACTAATTGACCTCTGTCTCTTTGTTTAACGTTGAAGGTGTTTGTTTTTAATGTCAAAGGTTTGATCTTTTAATTGAATCTTTTTCTGGTGTTATTCTTGATGTCTGTTCAGGAAGTATGCGGCCCAGCTTGCTAACAAGCAGCAGCAACAACTTGAACCAGAGGTACCTTTTTAAAGAGCTTGAATTTTCTCTTAATTATAGGGTGGGGATGTCAAGGGTTGTGAGATTGGATTGAGAGTTGTTTGTGTCAAACAGGAAATCAAAAAACCAGTTCGCCCAGTCCCAATTTCTAGTGAGCCAGAAGATTGTAACATCATAGATGTGGAGGACTACAAGACTAGTGATGACTTTTCTGCTCCGACTTTTGTGCAGCATACGGAGGCAATGCTGGAGGAGATCGACAGGATGGTATTTGCAATTAACTTATTTTTAATTTGTTTGTATTGCTATTGAGCTTTTGTCAGGGTTCCATTGATACCTTGGTTTCCCGCAGGATGAAGTTGAAATGGAAGATGTTGAAGAAGAGCCGGTGGTGGACATAGACGGCTGTGACAAGAGGGATCCACTTGCTGTAGTGGAATACATTGATGATTTATACAATTTCTACAAGAAAGCAGAGGTGACACAGAATATATCTCTTCCTATTCAATTTGTGAAACATAAAAAAAGCCTTCATTGCTTTTTATTTTTATTTTGTTTTGCTTGGTCTTTTGTTATAATTGGAGAATATTTTAATTTGTAAGATTTTATTAGGAATCACTAGCCTAAAAGATTGTCCTATGATTATTGGACAAATAGGACTGGCATTCATTTATTTTGAAATCTTAAATTAAACGAAGGTGGAGCTTTTCATTATGAAGTATGTTGGAAGGTCTAGATGTCCAATCGTTTGGTAATGATTGATGGAAAAGGGCTGCTGATTTATGATTATTAGGCAAATAGGGCTGTGCACATTTATTTTGAAATCTTAAATTAAACCAAGGTGGAGCTTTTGATTATGAAGTATGTTGGAAGGTCTATATGTCCAATCTTTTGGTAATGGTCGATGGAAAAGGGCCGCTGATGTGGTATGGTTTCGTTATGAAGTATCTTCCTTATCAGTTCCCTTACTACGTGAACTTTTCCTGGAAAATTGATTGCAGAGATCTGGCTGTGTCCCACCAAACTACATGGCACAGCAATTTGACATTAATGACAGAATGAGAGGCATTCTCATTGATTGGTTGATTGAGGTATGTTACATAATGCTTAAAAGGTCAAGAATTAGTTATCTGGTTTCATCAGAACTGCTCACAAATTTGACTGGATTAACAGGTGCACTACAAGTTTGAATTGATGGAGGAGACCTTATACCTTACTGTCAATCTAATTGATAGATTTCTAGCAGTTCATCCAGTCGTGAGAAAGAAACTCCAGCTCGTTGGAGTGACAGCCATGCTGCTTGCATGCAAATATGAAGAAGTATCAGTTCCAGTTGTGGAGGATCTCATTCTGATTTCTGACAAAGCATACAGCAGAAAGGAAGTGCTTGACATGGTATATTATTATTTTATCATTCTTTAATTGTTATCATAGTAATTATGATCAGAATGTGGATAGATGTATGATATGATTTTGAATGCCTGCAGGAGAAGAACATGGTCAACGCTTTACAGTTTAATCTCTCTGTTCCCACTCCTTATGTTTTTATGAGGAGATTCCTAAAAGCTTCACAATGTGACAGGAAGGTGTGTGGTACCGATCTTCACACAAAGAATTTAACTGCGCTTAATCGGATTTTTAATGAAATGGTACTGATTATACTAAACCAGTTGTTATTTTGAAGCAGCTTGAATTGCTTGCGTTCTTCATAATCGAGCTTTGCCTCGTCGAATACAACATGCTCAAGTTTCCACCTTCATTGTTAGCTGCTGCTGCAATATACACCGCTCAATGCACCCTTAGTGGAACAAAGCAATGGAGCAAGATAAATGAGTGGTATACTGGCTACTCAGAACAGCAGCTTACGTGAGTGTTTTTTCGCCTTAGTGGAAAGAAATTGTTTGTTGTTCCTTACTTGTCAAGCTTGACAGTCTTTTTTACTCACTGTTTTGCTTCCTTTTACCCCATGGATTACAGGGAATGCTCAAGGCTTATGGTTAATTTTCATAGGATTGCCGGTACAGGGAAGCTAACAGGTGTACACCGGAAGTATAGTACCTCAAAACTTGGTTACGCAGCAAAGAACGAACCCGCGGACTTCTTACTGGATCCTCCATTCTAGCAGGACTGATAAAGCAAAAGATGAATTGACATGAAAAGACTTAACCTTATTCAAGTAAATTTCGGGGTTGGGGTTTACAGTGCAACTTAGGTTGCCCCCACTTCTTGAACATAGAGAAACTTTGGTATTCTTTCTTTGATGCTAATTGAACACAGCAGGGAGGATGTTGTCACTTTGTCTCCAAGAACAAAATAATGTTTTTAAGGCTTGGTTTTCTATGTATATTTGTTCTTGAATCATTCCCAATTTGAGATAATGATTGAACTTGGGTTGTTTTGGATAGATTGGTTTGGATTTTTGCTCGTTTGAGAATGCGGTTGTACCTGCGGTGTAATCTGTGTCCAAAAGCATCAAACGTTCCCTTGGAAATTTAGAATGCCCATTGCTATACACAATTTTTAACTAGAAGTTCAAGCTCCAGGTTTTGCTCAAGCCTTAAACAGGGATTACTTGTTTGTTAAAACCACATCAAAGGGCTAGATCACCTAATGAAGCTGACAATTCCATCTATGATCTCATCAATCAAGATCATAAAACTACAAATAGCGCAAATCAGAAGTACTAAAAGCCAGGTACTGCATTCATTCAATAAAACTGATTATTTTTTTTTTGTTATATCATTTTTTTTCGATTTCTTTGTTAAATGGAGTTAGTTTTCAGTCATTTAGATTAATTAATTCATAATCTTAAACTATTTAATGTATAAACCGTCCATATCAAAATTGAGAAATTTTGAATAAATATCAATATTTACTCATTTTTAGCAACTCTAAAAAATTTAAAGATATCCTTTTTATTTATTTTATATTTATGTATATTTTCTAGTTATAAAACTCAAATAAAAAAAAAAGTTATCCAATCAAATCAGGTAAAATTAATTAAAACTTGATCCTTAACTTATCGATAGTTCTCCTAATAGATAAATAGTTTCTTTAAAATTATAGAAGTATTTAAAAAAAAATATTTAAAAATATATCAAGATAATATATATATTTTTTTATTTTTTAAAATTTATTTTTAATATTAGTATATTAAAATGATTAGAAATTATAAAAAAATAATTAAAAATTAAAAATTAAATTTTCTTAAAAATATTTGCACTTGCTATAAATCTTCTTATTTTAAAGCAAAATTCTATCATTAGTAGTATTTGTCACCAGGGTAGCAGAGATTAATGCAAATCAACACTGGCTGACTGACTTTGTCAGAAAGGAGGCGGCAGTTCTGAGTAAAGCAGTCCTTGTCTAAACACGTGTACCGCTAAGTGCCACGTTTCGCTTTCCAAACAACCAAATTTATCCAAGACACGATTCATCAACGTGGCATCCTGATCCTTAAAAAAAAAAAGAATAAAAAACCAAAACAGAAGTCTCTCTCTCTCATAAAGTTTCCTGCTTTCCAAGTTGATGATCTACAATATCTGTCATTTGAATGCGGTCCTCATTATTTTTCGTTTTCAAGTTGTCGACGAAGATGGTCCCTTGAATATTCTATCAGGTAAAAGAAAAAACTTACATTGAATCTGATATTTTGTTGTTACTTCTCGTCATCTATTTCATGGGCCATGGCCTTTTTTGGGTATGTTTTGAAGATATTTTAATGTACTGTTATTGTCTTTGAAATGAGATTGTGGTGTAGGATTGATGATGGATTCAACAGTTTTTTTTTTCAAGTTGGATGGTTTTGTTTGTGGCTGATTCTAGGTTTCTCTCTAAGATAATTCATTAGGTTGCTGTTGTTATTTAATATCAACATTTTGTCATAGTTTGATCAATTGATTTTGCTGGTTTTTATTTGTTTGAGCTATGGGAATTTTAGAGCCTGAAATCTAATACAATTGTTCATGCTTTCCTTTTCCTGATAGATAAGGTGGCGGTCCTTGGAATCTCTAGGCTTCTATAAGTGATTGTCCCCCCCCCCCCGGGNCCCCCCCCGGGCGATAGTGAGGAAGAGATGATAGAAGAGAAAGAGAAGAAGTTTCTCACAGTAGCACCATTTCAGTGTGCTTGGAGGAAAGATTTGAAATTTAGGGAAGCTGGAAGAGGTTGTGTGGCTTTTGATGCTTTTGCTTGCAATGATGTCACAGTGGTGTTTAGGGAGAATGTAGGGAGTCAACACTACCATTATAAGAGGGATAACAGTCCTCATTATACTGTGATTCTTGGGAGTCATAGGAATCGTCGACTGAAAATTGAGGTCGATGGCAAAACAGTTGTTGATGAGGAAGGTGTTGCGCTTTGCTGCTCATCCATGTTTCAAAGTTATTGGATCAGTATTTATGATGGGTTGATTAGTGTCGGAAAAGGGAGATACCCTTTTCAGAATCTTGTGTTTCAGTGGTTAGATTCAAATCCAAATTGTAGCATTCGGTATGTTGGTCTTAGCAGCTGGGATAAACATGTCGGGTATAGAAATGTCAATGTGTTGCCGTTGCCAAAGAATCATATGTTGCTATGGAAGCAAGTTGACTCTGGAGAATATGAGGGGACTGATGATGGAGAAGAGGAGTTAGAAGGTGGACAGATGAGCTATGAGAGACAGGGACTTGAGAATTTTCTTGAGCGTTGGGAATTATCTGATGTATTTTTCGTTGTTGGCAAGGAGGAAAGACTTGTCCCAGCTCATAAGGTTATCTTACAAGCATCTGGTAATTTTCCTTTGAGCTCGTCAAATGAAGATGTTATTCAGCTGCAGGATGAAACATATCCAATTCTTCATGCACTTCTTCAATATATATACACCGGCCACACACAGGTATCTTAACTGTTCCGCATTTCCAGATTTTATGCATCTTTAAGGAGGATGATTCTGCCTTTTGTTTTCTTGTCATGTTTTTTCTTTTAAGATTGACTCTAGCTGCCAGAATCACTTCTAGTTACTTTTGGGCTGTTTAATCTCACTCCGTTCCCTCTTCCCTCTTTGATATAGATTTCAGAGTCGCAACTTGGTTCTCTATGGGCATTGAGCTTACAATTTGAAGTGATGCCACTGGGGAAGCTCTGTGAGGAAATTGTGGAGCGATTTAAATTGAATAAAAAGTTGTTTGACTCCAGTAAGAATGTGGAATTGTCATATCCAAGCTCCCAGCCCCATTGTTGTATGGCCTTCCCTTCTCAACTGCCTATAAATGTGCAAAGGCTTAAACAGTTGCAGTCGACTGGAGAATATAGTGACATAAACATTTACATTGAGGGTCATGGTCTTGTTGCTCAACCTCACAAAGTCATTCTAAGTTTATGGAGTGTTCCATTTTCAAAGGTGAGCCATCTTCATCTAGCTTCTGGTGTCTCCATGTTCTCTGCATAGCATGTTTTAGAAATGTTTTATGAAAGTATGTTTTCACGGTGCAAGGAACTGACAACTACATAATACCTGATTAAATGAATTCAACAGATGTTTACAAATGGAATGATTGAGAGTAGCTCCTCAGAGGTTTTCTTAAGGGATGTGTCACCTGAAGCCTTCAAGGTTATGCTTGAATTCATGTATAGTGGAGAACTCAGTTTGGAAGATTCCACTGAATTTGGAACCTTGCTCCTGCAGACTCTTTTATTAGCTGATCAATTTGGGGTCACTCTCCTTTACCAAGAATGCTGCAAAACACTTTTAGAGTGCCTATCGGAGGTAGTTAAGCCTTATTTTACAAATAATTTAATCAATAATTTTTTAGTATTATCATATCTTTGTTTTGTTGTTATGATATGCTTCTTGTTGGCTAGAATTAAAAGAACAGAGAAGTGAGTTGCGGTTTCGGACTTCTGAAAACAAAAGAAGCGACCCCTTTATGACATTGAATTAAAAGATATTGACACCTTTCATGTACATATTATATGCAGGGATGGAGTTCTCCTAGTGGAAGAAGGTCATACAACAAGAGTTTTTCTATTATGCACAAGTTATAATGGACGACGAAGCAGACAATTTGGGAACTTTGTTGGCTATTGCTGTTGAAGCTAACTGTTAAACTTTGTTGCAGGACTCAGTAGGTCCAATCCTTCAAGCGGTGTCATCAATTCCATCATGTAAACTCATTGAAGAAACATGCGAGAGGAAATTTGCTATGCACTTTGATTATTGTATCGCTACAAGCCTTGATTTCATCTTATTAGATGAGACAAATTTTAGCAATATCATTCAGGTGGGTTCTCATTCTTTGAGTTGATCACTTTGAATTGACAGTTGACTCTAGGATTTATAGAGCTGAGTCAAAACAAGTGTACTCTGCCCACAGAATCCAGGACTAGTGGTCTGAAAATTTAAGAGGAGCAAGTGCTTTTCATTTGGAATATCGTTTCCTTTTTGAGATTGGAAGTAAGTCCATGGTATGCTAGTGGTTTAGTGCATGGGATAAAAGAGGGTTTGGACCCAACAGCCATCAATTGATAGATAGGAGAAGGAATTTTGAAGTCATGCTTTAGTTGTTTCAAGTTTAAAATGGACAAAGGATAACATGTGAAATACCTTATACAGTTGAGTTTCTTCCTTGAAAGCAATTCTTCGTGAATGCTGTCAAATGCCAAATAAAATCATAGGCATTCTCTATAACAAAGGATGGTTTTGCAGCATCAAGATCTAACTGTAACATCTGAGGAAAGAGTTCTCAATGCAATCTTCATGTGGTGTATGAGACATAAAGAATTGCGTGGATGGGAGGTTGTCACTGAGCTACTTGCACTTTCTACTCCTGACCTCCTTTTCGGGGACAGGCTTCAATCTCTTAATAACTTGTTGCCATTTGTGCGATTTCCATTGATGCCATATGACTTGCTTAAGAAGGTAAGTAAGCTTTGGTTATGGAAAGGACAATAAGACAATCTATTGAGAATGGTACCCTGAACTCCTGTTATCATGTTGCAGCTGGGGCAAAGCAACCTACGCAGGCATGTCCCTATTTTTGATGATCTTGTAAGTTATCATCTTTCTAGAGAGAGTGATTGTTGACAAACAGTATGGGCATTCATTTTCATCACTAGATTTCTTGTTTGGTAATTTCACAGGTGAGGGAGGGCATCGGTTATGCAGAATTTGGATCCCTAAGGCCAGGGAATGACCAAAAGTAAGTGTATGATGCTATTTTAACTTTCATGTTCATGTGTCTTGATCTAGATTGTGAGAGTGGTCTAGCCTTTTAATCCTTTTATTTTATTTTTTTTCTTAGCTGTTCAATAGTGGAGATGGATATCTGTCTAAATTATCTAATCCAAGTTATACATGGAGGGAGCTGATTATTATTCATAGGAAATCTTCACAAGAATATTGGTAGAAGTTTTTAGCCACTTTATCCTGTTGCGAGAGAAAAAAAGGAGAATTCCCCAGTTGCCCCTATCTTGGTGTCTATTTGGCAAACGAGCCCCTGAAAAAAAATTCACCAAGGGTCACATTTCATCAATTCAACCCAAATTCATCACAGTTTGTATATAATTTCATCCAATTGGGTTGAATTGATGGAATGCGATGAAAATATGGTAAATTTGATGAAGTTTTTTCCACAAGGGCCTGGGCCTTGTATGCCTATTTGACACAAACACAAGGGCTGAATTGGGGGGTTTTCAAAAACAAATGAACCGTTTCTAAAAATCTAATTCCCTTCCTATTGTGTCATCTTCATGAAGGATTCTTTTGTACATGCTAGGTGGAGGTATCTTTCGTGTCACGTTACCATCTTATGCAATTTCAATGCTACTGTTTTAACTCTATGCTTCCATGCTGATGTGTTTTGGATAAGCCATGGCTTAAAGACATAATAGCTAACGGAGTCTTATTTTTATAGCCCTAGGTTTCAACACAGGCGATCTAGCTATAAGGAGCTCCAGTACATATGTGATGGTGACAGCAATGGAGTACTCTACTTTGCTGGTACATCTTATGGAGAACATCAATGGATTAATCCCGTTTTAGCAAAGGTGAACTTTGTGGTTTTCTTTTATTTTTTCTATCATGCAAGTATCTCTAGGTAGATCAGTGAACCACATTCGATACACTGCTTCTCATCCTCTTAATTGAATGTTCCAGAGAATCACGATCACTGCCAGCAGTCCCCCTTCAAGATATACCGACCCCAAGACTTTGGTGTCACGAACTTACCAGGTTAGTGTGAGTGATGTCTGCAAGTCTGTAACATATCTAATGTATAGTGTGTTTCATTGGTAATCGAGTTATCTTTCCTGCTTTAGGGAACGTCTTTTGCTGGGCCTTGCATGGAAAATGGACACATACGAGCATGGTGGACAGTTGACATTGGCCAAGATCATCAGGTTTTTGTCCTCCTATACTTTTCGCAACTTTAGTAAATTTCCCTTTTAATATTCCCTATACTGAAAATGTTTCTTCGATTGTGTTTGTCTAAATGCAACAAAGAAAAGTATTAACAATCATAAAACAGTCATCCAATCCAACTTAGTTTTCTGACTCAAGTGCTTGGCCCCTACTCAATGCTCCCTGCTATGATTGATGCAGCTTATGTGCAACCACTACACTTTGAGACAAGATGGGTCAAGAGCCTTCATAAGATTTTGGAATTTGCAGGTAAAACATTTAGTCATCGTTCTTTTTCAAGATATTCACTCTCCAAGCCTGCAAAATGGTTATCCTATCTTCAATCCCGTTAACCAGATTTAATGCCAGTGATTGCCTATCGTGTCCCTTTCTGCATCCCAGGGTTCACTGGATGGGAAGACATGGACGAACTTGAGAGTGCACGAGAATGACCAAACAATGTGTAAGGCTGATCAGTTTGCATCATGGCCCGTAACGGGGCCACATGCTTTACTTCCTTTTAGGTTCTTCAGGGTTCTTCTAACAGGTCCTACGACAGATACCTCAAACCCCCACAACTTGTGCATCTGCTTCTTGGAACTCTATGGTTACTTCCACTAGCTTGAGAGATTTACGCTTCGGTGTGTTTACTTCTTATTTTGATGGGATTTATAGATGCCCTTTCTTGTCCCAACAATATGCAATCCATTACTGTAACCAAAATAAAATGTCGCCATTACAGCTCTTATGTACAGCTCCTGCGTAATGAAAATAAAAATTCAAGCGTCTACTATCCAAATGAAAAGAAACTCTCTGCATAAATTGTACAGTTCCTGGAACTTCTGTATTCACCCTTGTGCCCATGCTCAGGAGTGGTAAGGCCCAAACTCCTTAGGTTTCCAATTTCCGTTGCTGTTTGTACTCTAACGCAACGACGATTCTGAGGACCTGCAGTCCTGCACGTTACTCGGTGTCCGTTCTAATGCTTGAAGCAGGTAGGATATTGAATTCGAAAGAAATGGACAGATGCTTTGTTTGATTGAATGAATATTACATATCGTTTCTGTCGAGACTGAGAGGCCAACCTTTAACTTTCATCTGCGCTTCTTTTTATTTTATTTTTTCAATCCTTCCACGCTGAAATGGTTATACCAAACTGGATTTTATCTTCTATACTTGTTACACTACGGCCATCCTTGCCTTCAATCAAGACATATATATATATATATATATATATATATACATATATATATATATTGGTAGGTGGCTTTATCTGGATGATGTTCCTTTGTATCACTCATATAAACTATCCAATACCAAAACTGAATACGTTCATGCAAGTAGAGATATGTCACTCATAATCCCGGATTCATTTTTCATCATTTAAAGAAAGCAGTACAAAATTCAACCTTATACACCAAATTTCATTGAAGAACAGGGATCCTAATTGCTCGAGCCATTGCCATTTCAATTGCCGATTACCTCCTGACAGGTGGTACAACGCCCCTGCCTGGGGGTGCTCCACGCCCAGCAGCTTGGGCCTGCATAGTAAAATAGAATCAGGAGTTAGTCTTTACAAGCTGCTTAGATACAGAGCTGTAAAATTGTTTTCGGCTGAAAATACCAGATGGATGATTAAATTTAAGACATTAATGAAATAAAAATGCTTACTTTAGACCGCATTGCAACAGATCTTCCCCTGCCAACCCCAAGTGATGCACTCTTGCCCTTCAAGCACATGAGAAATGGGTAATATGAGATCTTCACGAAAATGCAAATTCAAGAAAAATCTAAAGGATTACAAGTGGGAGCATACCTTGATTCTAGCATCCAAACGCTTGAACATGGGAGCATTCTTTAGCATATCAGGTATAACCATGAATCTGTTCAAATTTCACATTATCATCAAATAATTACAGTCAAGCTGTGAAAATCCAACATAACAACTTAATAACTGTATATGAGTTTAACAAGGATAGTATTAGGTACCTGACTTTACTGCCACGAATGAAAACATGCTCAAGCTGTGAGACCTTCCCATCCTGTAAAGTAGCAGACCAGAATCAGTAACCAGATTAAAAAAACCAAGATACAAATGAAAGAAAGATAAACTAATTATCCAAGCTGATAGCCATTGCATCAAACAATCTCTTGAACAACTCATATAACCATTTCATCAATCTAAAACAACTCAAAGAACGTATCTTCCAATTTTGCGCAGCATAAATAACATAAGAAAAACATAATCCTGGAAATCATTCATTAATTATAATGTGACTTTTCACAAACATTGACACGCAATTTTTAACTCCTAATCCTTAACCAACTATACATCAAAAGGAAGTGTCTTTCTCTTGAACTATCCTACTGATTTGCTGAACAAAATGGACAGCTAAACTCAAGACCATCAGCAACTATACACGAATACAAAGAATCCTGGATCATTTTTTAAAATAAAAATTCTGTAAAGAAAAAGCTCCTTAATTTAGGGTTTTACGGCCTCAACTTCCCTAGGGTTTTTCAAAACAATAACCTAAAACCCTTTCAATTCATAATTTCACTCCACAATCGCAAAATCTAGGGTTTCACAAACAAAAATAATCAAGAAAAGAGTGAAAAAGCAGTAGTGCCTTAGCAGTGTAAGTGATGCTCTCGAGCTGGCAGTTCCAGTTATCCTCACACTCTACCATGCCCCCTCTATAAAGCTCTCCACTCTTCAGCTCCACCGTAACTATGTGACCGGAAGCCTCGTGTAATAGCTTCACCGGAATTCCCAAGCTTCTGCTCATCTCTCCTCTTCTTTCTCTCAGTCACTGCAAAACCCTAATAACCCCAAGGACAACGATCCTATCGTTTCCCTCCCTCCATGCCTGCTTTTTATAGTGTAGTGAGTAAGGGTAGATTTGTCATCCAATAAAAAATAGGGACTTCTTAGTAATAAGGCAGATGATCAGCCTTTTGACGTGGCGTAATATTCAGGCTACATGTAAGCGTTGTAGCGTTTAAAAAGGAAAATGGCCGCAATGTGTCTCCTCTACAGGTCATCGAGCTGTTGCGATTTTAATAACAAACGGCTGCATCAAAATCTCTGGCGGCTCCTGACGTGGCATTGTAGCGATTTTAAAAAATTATTAAAAATATTTAAAAATGATTTTTTTAGAAATATATTAAAATAATTTTTTAAATTATATAATTTATTTTTAACAGTAACCATTAAAATTATTCAAAAATATAAAAAAATACTTAAAAATACATTCCCAAACATACATCAATATATATTTTGAATTATGATGATACATGATTGAGTTTTTTTATAAGACCTATAAAAAAATAAAACCAAAGACGTGTATTTTCAGTTTTAAGGGTTTATTTGTTTTGCACTTACTTTTATGTTTGCAGTTAAAAATATAATTAAGTGTTTGGTAATATATCAAAATGTATTTTATATTGTCAAACTCATTAAAAAATTGAGTTTAAAATATAATTTTTGTGAGGTAGTTTTTATATATTTTTTTAATTGAGTTTTGTAAAATTTTGTTTGTTTTTGCGTTTTAAATTTTTTTTTAATTTTATTTTTTTATTTTTTCTTTACTTTAAATTAATTTTTTTTATTTTAAAATTATTTTGATATGCTAATATCAAAAATAATTTTTTTTAAAAAAAATGGATGTATTTTAAATAAAAAACACTTTTGAAAAACAACTATAACCAAACATTTTATACATGTTTTTTACTATACATAAACCTTAACCATAATTTTTACCAAACAAATCCAACTAACCACACTTTTTCTAAACTTATTTTCTGAAACTTTTAACCACAAAAATTATTTAAAAAACAAACACAATTTGTGCTTTAAGGAATTGTACTTGTGAAAAAACTCAACCTGACCTCATCATACTTTAATCTCAAATATATATATATATATATAATAAATGTTGATATATGCATCACTTTTATGCATAGTTATTAGACTAGTTTATGTTGTGATTTAAAGATTATTTGTAATTCTTGAAATTTAATTCAATTTTAAAGATTAAATTAATTTATGTATTTATTTTTTTTAAAAAAAGGGATTGATTTGAATTATAAATAGAATCCAAATTATAAAAAAATAGGTAAAAGTAAATCAAATAAGAGACTATTTTTTATATGAAATAAAGAACTAAAATGAAATACTACACTTAATTTGAGAGAATGACTTATTATTGAATTCAGGAAACTCTTATTATCATATAGACTTATAACTTTCTAAAACAAAAAAGATTACAGTTCATATTTACTTTAATAAAAACATGGTAATCAGTAGATGAAAGAGTCAAAACAAAACAATTCACTCCTTAATCAATAATGATTATTATCAAACCTAACAAAAACACCTATAAACTCGTCATTCCCTCCCTATAAATAATCACCAGCAAGTATTTTATATTTTTAAAACACATTTATCTTCAGAGACCTGGTCATCACATCAATAACTTGCTCTTGAGTTCCACAGTAAACTAACTCTACAATTCCTTTAATTGTAAGATCACATAAGAAATAGAAACGAACATTGATATGTTTGCAATGTTTATATATCATATGATTTTTTTGAGATTTTGATCATAAAACTATTATCATAAAATATAGTAGTATTTTCATGTTACGAATGACCAAGTTTTTTTAAAATCTTTCTCATCCAAATAACTACTAACATAGTAAACATTATCACAAATTCAACCTTGGTTGTCAAGAGAGTAACTATTGATTATATTTTAAATAATCATAAAACAACTCTTGAGCTCATAAAATAGACATAATCTGAAGTGTTTTCTTATTTTTCTTCTAGATCACCAATATAATCATTATTAGTATAAACTACTAAATTTCCACTCTTTTTTATTATAAAAAATCTCATAATTATTTATTATTCTCAAACATCTTAATACCCTTTTTACTAGTTGCATCCTTTTTACTAGTTGCAAATGCAACTGAGTTCCATGCCTTATATATCGACTAATGAGACTAACCACAAGCATTAGATTAGGTATGATATTCGTTAAATACATTGAGCTACTCTTATGTTTTTCAAGAAATTTGTATCCACCTTAACTCCATATATATCTTTGTTAAATTTAAACCTTAGAATTAGTAGATTGAGCAACAAGTTGCTTTATTCCATATCAAATCTCATTATCACTTTCATGACATACTTCTTTTAACAAATAAAAATCATATTATCTTTTTATAGTACCTTAATACTAACAAGGTATCTTATCCTTTTAAGATCAGATATATCACATTTATTATTCATTGAATACTTAAAATCTTTAATCATAAACTCATTATCCCTAGAAAAAATAAGATTATCAACGTGGATACTGACACTCAAGATTTTATCCTTTTTACCTACCTTAAAAAACAAGGTGTGTTTGCTATGGTATTTTTCAAACCTCTCATTTATAAAATAAACTTTTATTTAGTTGGATGTGCTCTTAGAGCTTACTTTAGCCCATATTAAGTCTTCTTTAATTTATACACTTTGTTTAGATTGTTTTTCTTCTCATAACCCTTTGGTTGTTCCATGAACATATCCTCGTTCAGCTCATCATATAGAAATCCTGACTTTACATTTAATTGATACACTATCCAGCCTCTTTATATATTAAGAGCAATAATAATACGTAATGTATCCATCATTGTTATTGGAGCAAATACTTTGATATAGTTGACTCCATGCTACTGTGTATAGCCTTTAATTACTAAATGTGTTTTGTGTTTTTCCAGCTCCTAGTTTTCATTAAGTTGTCTTATAAACCCACTTAAACACCAATCTTGTTAGCATCAGCTGATACATCAGTCAACACCCAAGTTTTGTTCTTCTAAATGGACTTCATCTTAAAGTCCATGATTGCTCTTCCCTTCTCATGTTTTACTACTTCATCAAAATATATGGAATCCAATAAATGCAAAGAATACCCAATCAGTCACATCATCCTTTTTACAAAAACCTTTATCGCTTTTGTAATCCTTTCTTCATATTCATCTTCACTAGAGCTAAACGAGCTCTTTCCATTCATATTATTTGAAGAATTAGTTCTTGTTTTTTTAATATCACTTATTATCTTCTTCGTTAACATTATTTAAAACAATATCTTATTTATTATTATTCTACTCTAGACTTTTTATAACTCTTATCCCAATCCTAACTCTCTCTTCTTTTTTTTTTTATCAAATCTGATATATTAACTCCTCACGATTATTTTTTATACTAATTCATAAAGCTTGTAGGTTTTGGACTTTGCACTAACCCCCAACGATATACAATTAAAGCTTTTACCTTCTAGCTTAATTTTTTTTGGCAAATAAAATAATGTTATTTTAAATAAAAATATTAAAATTTAAATAATTTTTTTAATATGAAAACTAAAAAAATACTTTTAAAGTTGATTAGATAATATTTCAGTTTGGACCGTGTTACATGAAAATTTAATTTTTTATTTTAATTTAATTTTTTATATTTTTAAATCATTTTAATGTTAAAAATAATTTTTTTAAATAAAATTTATTATTTTAATAAATTTATAAATGTCATTACCATATTTCTTAAACATCGTCAAATTGGTAGTGACTTTCTACTTTAAAAAATTTAATTCTTTTTATTATTTTAATATAAAACTAAATTTTAAAATAAAAAATATTATTTTAAAATCTAAATATCTTAAAAACAATACACTGTTAACTTTTTAACATATTATCAATGAATTGATTTTTGGAGTTATTCGATTTTAATCAATCCAGCGTCTAAAATGGTTAAAAAACCAGGCACAAACAAGAGTTTGAATTGATAGGTGATCGACATGATGTGATGACTGTCCCTTTTAAATTATGATATAATCGACTGCCGTCCGATCGAACTTCTCTTGTGGCAACTGCTGATTCGTGATATTTTTCACGGCGAGTGGGCTTTCACGTGGGAGCATATGCTTTGCTCCTTGTTGTTCGTTTCTTTGTTGAAAAGCAATTCAAAATCCAAATCATGGGATAAGTGGGTACACAATAATTTATAATCAGCGTGGGTCCACCTAATCAACGGTTGGATATCTTCCTAATCTGGGACGCCATGCATACGTGTCGGTGAAGGTGCTATGATAAGATGATTACAATCGTTTTTTCACTCACTGAATTTAAAGCTCTTTCTTCTTGTTTCCTTTGCTTGGAGGGAGAAAGAAGAAATGAAGCAGAGAAACTGAGTTTGGAGCAAATATGTTAGGTTCTTCTTCAGGTCTATTGCCAGTACCTCCTTTGTTGCCTTCGGTGGCTAAGAATTCCAAATGGGTATGCGTTTCTTTTTGCATTCTGAGATTTTTTTAGCATTTATTACTTTTTTTTTTACGTGAGAGTGACTGGACTGCTGCTTGTTGGAATCTTTTATGGTGTCTTGATTGGTTTTTTCCTGCGTTTTTTTTGAAAATTAAACAGTATTTGATTTGAAAAATCATCCCTTTTTGTTATGTTTTCAAGCTGTGTAAAGATGGTGTTTTTTCTAGTGATTATGCATAGTAATATATTTCCTGTTTCTTTGACAGGCTATAAGGTATAAAAGATGCACTGCAAAAGAGAAGCCAGTTAGACTGCCTTCTGGGGGGTCTAAGAAATTGCTTTGTCACAGCAGATTTTGTTTTCCATTAAGAATCTCAAATAATGATAGGGTATGTTTGGAAATTTGAGCATGGACATTGAATTGAAAGCCTGTAAACTTCTAATGTTTACGTATGAGCTGGTTTCTGATAGGAACAAATCTATATAATTTTTTAAAATGTTCAGAAATGAAACAATTTTTTTGGAGAATTGGTGGCTCTTTCTCTTAATGAAGAGTAGATAATATGGTACAAAAATCTTTCTTAGGCTGTAAAACAGGAGAATTTAGTTCGGCCGCCACTTGTTTCCGAGATGGTTTCCTTTTAACTCTAATTCATGAGTGCAATATTCTTAATTGTCTTGACATAATGCATTTTTTTTCATTGAAAGGTTCGCCATGGTTTCGCTATATCAGCGGTTTTGACAGATGACCCAACAATGACAACCGTTGGGGATGGCATGGAAAATATTGGTCTTGTAAGCATTGATCCTGGGTTGGAATCATTTAAAGATCACTTCAGATATAGAATGAAAAGATATGTAGATCAGAAAAAGCTCATTGAAAGATACGAAGGAGGTCTTGAGGAATTTGCACTTGGTAATTTTCAGTATCATTCCTTCTGATTTCATTTTCAACATATACATAAACCTTTCTGAACTGTTGGACAATGTGTATTTGCACATTGTGCATGTGAGGTGCAGCACATTTAACTGACACTTGAAGTTTTCCTTTTCATTGTGACAATTTTGTGATCATTTTCGTTAAATTCACTTTAGCACGTGATTTTTGCTTAGAAGTCAAGATCAAAATGTTGAATGGAAATTTGATAACCTAGTAATCTGTTGGTTGGATCCTAGATTTATGTTCTTTTGTCTTTCTATGTTTAGCAGATTTGTTATCTTTTTCCATTTGATTAATGGTCCCTTTATCAGTGCTGAACTCTTCTGATTGCATCATGTAGGATATCAGAAATTTGGATTTAATAGAGATGAAGGAGGCATTGTCTACCGTGAGTGGGCCCCTGCAGCTCAGTGAGTGTTTTTGTTTTTTTGAGAATTTGAACTACAGCTTTGTTAGTCATTGTTGGTGTAATTGGAAGCTATCTTCTGCATGGTGCAGGGAAGCACAGATTATTGGGGACTTCAATGGATGGGATGGCTCCAACCACAGGATGGAAAAGAATGAATTTGGTGTTTGGAGTATTAAAATACCTGATTCTGGTGGAAATCCAGCAATTCCTCACAATTCAAGGGTCAAGTTCCGATTCATGCATGGTAATGGGGTTTGGGTTGATCGAATACCTGCTTGGATTAAATATGCCACTGTGGATCCTGCAAGTTTTGGAGCACCATATGATGGTGTGTACTGGGACCCACCAACTCCAGAAAGGTACCAATTAATCGTGTTTGACATACCCTATTATAGTTGTTTGCTTAATCTATTAGATGCTATTAATCCAAATTATGGCCTGTTAGATTTTCCAAGAATCATACAATTGTAGATCATCTTGATACCATCATTGAGGTCTAGACTTGTCAGAACAAGGAATCCTCTTGGTTGTTCTCTTGAATTTTCCTTCATCGAGCTATTTCTTCTATGAACATACAGGTATGAATTTAAGTTCCCACGGCCTCCCAAATCCAATGCCCCACGCATATATGAGGCTCATGTTGGAATGAGTAGCTCAGAACCCCGTGTTAATTCCTACAGAGAATTTGCTGATAATGTTTTGCCTCGTATACGAGCAAATAACTACAACACAGTGCAGCTAATGGCAGTAATCGAGCATTCCTATTATGCATCGTTTGGTTATCATGTTACGAACTTTTTTGCTGTTAGCAGCAGATCTGGAAATCCGGAAGACCTCAAGTATTTAATTGATAAAGCCCATAGCTTGGGTCTACGTGTCCTGATGGATGTTGTCCACAGTCATGCAAGTAACAATGTCACTGATGGTCTCAATGGTTTTGACATTGGCCAAGGTGCTCAAGAGTCCTATTTTCACACTGGAGATCGAGGCTACCATAATTTATGGGACAGTAGACTCTTTAATTATGCTAATTGGGAAGTTCTTCGCTTCCTGTTATCCAACTTGAGATGGTGGCTTGAGGAGTTCAAATTTGATGGGTTTCGATTTGATGGAGTAACTTCCATGTTGTACCATCACCATGGAATCAACATGGCATTCACGGGAGACTATAATGAGTACTTCAGTGAGGCAACGGATGTT
Source organism: Populus ilicifolia (assembly GCA_015708895.1). Classification (NCBI taxonomy): domain Eukaryota; kingdom Viridiplantae; phylum Streptophyta; class Magnoliopsida; order Malpighiales; family Salicaceae; genus Populus; species Populus ilicifolia. The sequence continues at coordinate 536,968 of SRLM01000100.1, forward strand.
GATGCTGTTGTTTACTTAATGCTGGCTAATTATCTGATACATAATATCTTGCCAGATGCAACAGTGATTGCTGAAGATGTTTCTGGTATGCCTGGACTTGGTTGTCCAGTCTTTGAGGGCGGAGTTGGATTTGACTACCGCCTGGCAATGGCCATCCCTGACAAGTGGATTGATTACTTGAAAAACAAGAGTGATCTAGAGTGGTCAATGAATGAAATCTCCCGGAGCTTAACTAATAGGAGATATACTGAGAAATGTGTTGCTTATGCCGAGAGCCATGACCAGGTATGATGTCTTGAACTTTCCATTTTGTCTTCTTCTGTAATTAGACTTATTGTAGCCAGATACTTCTAGTTATATTTGTTACCCTGCATGATATCTTTCTCATCCTTGTCCACTTTTACCTTCATGTCCTTCTCAAGAAAATGGTGTCTTCATTCTGCAGTCCATTGTAGGTGACAAGACTATTGCGTTCATCCTGATGGATAAAGAAATGTATTCTGGCATGTCTTGTTTGACAGAGGCTCCACCTGCAGTTGATCGAGGGATTGCTCTTCATAAGGTATGATAATATGTCAGATCGCTCTCCTTAGTTAATGCTACAACAGTAACTTCTCTTTCTTTCTCTAAATGTGCTTTTGTCTGCCCATCCCTGTGACCTTAAACTCGTTTAGGCCCAGCTCTTTGATTTTCCATGTCAAAAACATTATATGGCTATGCTTGAGACGCTGTTTCTTGTTTTTGGCCATGAAAACCACTGGTATAAAAATTTGTCAATTGGATCCAGCTCAATGATTAATATTATTATTTTTTCTTTGTTCTCATTATTGTAATTGTATTTTGCAGATGATACATTTTATAACTATGGCACTAGGTGGTGAGGGATACCTTAATTTTATGGGAAATGAAGTAAGCACACAATCTCATTCTGTATTCCTGGGGCTACTGAATTGTCAGACCTAGATATCTTCTTGTATAATAAACACGGATCATGTTATTAACATTTTAAATTCTTCAACAAACACAATCTTTTAGATTATGCAAGGATGAGCTGTATGTTCCTTTGACATTGCTTTAAAGTAAATGTGATTAAAGGCTTTACCAACAAGAGCGCATACCCCAAATAAGATATACAAATTTACTAACATTTTAAATACCTGGATCTTTTCTTCTCTTATCTAGCACTGAATTGGAGAAACTCTTTCCTTCTCTTTTGCTTAAAAATCAGGTATTCTATTTGTGTCTAATCCTTGTGTTAATTGCTACCAATGCTTCTTATAGTTTGGGCATCCTGAGTGGATTGACTTCCCCAGAGAAGGCAATGGATGGAGTTACGAAATGTGTAGACGCCAATGGAATCTTGCGGACATGGAACACTTAAGATACAAGGTTTGAGATCTCATTTTCATCAGTTTCACTACCTCTTTATTAAGGTGTCCCAAGTCTTCTAATCATGGTTTTCCAGATATCAAAAACAAAATGTTGACCTTGATACTTGAATGTCTAAATACATCTGGAACTTTTTTTTTTTTATCCGTATCTTTCTTGGACAAAAGCCACTACCGACAAACTTTTTCAAGAAGCATACGAGGTTACTAGATAACTGCATGAGATAAGAGATGAGAAATGTGATGAGCAGATGCACATAGTGTGTCTCAGCTGATCTTATTATTGTCTGTCTCATTGGTTGCATGTAATCTTTTACTGTTTTCAATGTGTATTTACATCATTTTCTTTTGTGCCTCCACACTGGTTCAGTTCATGAATGCATTTGACAGAGCTATGAATTTGCTTGATGAAAAATATTCATTCCTAGCATCTACGAAGCAGATTGTGAGCAGTACAAATGAAGAAGATAAGGTACAGCTATCCTGTTTAATAGATATCTGTTTGTGTCTTATTTAAGAGGTGCATTAACCAAGTTGAATCAGGGAGATAAGAGTTCAAAGGTGTTGCAAGGATGGTTTTTTCGAAGTCTTTTATATATAACCTGTTTCATCATTTCATTCATGAAATTGATTACCTGTTACACATTACAGGTTATTGTCTTTGAGCGTGGAGATCTGGTTTTTGTGTTCAATTTTCATCCGGAGAAAACATATGATGGGTACGTGTTTCAATTAGCAGAAGAGTTGTTTTCACATGTGTAGGCTGTGGGTGTAGTTCCGTACAGAATGATTGGCAGCAGACTGCATGTATTGCGAATTTTGAAAACAGTTCCAAGATTCTGATGGTAAATTATTCAGATGTTTTAACTCTCTGAGTTGTACTCTGTATGTACAGGTATAAGGTTGGGTGTGACTTGCCCGGGAAGTATAGAGTTGCACTGGACAGTGATGCCTTGGAATTTGGTGGGCATGGAAGAGTAAGAAAACATGTGCATGATTATTTAGAATTGACAACCAAATGGGAAATGTAGAAGTGAATACTCACTACGTCATTTTTCACTCTATCTTTAAAACATTGACTTATGGTTACACGACTGATCTTTGTATCCTGTAAGTGGTGGGAAAGACTATCCTTTTTTGAAGGGTGTAGACGAGGAAAAAATTGTAAAGATAGGGAAATTGGCTCTTTGTAGGAACTAGGAACGGACTTAACACAGTATCCTCTTCATTAGTTGTTTTGATATCTTCGTGATGTTCTGTTAATTAATCTGTCAGGTGGGCCATGATGCAGACCATTTCACATCTCCTGAAGGGATACCAGGAGTACCTGAAACAAATTTCAACAATCGTCCCAACTCCTTCAAAGTACTCTCGCCAGCCCGTACATGTGTGGTGAGTTCTTTCTGTGTTCCTTACTAGTCTCATCCTGGAAAAGGTACAAACTTGAGAACTATAGTCATACGAGTGATCTACTTGAGCTTGACTCAAGTAGTTTTTGTAGCTAACAAGTTGATACATTCTTTAGCGTTTTTTTGCTTAAAGATGAAATCTAAGAGCAGTTTTTTCTTGTTTAAATCACCCTCCTCAAAAGGTTTACTATAGAGTCGAAGAAAGCGAAGACAGCCATGATGATAATGATGAGATGGGCGTGAATGAGATATTAGCTGCTGATGTTATAACAGAGCAAGAGGATGTTGAAGAAGCTGCCAGTCAGGCTAAGGTCGGAAAATCACACTTGGTGGATGTTGATGGTGATGGTAGTGGACTTAGCGAGACAGTAAACTTTGAAGTTGGAGATATTGGGGATGATGCATCGGATGATTAAGAATCTTCATCCAACATCGGATTACACCTCTTAATTTTTACCTTAAGAATAACTAGGCTTATATGAGGCTTCCTCGATCATTCTGAAGAGATTTGTCTGGCTCTTCTACAGTTGTACTAGTATGCTGCTGTAAATAAGTAAGATTGCTCTAGCTACACTCGAGGCAATAAACCTGTGAAATATTCACATGTGTGTGTGTGTGTGTATCAAATAAATCATTGTAGTAAAATCCCGCGATTGCTGCAAGCACTCATGCAATGGTTGCATGTTATCACCTCGAGTTAAAATCCACAAAAAAAAAATTATCATATTTACTTTAAATCGTCTGACCCCGCTAAGGTTCTAAATCATAAATCATTGAATTAACCTGGATGAGATCTTAAATCATTGAATTATCATGTTTGCTTTAATATTCCAATGTTGTTTTAGATAAAAGAATTTTTTAAAAAGTAAGGAACCAAAACAATTTTGTTTTTGACAATTTTATTTTTAAAACATTGATTAAATCTCACTTATGTTTCATTTGATCCATGTCACGTCACAAAATAACCTCCCTCAAGTCATCAGGGTTGGGTTTAATTAAATCAATATTTAAAATAAAAAAAATTGGTGTGGCTATGCCAAATAAGTTAATAGGTTATGAGGCTAATCTGAGTTTAATAATTAAGTTTTTGAATTCCCGACAACCTTCTTTGACGGGTCTAGCCCACCGAAGATCGACCCACGACTTTGCTCAAAAGTGCCTCTTCTTTAGCCCATCTTGAAGCGACCAGACCACGAACCCAGAGCTTTCCTCCGACCCTCGATCATCACAAAGTTCACAACCTTGGACTGTTACTCTCGTAATTTAATTTCTGAAAAATTAGGGTTCGCGATCGAAACAAAAATGGAGAACAACAACAGATACAGTATAATAGTCCCAACGTACAATGAGCGTCTCAACATTGCACTCATCGTTTATCTCATCTTTAAACATCTCCAGTAATTCCACTCCCCAATCTCTCTCTCTCTCTCTCTCTCTCTCTCTCTCTGATTCATTGCTTTTATTCGCGAACTGTATGCTTCGAATTTTAACCCTAGAAATGATTCAATTATTGTTTATAATGTGTTTTCATGATTGACTTAGGGATGTTGAGTTCGAAATTATCGTTGTAGATGATGGGAGTCCTGATGGTACTCAAGAAGTTGTAAAACAGTTACAGAAAGTATATGGCGAAGATCGCATTGTAAGTTTATCATAACAATAAAAAGTCTGTCCCTTTTAGACTTTTTCAATGCGGCATATTAATTCTCATTTTTTGGTTTAATTATCTCTTTGATTTTGATGATGATGCAGTTGTTAAGACCTAGAGCGAAGAAGCTTGGATTAGGTAAATAGCATTGTCTTTCTGATTGATGATAGAAAGAAATGAAAATAATGGTTCTTGATGTGTGTTTATATTGTTAGGCACGGCTTACATTCATGGTTTGAAGCATGCGTCTGGTAATTTTGTTGTCATCATGGATGCTGATCTATCTCACCATGTAAGTATTACTTAGCGGCTGTTACTTTTAGGTGGGAGTTTGCTATTTAATTCTGACTAGTAACTTTTGAGTAACTGAAGCTTCCTGGTGATAGTCTATGTTTATGGGCATCTCCCGTTAGATTTTTTTTTTCAGGAACTTCTGCATGTTTGTGTATATCTTACTTGAAAAGCCCCGTCCTTCCGTGGAGGAATGGAATAGAAAAATTCAAACAAAAAAGATAATATTGGCCATACCTGCTTTAGCTGTTTGTTTAGATTTTTATGCATCATGGTTAGAATTGGAAGTGAGTATAGTAGCTTGTTCTGTTAACCTGATCCGCATTCTTTATATTTTGCAGCCAAAGTACTTGCCAAGCTTTATCAAGTAAGAAACCTTTTCCAACGTACACTTGTATGCTCTTGCATTAGACCTTGGGTGCTGATGTCCTGAAGTTTTCTGGCATTTCCTCCCTTGATATGCCATTAGGAAGCAGTTGGAAACTGGTGCGAGCATGGTTACTGGAACTCGGTATGTTAAAGGTGGAGGTGTACATGGGTGGAATCTGATGCGCAAGCTAACTAGTAGGGGAGCTAATGTTCTTGCTCAAACACTTCTGTGGCCTGGTGTATCTGATTTGACAGGATCTTTCAGGTATATGAATTTGTTTATGGTTTTCATTCATTCAGTTTGTGATGCTTGGTGAATTTAGAACTGAGATTTCTTCATTGTTGAAGGCTTTATAAGAAATCAGTGCTTGAAGATGTCATCAGTTCTGTGGTTAGCAAGGGATATGTCTTTCAAATGGAGATGATTGTTCGGGCGTCCAGAAAGGGCTACCATATTGAGGAGGTAGTGTTATATTTCACATTATTGTGGTTTATCATTAAAATCAACATACACTACCTGTAATCAACATGCGTGCACATTTCAGTTTATACAATATTGTGACTGCTCTCACCAGCTTGATTGTCTTGAGTTTCGTGATACAAATTTCATGCATGCATGGGAACGCATCTTGATTTATGCTTGTCTTCTTGGTTGTGGCGTGAACAACTACATAGATCAGGAGATGCCAATGCTTGCCCTGTTCCATAAATGTTTCAATGCCCTGTTCATGTAGCATGTATATTCTTGTCATTATGCAATAGTATTTGTTGAACAGTAAAATTCCAATTGAATTCTGAATAGTTAGGACATGGCTAGTTAAACTCTAGATATTTCCAATAGTATTGCATATTTTCTCTGTTAACTGTTTCCCCCCTTTATACTCATCATACATTGGTTCTATTTCATGTATAGTTTTGCTGTTTGTTTTCTGTTTTGAAATTTTTAACTGCAGGCTACCCTGTATCTGAAATTGAGCAGTGATCCTCAGCCTTGGTTGATTTTGGTTATGAATTTGTCACAGGTTCCAATTACCTTTGTTGATAGAGTATTTGGGAGTTCAAAGCTAGGAGGTTCTGAAATTGTTGAATATTTGAAAGGCCTTGCATATCTTCTGGTTACAACATGAGAAGCAACTCTGTTTTTATCAACACGATCGGTTTTGTAACGCCTTGCGTGTGTGCGATCGTTCTTAATTTTGCAAAGATTTGTTGGCTTGTTTCCTCATACAGAAATAGGTTTTGGATTCAAAGTAGAATTGTTATCACATTAGCTCTTGTTTTTTGGGAGTTCTTTGATTTAAATATACACATATGCGAACTTTTTTGTCAATATTCAAGGGAGGAAATTGCCAGTAAACAGATTTATTGCAAGAATCTCCTTTTTGTCTTTTTTGATTTATGTATGTTCCTCCGTGGTTGCTAAAATCTCGACCAGCTACTGTATTTATTCCCAAAATCCATTTCATGGTCGTTGGTATTGAGGCTCATGTTACTGTGAATGTGATAGGAAAAATGAATTGCAACAACCAAACACCTAATCCTTATCATGATCCTCCGTGGTTGCTAAAATCTCGACCAGCTACTGTATTTATTCTCAAAATCCATTTCATGGTCGTTGGTATTGAGGCTCATGTTACTGTGAATGTGATAGGAAAAATGAATTGCAACAACCAAACACCTAATCCTTATCATGATCCTGTGGGTATTGAGGCTCATGCCACTGTGAATGTGATGGGAAAAATGAATTGCAACAACCAAGCACCTCATGTTGTCACTATCTTATGGTACAACTTTCGGTAGATGCTTTACCCACTTTATTGTTAGACAATTTGCGTCTCCTACACATCCACAAATTAATTCATCTTCTTCAAAATGGGAAGAAGTGTCTCTGTGATTCTATTATTTGGTTAACAAGGACTGCAATTTCTAAACAAATTCATTCCCCCAACCATGTTTCTGGAGAAAAATACAGCCAGCTGATAGTAATCCTATCATCTCATGCATCAGAATTATTTACCAGAAACAAACAAACATTTCCTTGAAACAATGATACTTCATAAATAAATGAAGATCCAGTTTCCCTTACAAAGAAAACCCCCATAGAAAATTCAAAAATCAATAAAACCATCTTCAAAACCCAATTCTGACATTCATATTTTCCTAACCTTGCGAGCAGCAACTTTCCTCTCACCTGCAAGCACAGATTTCTCAAAGCTGTAAACAGGCAAAGGAGGTTTCTTGTTCTCCTTATTCATGCTCCTCAACAGGTACCTTGGAGTCTCATTTCTCTCCACAAGGCAAGCATCAGATACAGATTTCCTTGCGCTCTCAAGCTTCCTTGTATACCTCCTTTTCGACGACTCAACAGTAACTCCAAGATCATAAGGAGTCTTCACATCATCTCCTGTGTCTCCTTTCTTTCTCTTCAGCCTGTCATTTCTCCTAGCAGAATACTCCTCATAAAACCTCCCCCTCTCAAACAAAGGACTAGAATTTGCACTCAAACTTTTACCGACCCCACCATTAGTTGACTCCCCATTTCCAAATTCATCGCGAACCATCTTCGCAAGAGCACGCAATTCGCAGGATATTGAATGGTACTCCGGGCGGAGATCAGAATCTTCCGTGTCCAATTTTCGGTTTGGTTTCTGGGACTTGGTCAAAGAACCTGATACAACCAAAACGTTGGTTAAAAACCTTCTTTATCCAAGAAACAACAACAACAACGAATGATAAGCTTACCAGGAGGAGTTTGCAAAGTGGTGGCTTCGGATCGAAGAACACGGCGAGGACGGATCCTGATGGGGGATTTAGCAAGTGGAGGCTTGCGATCGGTTCTCATCCTTGACATTTTGAGAAAGATTTCTTCAAAGAAAACTGCGTATAAAGAAAGAAAGTTAAAGATGATGATGGTGTTCTTGCGATGACAGGAAATTAAAGACTGAAGAGAGATGGAGATGATTTGCCTTTTGATTTGAATTGTTTGTAGTAGAGGCTCCTCTGATTCCTTTTCTCTGTGTTTGTAGGGTTCTGTAGACTACATGTTTGAATTCATATAGGGGAGCGGCTCAACGGTCATATTCTTGATCTAACGGTTAAGGTATGACAATGATTTCTTTCCTTAAAATGTTCGGATTTTGCATTTACTTACGTTTTTTTTTTTTGCACCAGTTGCTGTCCCAGCATTGGATCATTATTTATTTTGACGTGACTCGTCAATTGGGTTCTAGGCCCATTATTTTGATATAAAGAAATTGGGCTTCTTTATTTTATGGACCAGACAGAGAGAAAAGGAAAAGGCTACGTCCTGGATCCATGGGCTCCCCATATTTTGGGGAGACCATGCAGTTTCTTATTCCAAGCAAGTCACCAGGCATCCCACATTTTAACAAGGAGAGAATGAGAAAGGGAGCAGAGCGCAGAAAATAGTCCTCTTGATTTTGTTTTTTTCCCCACGTTGATTAGGCTTAATTTCTACTCTGATGGTTGATTTTTGGCCTTCATTTTCTCTTTTTTTTTGTGTTTGCAGATATGGTTCCCTCTTTCGAACCAGCCTGGTGGGTCGGCCAGTGATTGTCTCATCAGATCCTGATTTCATCTATTTCCTTCTTCAACAAGAAGGAAAGTTGGTTGAGAGATGACATATGGGTTCCTTTGCCAAGCTTCTTCTCATCAAGAAGCTGCACCAATCATTTCAAAACATGGGTCCATACTCAAATAGCTCTGGAATTTAGTCTTGGCCTATTTTGGCCCTAGCCCCCAAAAGATAAGCTGCGGCCAAAGTTAGAAACTGCTATAAGCCAAGCATTGCAGGATTGGATTGGTCGAATCGACCGACCATCGAAGTGAAAACTGCCAGTTCAACTGTAAATCATCGGAGCTTAATGTATTATTACGTTTTGAATTACAAAGTTCTAATTCCAGATAGATGGAGTGAAGCATCATAGGCACTGCTGTTTCGATGCCTCACTACAAGACTCGTAGTAGTAAGCATAAATTTAGCAGTATCATCAATGTCTCACATCGACTTCTTGCAAGGACTCATGTCAATTACCTTCAACAGTGTTGTGTATGGTCCCACATCATGTGATGGTGGGACCATCACATTAAATGTCATGTGATGACTATCTCTTGGTGTTAATATTAATGTGATTCGGGACTGTAGTAACAGATTTGAAAAAAAAAAGAGAGGAGAAAAAAATTAAGAGAGAAAAAGAGAAGAAAAGACAGTAGAGCAACCTGCATTCTTTTTTTGATTTCCAGTTCGTTCACCGTTGGATCGGGTTGAGATTTTGACAGCAGCTTCTAGACATTGATCTTCATTCTGGACGGTTGAATCGAATATTGGTGGTGTGGAAGCAGACCATTTTGACAGAAAACGGGGCTATCAGTTTTGTGAGTTTTTCTCAAATAATTCTCCTTTAATCTTGTTGTAATCCAAGAATAAGTTGTTCTTGATGATATATATGTTGTATCCCTTAGTTGAATCTGAGGAAGAATGATTGTGAACCCATTATTTGTTGATAGTGAAAGTTTTTAAGTGAACTACGGTTCCGTGATTTTTCCTATATCAGGTTTTCCACATTAAAAATCTTGGTATTGATTTTGTGATTTTTGCATTATTTTTCATCATTATTTGATTCTGTTTTACTGCACAAATAGGGAAAGAATTAGGACTTGTGAATTGTAATTGTATTCCGCTGAATTAATCCGGGTAAATTAATGTCCAGTTGTTCCGAGTTTCCCAACAAATAGTCCTGGTACTGCAATTCCATAGGTGTTTAAAAGGTAATTATTTTAGAAAACGTTTGCTCTTGTTCTTACAGGCTTCATTCGAGTCAGTTGCCGTTTATGATTATGTGCAGAACCAAGAGAGGGCGATAAAACTATTAACTGGCTTGCTAGAAGAGAAACCGCGTAATCCAGAGATTCGCAAAGGAGATTTTCTTGAAAAAATCCACGTGAAGGTACTGTAACAGTATTCAAGAGCATTTGCAATTACGGCACCATGCCTTCAAGTTTACACAAAAGACATCTAGAACGTGGCTGGATGATGAAGAAACCAGACAATATGCATGGTAACATGACATCTAGATCATGACTATGGCCCAATCATGTCCTCTGGACTGGACTGCAAGGCCACCCCCTGAGCTCATTGGCTCCTGTAAAAGATTTCCCAGCTGAATGAATACTATCTGTTCAATTCGATGTTCAAAGACGACAAAAGCAGACAAGGTGTATGACCCCTCCATATCTTCTTCACTAATATTCTTTCTTCTACAAAACTGATTCAAGAAATACAACTAGATACAATATTCAACTCGAACATCGGTCTGTTCGCAGGCTCAGGTTGTAGGTTAATCCAAGCTTTAATTTCTTTCAAACAAAAAGAAAAAAACATGAAATGATAACTACTTAGTGCAAGAAAGACTGTTTAAAGTAAAAAACAAAACGAACCCATTATACATCTGGTCCATCAAAACACGTGAGCAACACTTTACAAGTCATGTCTAAAATTAGATATCAGACCTGATTTCAGAGATCGAATGTATCTTGACTACTTCAGTCCAGCTCTGAAGATAGTAGAGAACAGCTACCTTGATCCCTTCCACTCATATTGTGACACGTCAAAAGCTACAATATGAATACGTATGCGATTACGTAGCCTACCCAATCTAATCACAATAGCAATTGCTTCTTCGAAGCACACAATTTGGACACAACATGCATACCGATCGAGTGGTCCCACTCAAGAGAATGAGAAGCAAATAGACAGGCTAGGTTAATTAGAGAGATGGAGAAGCAAGAAAGAACTGGTGCTGGCCATCCTGCTCAAAGGTCACATGAACCCAATGATGCAATTCATTATCTAACGAAGAGCTTCCCTGACAGAACTTCTGAAGGCTGATATTGGACACTCGAAAGGTAAAACAATTAAATAGAACTCAACTTTTGAGTAAGAGCCCGTTAAGCTTGATCCTCCACTAGTAAGTGATTATTTATTTATTTATTATTTTTTATGAATAAAAAAATAATCCTTTAGGCGCAATGGATGTGTTAAATAAATTAAATTAATGCACAAGAACGTGCAGTGATGGTGCACGAAAATCTGACAAGAGATAGAAAAAAATAATAATAATGATACCTTATATTGTTAGTGAATGTCACTATCATGGTTGATTTTATGATTACCATTCAAGAAAATAAATTTAAAAAAATCTACAACTAATAATTTTTTTAACTAAGATTTTAACAGATAATTTTTAATGAAACCCTTATAAAACTTTATTAAATGTTAATTAACTAAATATATTTAAAATTATAGCTATAACAAGATCTTTTTCTCTCTTTTTTTTCCTTTTTTTTCCAGTGGCAACGTTGTTTGTGTCGAAGCAGCGGTGATTAAAAGAAGTGCTGGTTCGTGCGTTGCCCGCCACGAGTTATAATTAAGGTGGACAGGCTCGATCTGATTCTGATAATAAAAGGAACACCAAAAACCAAGGGAGAAAGTGATAATTTTGGAGTAAGAAATGGAGGGCATGGTCAGGTGCTCAGCTAACTACGTCCCTTTGACTCCGATCAGCTTTCTTGAACGCTCAGCCATTGTTTACAGAGACAAAGTCTCTGTTGCCTATGGTGACATCAAGTACACGTGGAAGGAGACTCATGAGAGGTGTGTCAGACTCGCTTCTGCTCTTGCCCATCTCGGAATTTCCCCCGGTGATGTGGTAACTACTAGCTGCTCCTCTGTTTCTATCCTCAATAATTTTATCTCTCGTTTTAAAGCATTTTTGTTCAGATTTACTGAGAATTTTTGGATTTGTGTCTCAAAATATTGGAAAATTTTTATTTTTTTTCTTTTTGAAATGGAAATTCGAGGCATGAAATTGGCTTCTGGTTGAATTTTATGTTTAATTTAATCTGAATTAATTGTTAAACTTGATAGAATTTGTCTATTTTGCCATTTGTGGTTCACCATGATTTTTGTTTGGATGTATATATATGGCCCAGAATTTGAATAAACCGCAGCTGCTTGTCAATGTCTACCACCTTACAGAATGCCAGAGATCATCATTGACAAGGGAAGAAAGGGATAATTGTTTTCTTTCAACATCTAATTCGGTGAATGCTAAATGAAGAATTTTAGACATGCATAGCTTACACTGCTCTTTAATGGATCACATAGGATTCCCATTCTGGGTTCACTTTGATACAAGAAGTTGCCATGATGTATCCAGGGTTTGTTTCACCAGATGGTTGCTGGTGTTTGGTCTAAAATCCAATCGAACAATTCAACATTTAATACTTAAATTGAAATAAATGTACGTTGATGGTAAAAAGTATCAGAGAATAATATAAATCATATTTTAGGATCTCATCTAATAACTTAAACTATTGGATTGAATTAGATTGAATTGGTTGTTTAAAATGATATCAAAGTTTTAATAACCATATGGTAATGAGTTCAAATTTATTACTTGATATTAAAGGATCAAAAGATTTTCACTTAAGGGGATGTATTAAAGAATAATGTAAATCATATTTTAGAACCTCGTCTAGTAACTTAATCTATTGGATTGAGATGATTCTTTGACAAAAAGGTGGTGCATTTCTGCAAAAAAAATCTATTCAAGGTTACTAGTTTTTTTAATCTCTGCACATTAATCTGCCAAACATTAATGTCTAGAAATTTGAGCAGGTTGCTGCATTGGCCCCAAATATTCCAGCAATGTATGAGCTACATTTCGGTGTTCCGATGGCTGGGGCAGTTTTGTGTACTCTTAATGTGCGCCATGATTCTTCAATGGTGTCTGTCTTGCTGAAACACTCAGAGGCTAAACTTATTTTTGTAGACTACCAATTTCTCCCAATTGCTCGAGGAGCACTCGAGATTCTCTCAGAGAGAAAAACCAAGCTGCCACTTCTTGTCTTAATCCCAGAGTGTGGTCAGCCGGCTGCCATTTCCTCCCTTAGAATCTTGGAATATGAGAGTCTTTTGGAAAAGGGAAAATTGGACTTCGAAGTTAGACGGCCACGAGATGAATGGGATCCCATTTCGCTTAATTATACTTCAGGCACTACATCAAGTCCAAAAGGTGTTATTTATAGCCATAGAGGAGCTTATCTTAATTCTCTTGCTGCTGCTCTTCTAAATGACATGAGCACGATGCCTGTATATCTATGGTGCGTCCCCATGTTTCATTGTAATGGTTGGTGTCTTACTTGGGCTGTGGCTGCACAGGGTGGTACGAATGTTTGCCAGAGATACGTCACTGCAAAAGACATATTTGAAAATATTGTTCAGCACAAGGTTACTCACATGAGCGGTGCACCAACAGTTCTGAACATGATAATAAATGCATCGGCTAGTGAAAAAAGGCCTCTTCCAGGAAAAGTGGCGGTCATGACAGGAGGTGCACCCCCACCATCTCATGTGCTCTTCAAGATGGAAGAATTAGGATTTCATGTGACTCACTCATATGGTTTGACAGAAACCTATGGTCCTGGCACAGTTTGCGCATGGAAACCTGAATGGGCTTCCCTAACTCCAGAAGCTCAAGCAAAGATCAAGTCCCGTCAAGGGGTGCAACATCTTGGGTTGGAGGAACTTGATATAAAAGATCCTGTTACCATGAAGAGTGTACCAGCAGATGCAAAAACCATGGGTGAGGTTATGTTTAGAGGCAATACTGTGATGAATGGATATTTGAAAAATTTGGAAGCAACAAAAGATGCATTCAATGGTGGATGGTTTAGGAGTGGAGATTTAGGGGTGAAACATCCTGATGGTTATATAGAGCTAAAGGATCGATCAAAGGACATCATAATCTCTGGGGGCGAAAACATCAGCTCAATTGAGGTTGAGTCTGTACTTTTTAGTCATCCTGCAGTTCTGGAAGCAGCTATAGTAGGAAGACCTGATGATTACTGGGGAGAAACACCTTGTGCATTTGTGAAGTTGAAGGAAGGATGTAAAGCCAACGCGGAAGAACTTATCAAATTTTGTAGAGATCACTTGCCCCACTACATGACACCTCGAACTGTTGTGTTTCAGGAATTGCCAAAGACTTCAACTGGGAAGGTGCAAAAATATGTCCTGAAGGAGAAGGCAAAGGCCATGGGAAGCATTTCAAAGGGAAACACTACAAGTAAACTGTAAATCAACGTTGAATTGAAAGATAAAACCGATTCGTGTTCGTACATTTAAAAATATCGAATATGGTTGTCAATCTAAATAAAATTTCTCTGCTTCCACTACGAACAGTTAATGCATCATGCATTTTATTTTATTAATAACAGACCGGATGTATAAGCACAGCAAGAACATGAAAGGAAAACTTTCCTCTCTGAGCATGATGCCTCGAGTGTAGTGTTTGGACTTGTGGACCAATCCAGTGATAAGAGCTTGCTCGGAACAGGTAAATCGCTGAAGCCCATGATAGTACTGAGTTGCCATTGCTGGGACCATCAAAAAGAGAGAAGCAACGTGGACATGGAAAGCTGGCTTTGGTTTATAAGGTGGTAAATGGGTTTGCTTTCCTGCTTTATCATGTGAGGTTTGGATGGCAAAAGAAGATCGCGAGCCAGTGATGCGTGGAAGATGTTTTCATAAAAGGTGTTACTTGGTTTTTAATGATTTTGTCATCATCTTATAAAATATCAAACGCTTCAACCATAATCTAAAAGCATTACAGATGAGGTTCGGATTTTTCCCCGTGAGATTGTGGATGAATGCTTATATAATAATTGGATAATCTTATTAATTTTTCCTAGCCAAAATAGTTGGTGTCTGAATCCCAGCAAAATATACCTTATTTGATAATTTTAAAAACTTAAATAAATATCATTTGAGAAAAATATAATTATATGACTTGTTTTTTTTAATGAAAATGGTAAAAGTGTATGTAAGGTATTTCTAAATCATCAAAAAGTATAAAAAAAATTGACTCCTCAAGGAGTAATATATATATATATATATATGTATATATATTAAAAAAAACTCATAGTCTAATTATAGAGCTCAAGATTCTTGAAGTGAAAAGAATTATGGGTTCAATGTTTAACTAAGACTAAAAATATTGGTCTAATATTTTAATAATTTTTAGCTGAGTTAAAAAATAATAATTTTTCAAATTTATATATGGATGTTTTTAGTTTTTGGTTAAACCTAAAAATATAAAATTATCTTTCTATTTTTCATCAATTTTTTAGAAAAAAAATTCAAGGTAAAAACAAAATAGGCGGATCTTTCACTTGCCAAACAAAGTAAAAAAAAATAAAAATAATTCTCGTCAATATAACAATCCGAATATAGAAGAGTCTATGGTCGGAAATGTAAAAACCGGTATTGAATTTGAAATTATCGTAACTATAAAGAACCATGGAAAAAAGGTTGACAGATAGTTGCTTCCAGCAGCCTGTCTCGTGTCGCCTTTTCTCCTGTATTAAATCATCCACGAGGTTCTCTTTAATATAGTACATGAAAGGTTGCTATTTCATGAAGAAAAGGAAAAGGGAAAAGAAACTCCAAATTGCTGATCCATGATTAGAAGAGTCGTGCTTTAATGATCAAATCAAGTTGAGTTTAATCAATGAATTTCGGGTGCTTAGCTCCTTCAATCAAGTAAAATTAAACAATTCACCAGAAAGGAAAAGAGGACAGGTGATTACCACGTCATAGCATTTAGTTATCAGTTTGCATGGGAAACGATGAATTTCAGGGTCCATTATAATAGTGATTCCTGCCTGCAGAAGTTGGGACCAAAAAATGGAGAAGAAGATTGCCATCATCGGTGCCGGAATCAGTGGCTTACTTGCATGCAAACACATACTGGAGAAGGGTTTTAGCCCTATTGTGTTTGAAGCAAGGAGTGGCATAGGTGGAGTCTGGTCTCAAACCATAGAGTCTACAAAGCTACAAATACCTAAAAAAATGTACCAGTTTTCAGATTTTGCTTGGCCACCTTCAGTTACAGAGACTTTCCCTGATGACGAACAAGTAATGGAGTACATTAAAGCCTATGCTGTTCACTTTAATATCCTTCCTAGGATCAGATTTAACAGCAAAGTGACTTGCATAGACTATGTAGTACCAGGTAATGAGGATTTCCCATCTTGGGATTTGTGGGGTGGCATTGGTTGGCCTTTTTCTCCTACTGGAAGATGGAATGTCACTGTACAGGATGCCAGGGATCCCGCCGCACCAGCTGAGGTAATCAAGATCTTTTTGCTTATTTCATTCTAAGCCACTGATTTACTGTTTATGATTTGCTCCCTTCAATTGTTACTGTGTTAATTAGTATTCTTTATTTAGTTTTTTTTCATGTTTAATTAAGTTCAAGATTGGCATAATTTGGATCTGAATTATTCAGTTCAACAACTTAAGCACATCAGCACACAAAGATGAAATCCAGAGTAAAGCTTTACTGCAAATTTAGAGACAAGATTAAACCATTAGAGATGATAAATTGGTGGAGAAAATTGCTGGGATGTCTGGACTAAGCAATCTTTTTGTATGATCTTCTTATTCCAGGTTTACCAACTGGATTTTGTGATCCTTTGCATTGGAAAGTACAGTGACCTGCCTAACATACCAGATTTTCCCTTGAACAGTGGGCCTGAAGTGTTTAACGGGAAGGTCTTACACTCTATGGATTATGCTGCAATGGCTAATGATTGTGCTGCTGAGTTGGTTACAAACAAACGGGTTACAATTATCGGCTTTCAGAAATCAGCAGTGGACATAGCAGCAGAAGTTGCAGAGAGAAATGGTTAGTGGCATTTCCTATCTCGGGAAACTTTTGATGGATTGAGACATGTTTTGAGACTTTTCCTTCTCTGCCGAAAATTTATTATTATCAGTCAAGGTTTGTGAAGTCTTCAATTAATAGGTATGCTAATTGATGAGCATGACATTTAGCAACAGATTGTCTAGTTGTACTATATTAGGCTGTTGGCTAGGTTTTTTGGAAAATGACAACAAATAGATTACAAGGGAAATAAGTGGTCTCTTTTCTTTCTTCTTCTTGTTCGAGGCTGAATCGAAATCTTAACCCCTTTCTTCATTCAGATGCTGTCACTGACTCTGTTCTAGTGTTTCACATCATGAGATTCTTACTGAATTGTTTATTTTGTTCTGATTCATTAGGTGTAGATCACCCATGCACACTGGTATTCAGAACTGTCCATTGGATAGTTCCTGACTACTTTATCGCACTCACCTTCAAAAGCTTAAATCGCTTCACGGAGTTTATGGTTCACAAGCCTGATCAAGGATTTTTCATTTGGCTTTTAGTCATTTTGCTTTCACCTCTGGTAACCTCTCATAGCGCCTCCTGTGATAGTTACATGCAGCCTGTCATCCAATTGACGCCCTATAATGCGTGGTTTCAGCTGTGGATATTTTCCAAATTAGTGGAGGCCTATCTCAAGAGGAAGCAACCATTGAAGAAATACAATATGGTCCCAGAACATGGCTTCCTCAAACAGATATCGTCATGCATGTTCACGGTGTTGCCGGGCAATTTTTATGACAAGGTCGAAGAAGGAAGCCTCGTCCTGAAGAAGTCGGAGAGTTTCAAATTTTGCAAAAACGGTTTGGTTATAGATAGCGAGGAGACCCCTATAGCAACAGATATTGTTATCTTTGCAACCGGATACAAAAGTGATGAAAAGCTCAAGAATATTTTCCAAACAAGCTACTTTCAGAAATGCATCACCGAGTCACTAGCTCCCTTCTACAGGTGCTGGTGATGCACTTAATCTTTTGGTGTTTTCAGAGTCCTCAATCCTACTGACTTATGACATTGATTTTATTTTAATCTTTCAGGGAATGCATACATCCCCATATCCCACAACTGGCAATACTTGGATACGCGGATAGTCCTGCATTCTTGTATACAACAGAAATGAGAAGCAAGTGGCTTGCCCATTTTCTTGCTGGCAAATTTAAGTTACCAACCATAGTAGAGATGGAAGCTGATGTGAAAAAATGGGAAAAATGCATGAAGTACTATGCGAATGAGAGCTACAAAAGATCATGCATTAGCGTGTTGCTGCAAATCTATTGCAATGATCAGATCTGTAAGGACATGGGGTTTAATCCAAGAAGGAAAAAGTGGCTTCTAGCTGAGCTATTTTCTCCTTATTGTCCTGATGACTACAAATACCTATGTTGGCAGACGTAGATTACTGAAACATCAAAGTTGGTGTACTTTTGACAGACTGAAACATCAAAGAGGGTTTAAAACCCGAGAAATTATAAGAACTCTTCAATATTTTCCCTGAATTCAATCCAAGTTTCCTCGTTAGCAAACAGCACAGATTACTCAAACTCAACTTATTATCCGCACCTTATGAAAACGAAATAATATTGTCGAATCCAATAATTGAAAAGCTTTCTTGTCCTTGTAATTTTGTTACTTAACAATCTAGAAAGCTGCAATGCCATGTTTATGAGTTCAAACAAGAGTATCAGATGCTTTTGTTTTCAACAGGTTATTAAAAATTAGAAACAGAGTTTTCAAGTGATCTAAGAATACATGTCAGAAGTTGAAGGTCAGTGCTTATTCCGAGTTCAACCTCGTATTGTAAACTTATCAACCAGAATATTTGCTTACTTAATCTTTGGACAAGAAAGGCTGCATTTGTCATAAAACCTTGTAAAAGACCAAAAGCAAAAGCTTAATAGTTTGAAGGTGACAGTCTCTCAGAATATTAAAGAGTAAAAAAGCTTTCAAGAGTCTTGGAGCAGTGGTGGTTCGGCAAGGATAGATAAGTGGTAACTCACATTGTGATCCACGCTGCTTCATTAATTAAAGAAAAACATGGTGTTGAATTTTAAACAGCAACCTCCATCATGCTTGTAAATTTTTTATCAGCAATAGATTAAAGAAAACCTTCAAGTGGTAAGATTTATAGGGATCATATTTTCAAGTATGCTCATGCCATTAATAGTTTGTAGCTATTTGTTTTGACATATCTGCTCACAAAATTTGACTTGCAGGCATTGTAAGGGTTGGAAAGAGTCAATGGCATGAGAAGTATGTAGACATATCAACTCTTTGTGATGTAGCGGATTCGAAAAGTCTAGTAGTTCTGGATGGATCTTTTACCCGCGGACAGTGAAGAAAACCTAATAGACTCATTGATTAGTAAGCTGAAGTTAAGAAAAAGAAAAAAGCATGAACTTGACATAAAAAGTTACAATTTTCTATTTGATTGTTGAATTATACTCAAATTTTTCTAGATAATTCTACAGGTTGTGTTCTATGGAAGGTTTGATTAGCTGTAATCCACTGAGCACTAGAAGAGCTTCAAATTAGGCTTGAAAGGTGTTGTATGACCAATTTTGAATTTTTCCTTCTTTTTTCAAATTTTCAATTCAATTTCGAATTGTCTGTTGTGTTTTCGTTTTGATTTTAGGATTTTGACTTTTTTTCCCTTGTAAAGGTCTGTCGATTTCTGGCTGTTTTAAACTCTTAGAGAAAGATAATTATTGAGTGCGAATCAGGTTCTTGTGTAAAAACCTTTTTTGACAACAATTTTGTCTTTCTTTGCTGGTTGTATTCTTACATTTTTTTTTCCGCCTGCATCACTTTTGCCACTTCTTTTCGTGGTTTGCTTGGATTTATGTATAATACTCTCTGAGGTATAAAAACATGTTGCTGTTACGCTAGATCCCTCAGCCAACTTGAAAGGAAGCTAAAAACAAGGAAAATGGAAGTTCAAATCATCTCCAAACAAAATGTAAAGCCATCTTCTCCAACACCTTCACCCCTAAGAAATTTCAAGCTGTCCCTTTTGGACCAGCTTGTTACTGTTCCATATGCACCAATTCTCCTGTTCTATCCTATGAATAAAAAGGCTAGTACTAGCTATCTTGATGTCCCCAAAAGACTGGAGTTGCTTAAAAAATCTCTATCAGAGACCTTAACTCAATTCTATCCACTTGCTGGAAAGATCAAAGATGAGCTTTCCATTGATTGCAACGATGAAGGGGCCTATTATGTGGAGACACAAGTAAACTGTCATCTCTGTGAATTCCTTAGGCAGCCTGACCTCCTGTTAGCTAATCAGTTCTTTCCCTGTGAGCTCCTTCCGACGGAATCAACAGCAGTCACATACGTTGCTAATTTTCAAGTAAATGTCTTCGAATGTGGTGGTATTGTTATTGGCATGTGCATATCTCATCGGATCGTAGATGGTGCTGCATTGAGCACCTTTCTCAAGGCATGGTCTGCCACAGCCAAAGGTAGCAAGGAAGCAATTATATATCCTGAATTCATTGCCAGTTCTCTCTTCCCTGCAAATGATCTGTGGCTTAGAGACTCGGCGATTGTTATGTTTTGTTCCTTGCTCAAAAAGGGCCAGTGCATGACCAAGAGATTTGTGTTTGACGCCTCAGCAATTTCCAACCTCAAGGCCCAAGCAGCCATCTTAGGATTGAAATGCCCCACTCGCGTCGAGGTGGTCTCTTCTTTCCTATGGAAGTGCCTTATGGCTGCCTCAGAAGAATGGCGAGGATCCCAAAGGCCTTCTTTACTAACACACTATGTGAATCTACGAAGAAAAATGGAACCGAAGTTGTCAGGTAATTCCATGGGAAATTTTCTGTGGTTAGTAGCTGCAAAATACACAAACAAGTCCAAGCCTGGATTAAAAGACTTGATTGGTGAGGTGAGGAAAGCAATATCAAAAATTGATTCTGATTTTGTTGAGCATATAAAAGGTGATAAAGGCAATGCTCTAATGGATGAATCACTTAAAGGTATAGGTGCATTTGGCTCCGGGGATGGAGTAGACTACCTTGGTTTTTCCAGTTGGTGTAAATTTGGCTTCTATGATACTGATTTTGGATGGTGCAAGCCTGTTTGGGTCAGCAGTTTCGGTTTGTCGTGTTCACTTACCATGAACCTTGTCTTTTTGGTGGACACAAGGTGTGATGGCATAGAAGCTTTTGTGACCTTGGATGAAAAGGACATGACTATTTTAGAAGGCAATCCGGAGCTCCTCAAATCTGCATCTTTGAACCCAAGTCCTTTGGACATCGATAAATTAGTGCCGTGTACATGAGAGTTGAGTTACTGGCACTGATGCTGGCAACAATTTTTCATAAGCAGTGACACAGTTGTTGCTAGCATTCTTACTACAGTTTGATACGCGATATGATTGCTCAGAAATAAATCATCTTAAGCTGTGTTCAAGGCCCTTGTGTCCTCTATCACCGCAGGTTTTGAAATGTAAACTCGTAGAAGAAGGCTCTTGTGATTTCTCCACCACTTTTTTCCTGCTTTCCTGGCTTCTGTTGGCATTATTACTTCTGCATCATGAGCCAATTTATGACAATAATTATTGGAGTTTGATACGCGACATTTCTCAATCATCTTTATATTTTTTATATTTCGAGATAGTAATCAAATCGTTACATTAAAGTTGGCAGGGTTGCTTCAGCAAGGATAGACTAAAGAAATCGCGTAACGTCGATGTTTCAACAGAAATCACTGTAAATAGAGAGATTGTGAGTTGTTGGTGCAAGCATTAGCACAAGCTTACGAGAACTGGGGTCACAATGCATTTTTTTTATTTTGGGCTTATAAATTTCGTTGAGACCATGTTAGCAAGCACTTGTCTTTCGGGCTACAGTAAACGTTCCTTTCTTTTTTTTAACATATTAATTTTATAACACAGAATATATTAAAAAAATTGCTAAAAATAAAAATAAAAATAAAATCTCACTTAATAACCTTAGTTAAGTCATCAATTCCACAAATTAGATCATGTTTGGGTTAATAAACACTCACAGAATCGAAAACTAAAGTTGCAAGGACTGTTTTTCAAACAAAAATATATTAAAAAAGCCATTAAAACAAAGTGTCGGTAGTTTATATATGATTGAAGTGAGAAAAAGACTAAATCCCTCAAAAGCTATTTCTTTGAAGTGTCGGTATTTCTGGATTGGCTTCCAAAAGAGCCATTACTTGTTCATCCAAGGTCACCCAAGCTTGTATGCCATCAGACAACCTTGTATCGACTAAAAGGACGAGGTTCATGAAAACTTAACTTGCCAAGCTATAACTGCTAACCCACGCAGGCTTACCCCACCCAAAAGCAGCATCATAGTGACCAAATTTACAGCAACTGGAAAGACTCAAGGTAGTTTGCTCCATCCTTGGGGGACCCAAATGAAGCTATTTCCTTTGAGGGGCTTGGACATCACAGATTCGCATTCATCGCCTTTTAGTTGTTCAAGCATCGATTTTTGAAATTCAGGCCTGGACCTTGCCACATATTGTGCAGCTGCTGCCCGGAAGATGTTTCCCATGCAATTCTCTGACAAGGGTGGTGTCGTTTGTTTCAGCAAATTCACCACATAAGAAGGCCTTTGTGATCCACACAATTCTACAGAGATAGCCATTTTACACCTCCACAGGATAGCTGAAACTACCTAACGCGAGTGGGGTAATTCACTCCTGAGCAGGCTACTTGGACCTTCAGGTTGGCCATATATTGCTGAGGCATCAAGCACAAATCTTTTGGTGATGCACCAGCCCCTTTTGTACATTTGGTTGCTTCGTTACCGCCAGCTCGGGCCGTTGCAGTCAGAAAAGTGCTCAATACAGCATCTCAAGTAGAGTGTCTCTGCTCTCAATCCCATGCTGAAGTTCTTAAGCCTTCTGGTTGGTAGATCCTTGGTTTCAGAGAAGTATTGAAAAAAAAAAGTTTGGTTTAATGGGTTATTGAATTAACCCGTGAGTTATCAAATTAATCCATGAATCATTATATCAACTTGAATTAATAATTTTTATTAAAAAAATTTCTTAGTGTTCATCTGATTGGATTTGATAAATCAAGTAATTCACTATAAACTTAACGGAGTCAACTAAATTTCACTTAATCCGGTTACTCATTTCTTTTTTTTTTTTTTTTTTTTTTTTTTTGATTAACGTGGGGTGTCCGGGTCAGCTTGAACGCATCACGACTAATCCCCATGACCTACTGAACACCCTTCAAACATAGCAGGCAGATAAGGCAACGCAGGGCTAACAGGCATGCAACTCCAGA
The DNA here is from genome assembly GCA_015708895.1 of Populus ilicifolia. NCBI lineage: Eukaryota > Viridiplantae > Streptophyta > Magnoliopsida > Malpighiales > Salicaceae > Populus > Populus ilicifolia. The sequence continues at coordinate 560,136 of SRLM01000100.1, forward strand.
GCTGGAACCCATAGCAGCAGAAGGCGCAAGATGCCTGCCCCCGCTGGGCCAATGCCTTGGGTGCACCTGTTACTCATTTCTTTTTTTTTTTTATTTACGTGGGGTGTCCGGGCCAGCTTACGCGCACCACGACTAATCCCCACGGCCCACTGAATATCCTGCAAATCCAGTAGGCATGTAAGGCACCGCGGGGGTGACAGGCGTGCACGCTAGGGCTCGAACCCAGGTGCAATGAAAGGAGACAAGCCTCTTCCACCGCTAGACCAAGCCCTAGAATGCCTGTTACTCATTTCTTAATCCAACTAGCAGGAGTGCAGGACCTCTTTTGTATTCGTGAAAGGATCAAAATGGGCCTATGATTCCTGTAAAAGGGGAAACATGAGGTGCCTGTTTAAAAATGCCTTCAAATTTGTTTTTTTTATTATATTTAAAAATATATTAAAATAAATTTATTTTTAATATTATACATAAAAAATTAAAAAAAAATTAAAAAAAATTCAGAAACACGATTGCAGTCCCAAATATTCTTGATATGCCATCAGCCCCAGCTTTTTTTTATATTCAGAGGGTGTTTAGGATTATAATGTAAAATATTTTTTAAAATAAATGTTTATTTAAAAATACAAAAAAATAAGATTTTTTTTTATTTGTAACATCAGCATTTCAAAACTATCATATAGCATTAAAAAAAACATCAATTTAGATTTTATTTGACATTACCTTCTAACTATACTTTTGAAAATTTTCTTTTCTTTGTAGTTTTAGACTGATTTTTTTATATGTGTTTTTTTATCATTTTAATATATAAATATAAAAAATAAATATTATTTTGATATAATTTAAAGTGAAAAATACTTTAAAAAATAACATATATCACAACTCCCAAATACTAATTAATATTTTTTCAAATCAAAAAAACTTTTAAAAACATCTCATAGCATAAGCAGAAACCATGGCTGTGACCTTTAATTAGTTAGGTAATGTGATACTGCCTTGTGGTACTATACTTTCATTTTTATTTTATTTAAATCCTTTACTATTTCTTGTTTGATTTATTCTCTGCAGTAAGTATCTGAGAATGTAGCAATTTCTGGTTTATTAGTGTTTTTAAAAGTCCATTTTATTTTTAAAAATATCAAATTTATATTTTTAGTGTTTTTCAATGGTTTTAATATACTAATATAAAAAAATTAACAAATAATCATTTTGATATATTTTGAAATTAAAAAAATATTATAAACACAGGGAACTTTTATATCTAGATTCATGTCATTATTTTCTGTAAAATTACACTATCAAATATTTTTTTATTTAATTTAACGATGAAGCTTTTCTTTTTAAAATTAAAATGGACATGAAGAAGTGATTGCCTTCATAATCACAATAAACGTCATATATTTTTATCTCAAGACATTAACGTCAAGGATAAAGCCTAAGCTATCTAAACAAGTAAAATTAATTAAACGTAGATGACATTCGAACCCAAATTGATGAACGAATCTCTCTTCCAAGTCCTTTTCGAGAGCTTCAATAACAATTTTTTATGCAATTAACAGATTATGGGGATCAGATTATAAAACTAAAAATAATAAAGCACCAAACTAAGAAAAATTGAGAAAATAGGGACCATATTCATCATTTACATAGTGTGAATGCGGCCGTTGAACGTGGAAATCTAGATTAGACACTGACAAAAAGTCTCACACGCCCTGTCTTTACCCCTCTCTCTCCATCATCATCGTCATCTCCCCTCTCTCGCGGCCTGCAAGCAAGAAGAGAAATGAAATGAAACACGAAGCAACACATAAATCAAGAGGAAAGAAAGACTCCTCTCTCTGCAACTCATGGCTTCTCTCCTCCCATTCTTCATTTTTGCTTCTCTTTCACTCGTTAATGCTCAATCTAATTCCACTTTCACTCCCATCAATCGCGATCTCTACCACTCCAGGTAATTGATAATAAATCGAGATTATCTTTCTGTTGAACGAAATAGTGCCTGATTTCTATTTTCATTGTTTTTGTTACAGCGCTGATTTGTTGGAGGAAATAAAGGCATTGGTACACCGTCACCCAGACAAACTTACCGTACGTTTTTCTTTTTATGGTAATAAATGGTTGTGTTCTTTTTAATGTTGTTTTTAAGGTTGGGATGATGTATTGCTATTCTTTTTTTAATTTAATAGGTCGAGACAGTTAAAACAGGAAACAGGGGTTATAAAGCGGAGATTAGTGTAGTTACTTATTGCAGAAGTAGAAAAGAAGCTGATGACAGGACGAAGTTTCGGATTCTTCTTGTAAGTTTTCTCCTTTTTCTTCCGAATTGTTTATGCATTGCTGGAAGAACCCATCAAGTAGTTTGATTTAAGGAATTGTTGGTTTTTTTGGATTAAAGGAATTCGATTTGGTGTGTAGCGGATTAGTTTATTGAAGATTGGTATTTTGGTGTGATTGGTAATTGCTGGTTTTGTTGACAGATGATTCCCTTGTCTTCCAGAGTTTCGGGCAACATGGGAGGGAGCTAATTACAACAGAGCTTGCATTCCGGATCCTGTCGATTTTAAGTGAGGAACAGTTTCTACCCGATGTAGATGCTGCCACTTTGAATAATATCCTAGACAAGCTCGTCATAAAGGTAGTTTAAATATGTCGCAGCCACTAATTTTCCTTATAGCTGAATCGTGTCTCTATTGAGGATAGCTACAACCTTAGAAGCCAGAGATATATGTTCATTACTGGTATCTACAAGCTTATGTTTCGGAATGCTAATTTTCAATGGCATTGCAGGTGGTGCCAATGGAAAATGTGAATGGACGGAAACTTGTTGAAGGAGGAGATCTTTGTGAGAGGAGGAATGGTAATGCTGTTGATTTTTAAGGTTTAATATGACTGTTTGGAGAGTTATAGAAGTGATTAAGCTTATTTTTTTGGCAGGTAGAGGAGTTGATCTCAACCGGAATTGGAGTGTTGATTGGGGCAAAAAGGAGAAGGTGTGTTCTGCATATTAAATTTAATACCATTTGGATACTGTTTTACATAACAACAACATGAGCACATCATGTGAATTGAAATCATTGTACACTGGATTATAAATGGGCCTTTAGAATAACCAGTAAAGTTCTTCCCTTGTCTCTATAACTGAAGGATTTGATTGTCATAATTCAGTTCAATAGTGTGCTCCTATGTGATGTGGTTTCTCTGCCTCATATTTAGTGCTTCTCCAATTACAGGACTATGATCCATATGAAGAAAATCCTGGAACTGGTCCTTTTAGTGAGCCTGAAACTCAAATAATGCGGAAACTCGCCTTAACATTCGATCCTCACATATGGGTTAATGTGCATTCAGGAATGGAGGTGAGCAGTCCTAATAAACACCTTTTCTTTTCATTCCCTTTGATTGCCTACTTTGGTTCATTATAACGTGCTTCTTTTCCTTTTCATTTAGGGTTGCATGATTTCTTATCTGTTTTTGTTTTTCAGGCATTATTCATGCCTTATGACCACAGGAATAGAACCCCTGATGGTGAACCATCAGAACAGATGAGGTCATTGCTTAGTAAACTGAACAATGTTCATTGCCACAAGCGTTGTATGATTGGTTCAGGAGGCGGCTCTGTTGGGTTTGTACTACCTAAAACTGAGAACCTGTGTCCATTCAAAATCTCTGACTTTCCATTTTTTTCTAGAGAGACAACAGCAAGTGTAGTGTCTTAATAGTGGTTACTGATGAGTGTCCATGAGCCTACAATACAATTAGTTCCTATTTTTGCAAAGCATGCTGTCATACGGACCTTACCACACAATCACAATGCATTGCATACAAGTGACACATGGACATACTAATGGCTTTGTGATATGGCCATTTTTTATCCCTCTAGGCCTTCTGATGGGACATCATGTAGCTTTAGTAAATATGGCCATGCCTGCATTGTCCAAACTTCTGATTTGTAGCTGGTTCATATGTATTGTTCTAGACTTCTTGACGCAGTGTATAGCAAGGATAAAAGCTAGGGTTCCTCAATCCCTAAAGTTTTAAGGGCCTAAACTATAGAGAAAAGGGCTAGGGTTCTCAGTAGAGAAAATTGTAGAGAAAACTCAAGGTTTGTTTCATTAATCTTCAATAAAAATGATTATATGCTAGTAAAAAGTCCTCAACAAAACTGGGAAAATAATGAAAGTTCTAATCTAATTAGGAAAGGAAAAGAATCCTAAATCAACTATGAAAATATAAATCCCAAATAGTAACTTCTAGGTCTTAACTTCTAGGTCTTATTTGAAGACCTTCCCAACCTCTAATTAATGATAATGAAATTTTAATCCTGGACCTTTAAATTTTTCTATTAAATTTTCAGCTTAATTTGATGTGGACAGATCAAACTGCATGTTTGACATGTTTGGGCTTCTTTGTAGGCTTGACCTTGGTTATCTGGTCTATGAAAATATTAGCAACACGTTCCACGTCACTTCAGTCTAAAACATCCGGGTACTTCGGCTGTTATAGCCTAGTGTCTTCACGGCCTGCAAGGCCTTTGGAGTTGCCATGCAGCTCTTGCTAGCATGAAATTCCTTTTGCATCGTTCCAAGGATTTCCATGCCCTGGTTCCACATATTATCATCTTGAAGGAAATATGATTTGCCATACAATTCTAAAAATTAGATGGTCGCGTGCCACTTCGCAATTTTAAAAATCCGACATGTTTTTGTTTAATGCTTTAATATAGGTATCTTGCACATGGGACAGCAACAGATTTCATGTACGAAGTTGTAAAAGTGCCTATGGCCTTCACCTTTGAGGTTTGTGAAATATTAACTCCTTCCATAGAATGCTTAAAAATTAAAAGCCAGTCTCTCTTTAACTTTTGTTTCACGCTATAACTGGCAGATTTACGGAGATCCTGCAGCTTCATCAAAGGACTGCTTTAAAATGTTCAATCCTGTTGATTTTACTACCTTCCATGTAAGTTGGATTGCTATTCTTTATTTTCTTTTTAGTTTCATGTTTCATCAATGTTTAACCAAAGTAGCATCTGTTTGGTGATGGAAAGAATCTAAACTTAACCATCAAAATTTTCTTTTTGTGTACAGAGAGTTCTCAATGACTGGTCCTCTTCTTTCTTCACAATTTTTAAGCTGGGACCGCACCAGCTAGATGGAAACAGTTCAAAGGAGATGGCATCCAGTTTGGACAAGTTTGTATCGATTGATGAGTATCTTGACGGGTACTTGGTGGAGAGGAGAAATAGATATGGTAAAAAAATGGAGGTGCTAGATGTTGGGATGCAGGAGATAAGGACGTATTTTAGGCTTTTCTTATTATCATCAGTTTTGTTATTGTTCATGTTCTGTTCTAGAATTGCAAGGAGCAAGTCCAGTAGACCTATTGTTTCAGCCTTACCCGTCTGACATTGTATTGTGTACTCTATCTACATTGTTTAGAAAAAGCTGTATTAAGTATTTCCTATAATCTAAAATTAGTGTAATTAAGCTTCATCTAGAACTTTTTTCTTCTTCTTCCATGATCTAATATTGGTTTTTCTCAATGAATTGCCTATCATCTGCTCTCTAATGCCACAATTGAACTTGAATCTGATGGGATTGTAAGCTTTACACAAACCAAGAAGGCAAAGGGAAGGCTAATAAAGAAAACAGTTATCATATGAGAAAATAAAAGATGCTTACCATAATTCATCGGGAAGGAATTTTCATGGATTTTGTTTGGTTGAAATTTCCTGTCACGGACAGGAGGGTGGTATTTAATCATTGAATCATGAACAGTATCTTTATTTCTGTTGGGATACAAGAACGATATAACTGATGCAGCTATAGAAAATAACCCTGGCAACAATTACGTATCTCATTACCATGGCGTGCGGTGAGAAAAATTATTAACAGCTAAACAAATGGGAGGAGGGAGGAGGTTTCCTCAAATCCTGTGTTTCTTATCTCAAGTATACGACACTTCATGGATGCAGACAGCCATTAGCTCCTGAAGCGGAACCCCTCTGCAAGTCATGTGAGAATGTGCATGTATGAAGTATTTCCTGCAAAACCGTAAGAGTCTAGAGAATGAGAATGACTTCATGCTATGGAGGATAAGATACATGCTAATTATCGTAAAATGACAACAGTGCAAGGGTATGCAGGCACAAACCTCAAACAAGAAAATCAAATTTGAATATAATAATGATCTCTTGTTTCGGTATGGCTGGATAGCTTGGGCTTCTCATCTACAATTCTAGTGTTTGCTTCATGTATTTCAGAGCAGAGCGTAACATTGCTCTAGCTTTCCTATCTGGAGTGCACCCAGACAAAATCATTTCTTCATACACAGATGGAACCTGAATCAAGCAGAGGATCTCGCATGTGACAGAGGATTATAGGCATCGAAACCAATTATCCAAGCACAAAGTTATAGAACAAGGGTGATTGATAGGCATGTATTCAGACATTGTAACTATATAACTAGGGCATTTAAGATGTGTTAGACAGGAACAGCAATCTCATCTAGCATATGCCCAAATTTGATCTTTATGTGACTTCCTATAATGCAAGTCCAAAATTAGTGGATACACTATAAAGTTAAAGTGAACCACTGTTCTAGTTGCTAATCCAAGTCCAAAGGCTCTGAAGTCTGAACTTCCAGCTCAGATACAGACATGCAGTATAAGCAAAAAACAAACAGACAAAACTGCAGGGTGACACACACCATACAATGGTTATGCAGGTTAAGGTTAAAAGGTAGTTATAAACTATACATCAGATATTTTATATAATGTTTCATTTCTAGGTAGAAGTGATGAGAAATTATGCATCCACTTGATTAGATTATTGAAAGGGAGGTAGCTCAATGATTGATAGTAACAACTGAAACATCTAAATTTTGATATACGGATCACTGCAAACAATTTATCAGCCCATGATATATGCAGCGTTGAGCTTTATTATGTCAGCAATACCTTAAGAAAAGGATATGAAGAAAAGGAGATCAACAGTGAGCGGTGGGTGTACAATGGGTATAAAATGCAAAGGTTGCAGTATCAATATCCATACACATCACAAGAAAAAAAGACAGCGCACCAAGATTTCCAAACACATGCATATGACATGGGTATCTGGGATTATGGGCATGACTTGTCTGCGAGCAATATAACAAATATTATACCTTATCAAACTTCTCAACACGAATCAGAGCTTTCATAAGTGTTGTATACGTAACCACATCTGGCTTCAAGTCCTGCAGTTATTGAACCAATGGACATTTATAAAAGGGCAAGACAACCAATGGATATTCACGAACAGCTACTAACTAATGCTTACATTTTCCTTCATGTACTGCAGCACTGTAAAGGCTTCAGCATCCCTCCTATCCTCACCAAATGCATTGATCAACGAATTGAGAGCTAGATGACTAGGCTTTAGACCATCAACCCTCATTGCCCTAAATGCACTTACAGCTTGCTCAGACAAACCCTGTAGGAAAATGAAATGCAAGATCATTAAAAGGTCAGACTAGTAGATCCTTTGTATATTACAGAGTTCCAATGTGCACAAAAAGGGTAGAGAATGCATTCATTTAAACCTCCTTATGGTCTGATTTGCACATACCAAGACCTGAGCTTGTACTTCTGAGGATTAAAAGTTCCCCCAGAGAATCAAAAAGGTGCATTTATTAAACACATGACAGTGTCATCTTATTACACATGAAAATGACGAGCATCAGTGATCTCAATTGCATAGCAAATGTAATGGTAGAGGTTTAATGGTAATTATCTAAAATATTAGTCATGTTCTCCCATGTCCCATCTACACAGTACGCATGAATGATAGTTCAGACATTTAAGCATGATCATGGATATCTAGTTTCTTGCAAGATGGATATTTCACGCAAAAGCTTATTTTTATACCAACAACAAAAGTAGTCCAGGTGGCCAAGACTACGCCTGTGATCCACTGTAATCTGATTATCAGTAACCATGTGAATAAAGCGTTTAGCAAGATCACAGGATAAAGCAATCATATAAAGGAGTTGGTGGTAGTGACAAGGCTGTTAACATACCCTTTGTGCATAGGCATTTATCAAAGCGTTGTACATAGTAGAGGAAGGTTTTAATCCTGCAGCCTTCATATCATCTAAGCACTCAATTGCATCATTAAACCTCCCTGATTTCCCATAAATATCAATGAGAGTTGTATACGTCACAGAATTAGGCACTAAACCCTGACTTCGCATATTTGCCAACAAATTCTTCACATCATCCCATCTCTCCTGGTCCCCAAATGAATTAATCATAATGTTAAATGTAGTATTACAAGGTGAGTAACCTCCTTCCATCATTTCCTCAAACAACTCCTCCGCTCTATCATGTTTCCCTGCCCTGCAATGACAATCTATTAGGGTATTCCATGTAACTGTATCAGGTTCTATCCCCTCTGATAACATCCTATCAAAGGTAGCCATAGCATGATCAAGACAATTAAACTTGCCGAAGGTATCAATCATAACATTATAAAATACCCTATCAGGGCGCACCCCACTGTTCTCCATTTCCCTCAAAACTTGAAAAGATTTCTGCCACTCCCCTTTATCCCGGTAACTTGATAAAATCCGACTAAAAACATATGCATTAGGCTGCACGTTACTCGCTTCCATTTCCTTCAACACAATCCTCGCACTCTCCCATCTCCCCGCATTCCCATACGCATCAATCAAAAAACTATAAGTCTGTTCATTCGGCGAAACACCACTCCTCTCCATCTCCGAAACAACAAACTCTGCATCTTTCAACAAACCTGCTTTCACATACCCTCTAAGAAGTGCATTATACGCCCTAGTCCTCGGTTTCAATCCATTATCTCTCATTTCCTCGAAAATCGCCTCTGCTTCCACTGTCCTACCACAATTCCCTAAAGCCCAGATAACAGTCACAAGCGTTGCAGTTTTCACGCTCAGTCCACTACCTTGAACCACACCTAAGAACTCCAACGCTTTACTCAAATCACCAGCTTTAGCAAACCCAACGATGATATCATTTGATAACTGCACATCTAGTTCAAGTTTATCACACTCAATTTCCCTATAAAGCTTTTGCAAAATCGCAGAATCAACTCTATTTTTCCTCATTAACGACCTAATTATCAAACTATAATTAACAAAATCCGAGGGATAACCATCCTGTCTCATTCTAGTTATCAAATTAAGCGCCTTTTCAAGATCATTATTCCGTGCACAGGCGCTAATCAAGGCATTATAAGTTAATGGGGTCAAATTTTGCCTCTGGGAGAGCAAAAACGCCTCGTACAGTTTCTCTGATTGACCAAGCGCGTGAATCAAGATAGAGTACAGCAACTCGTAAGAGAAACAGAGGTTATGCTTTTGCAGCCATAAAACGACAGCGTAAGCGAGACCAATAGAGGAAGAGGAAGTACAGAGAGATTTTAATAGAGAGTGCCAGAGTGGACCAGGGACTGCTCGGTATGACTCGGCCAGTTGGAACTCGGTAGAGTCCAGTGAAGTAGGAGAGGATGAGGCTGGGTCAGAGTCAGTGGAAGTGGAAGTGGTGATTTTCTTGGAGAGGTAGTCGAGGAGAGGAGTGAAGTCGTAACGGCGGCTTTGGAGAGGGAGAACGTCGTCGTCACTAAAGCCTTCGATATCGTTTTGTGAAGCATAGTGTAGTCGTTTTGAGTAAGAGAGAGAGGAGTCGGTGAAATTTGTGGTGGTTGAGGTGGTGGAGAGTGGTGGTTGGAAGATAAGGTGGTGGTAGTGGTGGTGGATTGGAGAAGTTATATAAACTGAAGGGATTCGATTTGGGAGAGGTGGGGGAAACAAAAGCATCTTACTTGGAGATAGATAGATGGAAACTGAGAGAGAGCGAGGGAGGGGTGAAGAGCACAGGTGGCCCTGCGGGAAGCAATAAATGTTTTATCGGGTATAGATTTTTCAAAGAGTACATTAATCTATGGTCCCTCAAAGTTTGTAAATTTACTGGATCAGCCCCTGTGTTTTAATTTTGGATATGCAACCCTCGTGCTTTTGGATTTTATGCTTTTGAAATTCGATATTATAACATAATTACTTGTGGAATAATTGACTTACATTTCAACCTCGTACTAAACATCACATCCCACGTAATTGGATAAAGGGACCATAAGGTTGAGCTATAGGGATTGATTTGAAAATTAAATTAAATTAAGGGATCACGCTAAATTTGTGCTAAATTAATGGGATGCAGATATGGTCACGGTCGTATTTTATGTTTTCTGATTTTAGCGCGTGCTAATAAGGGACATCATATCTACTACAGTGGGCATTGATTACCATGTTCAAGATAATAATGATAATTTACTACGGTCGTATTAATGGTTTTTTTGTACATGGGATCTTGAAAATATATAAATTTACTTTAAAGTTATTTTTAAAATATATTTATTTTTATATACTTATCTCTATTTTTTCAATCAAATATATTTTTATTTTTGCCGTACCTTTCCTTTCTGTCCAAAACGATAATTAAACGTCACAGAGAGTTTATTGTTATGTGTTTTATCTAAGAGATGTATCGTGAAGAACAAAAAGTATATGTTTTTCACTAGGTGGGATGCTTCTGTAAACGAACCAAGCTTAATAGTTTAATTGGTATGTTAGTAATGGTTTTTATTATTTAAAAATATATTAAAATAATATTTTTATTTATAACTTTATTATTGATACCAGTACATAAGAAAAAATTTAAAAAAATAAAAATTATTGACAGAAAAACACTTTTAAAATAAAATTAAAAAAAAACAATATCCAAGTAAACATGCGCAGTCATTGAATCTATAGATTAATTGGTAAAAATTACTTGACGTGTGCTGTGTCTACACTTGATACCTTTTTATTTAATTTGCCATGCAAGTTCAGTCTGGCTCCTATATGCTCTAAATTTAATACACGCACGGCATGTCATCAAACCTCTACAGCACACGTTTTTTCTCAGAAATATCGACGGACCAGCCCTATAAGAAAAATAAAATCCTCCAGCCACACGGACGGTCGTACTTCTACTTCGAAAAAGTTATAACGTTAATTTGGTCCTTTAAGTTTCAAAAAATATTCAATTAAATATTTTCATTTATATTTGATTAAAAATTCCATCCAAGTTATACTTTTTGCTCAAGGAAAGCAGCTCAACATTTTATGTGAAGAAATTATACCAAAAGTCTCCGGATAAAATTGATAAACAAATGCCATCCATCTTATTTATTTATTTTTTCTTAAAAAAGAACTGCACACACGGCACCGTTTTCCCCAACTTCAACGAAACAAAAGAGCGCCTCCCTGATCTTGCAAAACCCTAGAGCCAGATATTGAAATAGCGGCAAGGGGTTTTTCTTCTCCTCGCAAAAAGTTCAAATCTTCTCAGTAACCATGGGAGGATCCAGAGCTCAGCTAAACAAACCGCACAAGTCTCGCTTCTCAACTAAATCTTCCCGCAACCTTCACAAGACTTCCCTCAAAGGTTCTTCGCTCTCAATCTCTCTTACCCTTCTCTGTGATCTTTACTATTTTTATCGGATTCTAAAACGATCTCGTTTTGTGTTTTTTCTGTGTTAGACAAGAGTAGAATCGCAAAATCGGAGCGCAATGTCGCCAAGGGAGCACGAGCTGCTCGGCTTCAGCGTAACAAGATGGTAATTTTGTGTGCATATATATATATATTAAAATCCCTTTAATTTATGAAAACTGTTGTTATTATTTTTTGTTAATTTTAACTTTGTGTTTGCAGTTGCGAGAGCAGAAAAAGGCGGCACTTTTGAAAGAAAAAAGAGCTTCGAGTTCATCCACGAGCGCTCCCCTTGTCATTGTGAGTATCTTCTTCAGTGAGCTTCTTGGTTCGATTTTAATTATGTTTTTTGGGTTATGGATTATAAGAAATTCTGGGTGTCTTTTTATTTTTCGGTCTGGCCAGCTTCTTTTTGGCCTTTCTGCATCTGTAAATGTAGAGTCGCTTGCTGAAGATCTTTTGAGAGTGTTATCCAATGATGGTGCTGGAGATGTTTCTTCAACAGTTGCTTCCTCTGAATACAAAATGAGGATCACAGTAGGTTCCAATGAGACATTCAATTTTCCTTGTGAACTAAGTTTGATGTTACTCTTTTCTCATTCCGAAATAAATGGTTGGTGTTTCTGCTTATAGGTATTGAAAGCGCCTCATGGGAATTTGTTGTCCTGTATGGAAATGGCCAAGGTATGAATATTTCGGCAACTTTGTGTTTTTTCTCCACAGGTTTTGTAGATTTGTGATTTTTTTTTAATTGGTTGGAAACTGTCTGAATTGCAGGTTGCTGATCTAATTGCTTTTGTGGCTTCCACTAACTCATTATATGAAGCAAATGCCTCTGATTTCAGATATATTGATTCATTTGGAAGTCAATGCTTGTCTGTGTTCAGGCAACTTGGCCTGCCTAACACTGTTGTATTCCTTCGTGTAAGATCTTAGTTTACATGTTTTTCTTTCTATGTGTATGACAACTTTATTAAGGAACGATTAGGCTGGGCTGTTGTTTAATCTGAAGTGGAATTTTTCTTTTCTTTTCTTTGTCATAGGATCTACCTAGTGATCTGAAAGGGAAAAATGAACTAAAGAAGATGTCTATTTCTAACCTTGCTGGTGAGTTTCCTGAAGATTGTAAGTTCTATCCAGCAGATACAAAAGATGAGTTGCACAAGGTAATAGATGAGTACTATTAATTCTTGTCACACTGTACTATACATGTGGTTTTGATTATTTTTGGAAAGGTAACACTGTTTCATATGCCTTCATTTTATGTTGATTGCAGTTTCTTTGGCTATTTAAGGAGCAAAGGCTCACAGTTCCTCACTGGAGAAACCAAAGGCCTTACCTGATATCTCAAAAGGTGCCTTTTCTATTTCCTCTCTGTGTGTGATTAGTTTCTAGGAAATTTCTAGATAGCAATGCCACCAAAGGGAAACAGTAGGACCTAGCAAATCATTTTACCAACCAGTTCTTTTCTTTTTTTCTGATTCTTAAGACAATATGAAGCACTTGAATTGCTGGTAGCTAGTACCCTTTACACCCCTGCATTCTATTTCCACATGAGTCTCCACTTTGCTGCCTTTTATGCTATACCTTGTTACTGGTTGTTTTCATAATTCATTTATGGATGCATTATAGGTGGATGTGGTAGCAGATGATTTGAACTCAGGAAAATGCACCCTTCTTCTTACTGGTTATCTACATGCTCACAGCCTCTCAGTTAACCAGCTGGTAAGAAATTCAGCCTTTTACCTGCTTCTGGAGATTGGCTTTGCTTCTCGCAGGCTGATCTGATGGTCTATCTTGTTTTCTCTTCAACATCAGGTTCATGTTGCTGGTGCGGGGGATTTCCAACTACAGAAAATTGAAATTCTGAAGGATCCAAATCCATTGAAGTTAAGGAAAGAATCGGATGCAATGGATTCAGATGATGTGATTGATGTGGAGGTATTGACTTTTACATTCAAATAGAGGATAAATAATGAAATTGACCAAGGCTTAGCTTAATTCCATTCTTCCATCTCTTCACCCTATCTTCTGGGAAATCACTGTGCATTGGAGGCATCACCATTTAGAATAGATGTATTTGAGAAATGACACAATTTTCATATTCACAACCTGTTTTTTATGCGCCCTAACATATCTATTTTGACTGCTTTGCCTATGCAATTAAGTTTTCCGTCTGTTTTTCGTTATCATTTCAGGTAGTTCGTTCGTTGGATCCTGATTCCATGACACAGGAGCCATTGGTTGTTGAAAATGTTCTGGATCCTCTTGCAGGTGAACAGGTAACTCGAACAAGCATCATAATATTTTTTTCTGTTAACCATTTATTACAAATTGTAGCGAGAATTGGTTTGAAAATGGTTAGTGTATAATTGTGGAACCATGATTTCACATTTGGTCTGTTATTGTCTGTGTTTGAAGTTTTATCAACATTCTATAGCACACCATCTCTAATACCACAGGATTATGAGGAAATAAGTGTTTTTCTGTAAAAGACTTGCTATTTACGATGATCTTCCCTTTCAGACCTGGCCAACAGAAGCTGAAATGGCTGAGGCTGATAGAAATCAGAAACAAAAGAGGTTAAAGAAGAGGATTCTTCCTCGAGGTACTTCAGAATACCAGGTCTGTGCATGTCTTTATTGATTTCCAAAACCCCTCTGCTCACTGTATCTTGTTCTGTAGAAATTGAGTTGAGGTTTCAGTCCATGTTTGATGGTATCAAATTCCCTGAATTGCTTGCAGGCTGCTTGGATCTTGGATGAAACAGACGATGAGGGTTCAGCTAGTGGCAGTGATACTGATGATGGGATGGTATTGGATGAAACAGAAGATTATTCTCATGGTCCTAAGGAAACAAATAACTCAGACATTGATGATGATGATCAAGCTTCTCTGGATGATAGGGATGCCGATGAAGAAACTGACACAGATTCAGTGATGATGGTGATTCTCAAACTGTGACAGATAGTTTGATTAGTTACTTGTATGTAATCAGAGATTAAACTGTTTTCTTGTGATGCAGGAAGATGATAACTTGACCAAGGAACAGATAGAGGAAGAGATTAAAAAAATCAAAGCAGCGCATGCAGAGGATGAGGGTACCTTCCATTTCTCTGACCCTACAATGATGATCATTTTTTTTTTCAACTACTGAAAAGATTTGTTTCATTGCTGATGTTTTGTTTTTCCCTTTTTGTGTTTCAGAATATCCAGATGAAGTGGATACTCCATTGGACACTCCTGCTAGAAAACGTTTCACCAAATATAGAGGTCTCAAGTCATTCAGGACCTCTTCATGGGACCCAAAGGTAATATGATCATGAAATTGTGATTGCATATTGGTTGTCTCAGACTTTGGGAACATCACTAAAGTAATTTTCTAAATTTCAGGAGTCTCTTCCTCCAGAATATGCCAGAATTTTTGCATTTGATAAATTTGCAAAAACACAAAAACATGTCTTTGCAAAATTCTTAGATATGGAGCAAGAGAACAGGTATGACTGTGTACCAGCGGGCCAATATGCAAGGCTTCATATTAAGGAAGTACCTTCTCATGTTGCTTCCAAGTTATGTTTGCTTGCAAAGACAGTGCCAATAATAGCATCTGGCCTTTTTCAGCATGAATCCAAGATGTCTGTTCTTCATTTTAGGTATGTTCAATGAAGCATTTTGCTGTTTTGTTGCTGCTTACAGTTTTCAGTTCTTCAGTAATCATCTACATTACTTTGATCTCTCACAATATGAGCTATTCAATGTTTTTCAGTATCAAGAAGCATGATACCTATGATGCTCCTATCAAAGCTAAAGAAGAACTAGTATTTCATGTTGGTTTTCGGCAATTTGTTGCTAGGTAATGTTATTCGCCACAAGTGTTGCAATTTTACCATTCTGTGTGTCTAGATGCATGCATTATGCAACTTGACCCTGTTCTTTACTTCACAGGCCTATATTTTCCACCGATGATATGAATTCTGACAAGCACAAGATGGAGAGGTTTCTTCATGCAGGGCGTTTTTCTGTCGCGTCAATTTATGCTCCTATTTCGTTTCCTCCTCTTCCATTGATAGTCTTGAAGAGTGCAGAAGGAAGTGTTGCCCCTGCAATTGCAGCTGTTGGTTCTTTGAGAAGCATTGACCCAGATAGGATAATCCTGAAGAAGATTGTATTAACTGGGTATGGATTTATTGAGCTTGAGCTTGATACTGATGATCATTAGAAACATCTTCCATCTCGCTATTCTCATCCCTGCTTTTGTTACTCTTAAGTGCAGAATGAATAATGGCTAATGTTTTGTGTGAACCTTTCCCCATCACCCAAATGGATATTCTCTGCTTATTGAAATTCCTCTATATTCTTGATGCAGTTACCCTCAACGAGTATCAAAGTTGAAAGCCTCTGTAAGATACATGTTCCATAGCCCAGAAGATGTAAGATGGTTTAAGGTGAGAGAATATCTATAGCAGATACTTTTCTTCTTATTATTACTTTTGGATGGTTGAATTGTGAATGAATTGTTCTCCATTAACCATAATAAAAAATCATTGCCGGTGTTTGCAGCCTGTGGAAGTGTATACGAAATGCGGTCGCCATGGTCGAATTAAGGAACCTGTTGGCACACATGGTATTTTTTTTTTTTTTGTATATCTACCTAAACTTTTAAGGGATTGGATTCCATTACCATCCTATGCAGGATTCCATTATGGTGCATCAGATGATTTAAAAGATGTGTGTATGTGGTATCTTTTTGTTGTTTGGTGGTAACTATTGTGATTTATGCTCAGGGGCTATGAAATGCACTTTTAATGGGGTCCTTCAGCAGCACGACACTGTTTGCATGAGCTTGTACAAACGTGCATATCCCAAGTGGCCAGAACACAGGTTCCCGATTCTTGATACTTGATCATGGAGTGGCCGGTTCTGCATCATGCATTGTTTCTTGTAGAAACAATGACAGCCATGGTTGTTTGTGGGAATGAAGCTCTGGTTCAGATTGTCGATTCATTTTCTTGATTTCTGGGAAGCTACAAGCAGTTGAGATTCACTGCACCTTCCCCATTGTATTTGCCAAACCCTTAATCTATTATTGTATTTTTTTTTCCGAGTGACAGTGGAAAGCACATTTTTGCCCATATATAGGTGCTGGGTAGCCGGGATGAAAAGAAGTTAGGGAGGAGTATATAGGAAAAACAAGCTTGTCTTCACTTAATTTATTAATTTATGCAAGAGTTCACCATTTCAGTCATTTGAGCATGTGATCATGCTTATTACAAAGGATGCTCGAGGCACGAAGATAAAATGTAAAATAAATTATCTTACCAGCGTAATAACAACAATTATAATAATAAATAATTATAATAATACTAGTAGTAATAATAATAATATTAAAAATAATAAAAACAAAAATAATAATGGCAAACTTGAGTATCTTAAATTCAAGTTTAGTTGAGTTTAACAATATACTAAACTCATAATAGTTAGGCTTGATAGACCTTGACGTCTTGGGTTTGACAGCTATACTAGATTCACACACCTGGATATACTACAGCTAGACTAAAAGTGTTTAAATCTGGCAATCTATGAAAGACTTAAATCAACTAACAAACAAAAAAAGAATAATAATATACTCTAATTATTATAAGAAAAAGAAAAAAAAACATAAATAATTGATCATTAACAACCATTCAATCATGATATGTCTATACACATTACTCAATGCAAAAAAAGACACGACTATACATCTAGTGATACAATGGATGACTAGATCTGACCACTAGCAAATGTCTTGCACGTTTTCTTAATGACTTAGACATGTTAAGATGTGCTTCATATGTTCTAGTAACTTTTTAATTAAAAAATAAAAAAAATTACATGAAAAATATCAAAACAACTCTATGGTCTTTTTAATTACATGAAATATTCATAAAAAAATATCAAAATACTTCCTAAAAAAAATTTTTTTAAAAAAAAAATTTAAAGCTAAAAAAGTTATTTGCTTGTACTTGAAAATAAAAAAAAATCTAGATACCCTTATAAAAAACAAAATAGACATTTATTCACTTATAAAAATATAAAAAAATAAAACTCCTATTACCATTAACTCTGAAAAATTTATAGTAATTTTCACAAACCCTTTAACTTTTATTATAATTACCAGTTACCAGATATCTCTATCCTTTAATGTCAACTATTGAGATTGTCTTTTTTAGACTTAGTATTTATGTTTTTATTTTATTTAAATGTCAATTATTATGAGAGATTTTGAGATTTAACATTACACGGTATTTTTCAAAATATTTTTTATTTAAAATATATCAAAATAATATTTTTATTTATTTTTAAAAATTTATTTTTGATATTAATATATTAAAAAAATTAATTTAAAACACAAAAAAATATTTCAAAATTTTGTGAAACTGTGGCTGAATCACCGCCCAAACACTCCCTTGCAGTGATTTTGAAAATATGGAGAATGATCTTATTTAACTTGCTTAAAAATGACTGCTTCTAAGAAGAGTCTTTGTGACTGTAAACCCAACTATTTTAATCATAAATCAGGACACAAATTTAACTCAAAATCTGTTTTGTAACAAATATTTGATCGGAAGATCGTTAATACGTTCAGAATGCCATCTCCAGTGGCATGGGAAACAGTCGTGTTGTTTCAACAATTCAGTGTTGCATTGAGAGCTTGCTTCAAGATATCAACTCAACTGCAGTATCTGTCACATGGTCAATCAAGTATGAAGATCACTACCCTCCTGCTTGGTTAATACAGGTCATTAGCACACCCAGGCAACTGATTAAACATTTTCCCCAGGAGGTAACTCTGCAAGCTTTGGAGGTACCCCGAGTACTCGCTCCATGTCAAAACGGACTTCAATGTTGCGAACACTGTACCCAACCACCATTAGCCAATAAAGCAGCTTGGCAAGCTCTGGTGCACTAGTCTCTGTTACAGATGTCTGCAACCAGAATTGAAGTAAAAAAATTGGCTACAGAAAATCCAACTGATTATTTAAGAAATTCAAGAACACTACATAATAGTTTACTATTATCAGCATCTTGAAAGGTTCAATACACTACTCTTGCTCAAAAGATATACAACTATAGTAGTGGATTCATAAATGATATGTTCAATTCTTGATGTCAAAGAAAACATGAACCAGGGGGGGGAAAGCAACTATCAGAGATTCAATGAGGTAATATCTCTAAAAAGAACGGCTTTCTTGGTTCACAAAAATGAAAATAAGGCCATCCCTTTTCTTCATGGAAAACAGGAAATGTTGCAGATTGACAAGTTTTCCAATAAAAACTATTGGATGCAACTTATTAATCTCGGAGAATAACCACCTACATCACATTAACCATTTATTTTCTACATTTTGTGGGAATGCTTAACTATTCATTCCAAATTGACAAGTTCATCATGATTCATTGGATAGAATCTCGATCCACTCTACTTACTAAACAATCTTTTTTGAAAACAAAGGATGTTTTTTTACTAGTGTGAATCAGATTCAAGGCAGTAAATCAAGAAATCTGGTTTGGTTCTTGGGCAAACCTTCATCTGGTCGGGACCTGAAACAGCCAGAAGGCGCTTGATGAACGTGTTCATTGCAAGAACAACATCCTCTCCAGCACTACTTGTCAAATCCTGCGAAATCATAAACATGCAATTTGAAGTTAAAATCTGGAACTAGAGTCAACATTACATACAGCATAGCAATCTGAAAATGGGAAACAAGGAGGTTGCTAGAGTATGTTCGCTATACACATCAATTCTGTCATTCAGATTTAAGAAGAAAATAAAATTCCAAATGAACATAGCAGAAACCTCACAGTAATTGTTAACTGCATTAACTGACAGAGGCACCCCCAGCCAAGATACAGAAAAGAGCAAGAACTGAAATACCTTCAGATTTTGGGGCTCAAGAGACTTGAGATATTCCAATAATTCATTTTGTCTATTTGCAGTTTTTCTACCAACTTGACTATTGAGTTCCTCTATTTCCGCTTCAAGTAACTCAATGTATTTTTTAGCATCAATTCTTTCAGGACCAGAAACATTATTCCACCTAATAACTTCACCAGACACATTCTTCTGTGTACCAGGTGCATAATCTGGCTCATCCTGAACAGTCACAACATCCACTTATATACTGTAAAAATAATGATAAAACAAAGATAAAGTTAAATGTGCTTTATGATGAAGATAATATAAAAGTTTAGACCCATTAAACCTCTTGCCGCTAATTATATCTTTAGAATTGAACAGACCATTTACCTTCTTTTCTTCTTGTGCATCAGGAAGCGCAACCTGCTCCAAACTTTGTTGCAACTCCAGCCGGTGTTGTGCATTCTTGAACATATAGCCCGTCATCATAACACTATACATGAGCTGCGCGAGATTTTCAGCTACCTGAAACAAAAAAACCCAAACTAATCTTTCTCAACAACAAATTGCCTACAGTTTTCAACACTAAACCATGCATTTACAAATGAGCAAATCCACTCAAACTTAATATACTTACAGTTGTAATTGTTACAGCGAAAAACTGTGGGGGTAGCGTCCCAATCATATTAGTCACTGTCTGTCGCATCGCATCAACTACCTAAACGAAAAAATGAGAAGCGCGCTTCAGTTCATATCCATATTTCCTCCAGGTATAATGCTAGACAGAGTGAAGCAATGCTGAAATTATGGCAGAATTAACTAAAAGAAAGCAAAACCTGCGGTGGTGCTCGCTTTACAAAAAGCTCCATAAACTCAGGCTGCACATTTTTGACATATTCCAGTAGAATTTCCCTCCTGTTCTTTGGCTGCTGGTTTCAAAAAAGAAAACCCAAAATCCCAATTCAATCAATCTATACTATAAACTAAAAGAAATTACAAGAAAATTAAGTGGAAAGAGATGAAAATATTACCACACTGCCATTAGGGGGCTTGACATCACCAGATTTATTATTAGAAGAAGAGTCATCCTTGGAAGAATCGTAAGCTTTAACTCTAAAGCCTAACCTCCCTTTATTACAGTACTTCTCCTTGTTTCTTGGAAAACTAACTGAAGAACATACTCGAGGTCGAGTCGAGACAAGAACTGTTGAACTGTTCGAAGAAGAAGAGGAAGACAATTTAGATACCAGGAAAGAGCCCTTTGCTGTCAAAGAATCCATGGCCAACGCGGCCACTCAAACTCGGTAGCTTGTTTGCTAAAATGGGCAGTGCCTTACGTGTTTGTCACAGCTTTGACATTGACGGAGCTGGGGTGTAAAAGAGTGGACGAGAGGGTTTTCTTTCTGGTGCGGGAATTCTCAGGGATGAGGGCTTGTTTTGTGGGGAGAAGGGGAGAGAGGTTGCACTCTGGAAATATAGGATGGTTTGTAGGGGATTTGGACAATGAAGGATCGGATGGTTAATGTTGTTTTGAGTGTTTTGTCTGTTCTGTTTTTAGCCGTTGATACGAGGGCGTTGTGACTTGAAAGGGTTGCGCAAGCAGGTGGATCAACAGATCTGGGCCCTTGTTGTGGACTAGTTAATAAAACCGAAAGCCCATAATCCCATGTTTGTTTGTTTATTCTTGAGAAAACTAATGTTTATCTAATTACATTTTTTTAAAGAGAAATTACTTATTTTTCTTATAATAGTCACACGATTTTATTTAGAATAAAGTTTATTTAAAAAAGAGATATTTTTTTATATAATAAATAGTGATTTTATCCTAGCCACAAGATCCAGCTTTATAGATTAATATAGTGACATGCTAGTTTAGGATTTAATTTAAATTTGATAAGTGAAAAAATATATTTTTTTAACCCAAAGCAGTGTTATTTTCTTATTTAAAAAACTTAGAATCACGCCATTTCATGAATTTTAAATAAATAAAAGATTGAATTCATGGGAATCCACCCTTGCTCGTGATGTATTTCTTGAATTCAATAATCACGACTCAAATTTTATATTCATGGTTCAGAGTATAGTTATTTTTACTTTAAATTAAAAAAAAAAGTATTAAATTATTATATTTCTCTAGTTAGGTCTAGATAAAGTCTCTACTAACACTTTGTGTCTTCCGTCTAGCCCAATAAAAGGTGACTACGATAATAGTCAAACATAAGTATTATAAAACTTTAGCAAAACAGTAACAGTTGAAGACAGTTTGGCCGAGTGGTCTAAGGCGCCAGATTTAGGCTCTGGTCCGAAAGGGCGTGGGTTCAAATCCCACAGCTGTCAATTTTCTTTTTTCATATGGATCGCATATTTCATTTTTTTAGCACTATAAATCTCATTGCAGCTTGCAAGCGTGACAAGTTTCATTTTGTGCCTTTCGATTCACTAAACAAACAAGTTCTTAGCATCTTTGACAGTCCAAAAAGCTTATGTAAACCTGCTAAGACTACAGTCGAGGAGGGAGGAGGCAGGCAATCGGTTTGGTGGGTTTTCAACCCAACTAAACACTCCAAGACTCCTCAACTTGTCTCCGAAATGCTGTTGACTTAACCGGACAACCTTTTCCCTTTCTTTCACTCCAACTCACTCCCTGAATTCCATTCACTAGTTCCTTAGCCCCACTCATACAGTTCCCTAGTCCTCTATTGTAAGTCTCTCAGCCGTCGTCAACGACGCTGTTTTTCATTTTGTGGCCGTGACGCTGACGCTCCTCGGGCATTTGCTTCTTTGCAGATGGTGAAGTAGCCATGCTGGTGTTGGTTTGAAGATCCTTGACAACTTAAAACTCGGTTAAGTCCTCTCTCTCTTTCTATTTCATATCACGACACTAAACAAACCGAAAAATTGTAGTGTTATTGACGAAAGAAATATTACTGATGTTGTTTTTTTTTTTAAAAAAAATAATTTTTAATATAGCACAATGACTAAAAAACACTAAAAATATATTAATTTAAAATAAAAAAATTATTTCAAAGCAATATAACGCCACACAAAAACTTAATGATCAAAGAATATAAAGATGAGACCAATACAAAATCGCAAAGGGACATGCCTTTTGTTGTTTTTTTTTTTTGTTAATGTAAAGAGATTACATTGAAAACTCATGTAAAGTAGAGTAACGAAATATATTTAACCCTTTATTTATTTCTTCACATTGAAACCACGTTCCTTCATGATTTATTTTTTAATTAAAAAATATTATTTTTTTATATTTTAAAATTATTTTGATATACTAATTTTTAAAAATAAAATTTTTTAATTTTAATATATTTATAAATAAAAAATACTCTAAATCAGAACCACTACCATAATTTAAAACAGCTATAAAATATAAACCACAACATTCTTATACAGGATTGTTTTTTTTTTTTACCTCGTTCTAAAAATAATTATTTTTTAAAATATATAAATATAATATATAATTGGAATTAGTAGTCAATCTTATATCATATCATTAAAAAAATTAATTTTATTTGTTTTTATTAAAATAATATTATTTTAAAATTTATAAAATAAACATTTTAAATTAATTTGTGAGTCAATCCGCTCAAACCATGAGCAGGCTGGGTCTGGTTCGATTATGGTTTGAGTTTAACAAGCGTGTTTTTCAAGTGTTACGTGATAGGCTACGAACTAATCATAACTAATTGAACAAAGAGAGGACATTCAAGACAGTTTGGCCGAGTGGTCTAAGGCGCCAGATTTAGGCTCTGGTCCGAAAGGGCGTGGGTTCAAATCCCACAGCTGTCAGATTTCTTTTAACATCCGGACCTAAAACCTTTGGAGGCTCGGGGCGGTCCAGGCCTAAGGGGCAAATGTACGTCCGGGTTTTGGATCAGGAAAGCTGAGGTGGCAAGCAATGCTGGTTTTCCACTTTTATACCGGCTGTATACAAATATCCTCACGAGTTTTTTCTTTTTAAAGCACAACAGTAAAAATATAATAATGAAAGTAACATTATTCAAAACTTATTTAAGAATTTATCATAATTTGACGAGTCGCATGCAATATTTAAAACCCGCAAGTTACCTTCAACGCTTGCCAAAAAGCAGTGAGAAGAAAAGGAGGTGGCATCACGATGATGACAGAAATAAAAGAAGTTTCGTGATTGGAAGAGAGATGGCCAATGGTGTAGCGGCGTGGGCATCAATAGTTGAGGGTAGATCCAGCTATAACTTACCATACGCGGACGGACAAGATCTGGCTTCAAGTGAATGGAGTTTAGGGTAAAACAGGATATTTAATATATATTTTTCTATGAATATCCGATAAATAAAGTCTGTCCTCGACAGTCTTTACTTTGTAATTGAGGCATTTTATGAAATAAAAACAATCTATATTTTATAGAATATAATTCACAATATCTTGTATTTATTTTTTAAGATAGCCAGCAAAGATCTTGATTCGTTGTCAAGGTAATCACTGGCTTAAGCCAGCTCAGACATGTACACCAATCACAAGGTCAGAAAATGATTAGCCCTTGCCCAGTTACGTTATTGCCCGAAAATAGTCCCCAGCCCATTTAGTCTTTGACATGTTTTTAGTCTCATTTAATGGAGCTATTATATATTCATGTAGAACTTGCAAAAT
This sequence comes from Populus ilicifolia, assembly GCA_015708895.1. Classification (NCBI taxonomy): domain Eukaryota; kingdom Viridiplantae; phylum Streptophyta; class Magnoliopsida; order Malpighiales; family Salicaceae; genus Populus; species Populus ilicifolia. The sequence goes on from SRLM01000100.1 coordinate 584,219, forward strand.
TTCTCCTTTTCCATAAAAAAAAAATCACGAAAAAATTATAATCCAAGTTATAGAAGAGGCTATGTATAAAAAAAATTACTAAGCATTTTTATACCTCAAAACACCACCAAACACAGCCTTAGACGACGCTGCCCTTCCATCAAATTCGTTCTCTCCTGACGCCGAACGACACACCATGCAAAGCCGTCAATCCTTCCTGCCCCTAACTCCCTATCCAATAAAAAACTAATTTCCTGTTATCAGATCTCTCAGGAAATGCTGGAGCCTTGGCTAAACAGATCCACTTTTGCCTTCTCTTTTCCTTTTCTCTCTCCACACGCCATTTTCTCAGAGAGGGAATAAAATCACCACCGTCAAAATGGCATCTCACCGGCGGCGCAACCACTACTATAAACGTTTCCAGTCTGTTCTGCCTTTAATATCCGCTGTTTCCGGAGTTCTTCTCATTCTCTTTGGTCTTCTCACATTTCTCGCCCCTGCACCGATTGATACTAACAATCCCCATCATAAGAACTTGGTATTGTATCTTACCGTGCACTGCATTCATCTCTACGTATACGTACACGTATTAATACACGATTCTGAACTTTTCTCACTTGTTTCTCTGTTTTTCTTTTGTACTCAGTTGTACACTGCAAATGATGTCGTTGAAGATACGATTGGAAAGCCTGGAGAATCTGTTCTTCACATACCGGTTAGGGTTTATATATATATATAAGTGGATTTTAATTGGATTTTTCTTTTTGCTTAATTTGATTTTGTTTTGAGTATTAGAAAAAAGGGAGGAAGGATCGTGATGTTTGGAGCTCTAGAAACTCGAAATATTTCTATGGATGCAGTAATGCTAGCAACAAGTTTCCAAGTAAGCTTATCTTCTCAAATTTCTAGAAATTTTTGGTCGTTTCTTAATCAGAGAGAGTTCTTTCCCGGTCCCTTTAAATATTTGTGCTTGTAATCATAAAAAAGCAGTTAAGTTACTAGAATTGGATGAGTTGTTGCTTCATTTGAGGGTTTTGTGATCGATTTGTTTTTTGTTATTGAAAATTTGTAAAACGTGGCTTCTTTTTGGAGTTTTGTTTTTGTTTTTAATTTTTTCAGTATGAGTTTTTTGGATCATGTTGTAGATGCTGATGCGATTACACATCCCAATCGGTACTTGCTGATTGCTACCAGTGGAGGCTTAAATCAGCAAAGGACTGGGGTAGGTTGATTGTTTTGAGATTTTTTCTCCTCTGTTCCAAGGGTTCATTTTATGGTTTGATCATGTAACTGAGCTTGCTTGAATGTTTGCAGCCTTTTTCTTGGTTACCGGGTATATGATGCTGTAATCCCCACTAGTTTTAATGTTATGCCTTCCACCATTTTATTTGAGGCGCATGCTGGTTTATTTCATTGATTTAGTACTTGTTGGACCTCTTGAGAAAAAAGAGAAGCAAAATGGTGGACTCATAGAGGGGAGTCTTGCAATTATACAAACAAATCCCAACACAAGATAGGAGTACATGTGATTTAAAACCTACAAAATTAGAGCATTCTGTCACTCATGGGTATGCTAGACTAACAATGCACTCCTTTTTGTCTACACCTTAATCACTCATGAGTGCACTACAATAAATGTACATTCACTTGAGGCTGTGTTTTGCACCAAGTATGCTAGATCCTCTTGTAGCTGTTGTCTCTGAGTTACCAACTTCGAATGCATAGGGTGTTTTTAGAAGGTTAGCAACAGATGGAACCAAAAAATGTGGCAGAATACAGTAAAATCCCAGAGGAAAAAAAAGACTCGAGGGATGTGAGAGATTGGGAGAGTTGTAGAGGGAGATCAGTGAACTTTAAACAGTGGCTATTACTAGATTGACATTCCTTGAAGGGCGTCTTTACAAATATGTAACATAGCATTAGGGAAACAGTCTGATTTGCTTAATCTCTGTAAGGTATTTATTTTCATTTACACTAACTGCAATATCAGGATTGAGTGGTGCTCTTACATGGATGTTTGTTTTCTCAACTGACTTGCAGGTCGTGTTTTGATTAATATTTGCTGTTAGCATTGATGTTTCACCAAACATGTTTGCAGATTACAGATGCTGTTGTTGCTGCTCGTATTTTGAATGCTACTCTTGTTGTTCCAAAGCTAGACCAGAAGTCTTTTTGGAAAGATTCAAGGTTCGTTATTGAATGAGCATAACTGAAACCTTTAATTGGGTCTTCTTGCAATGATCAGTAGGGACTTGTGTTGTGATATAAGATAACTGTTATTTTACTTCTCTAATGCAGTGATTTTTCAGAGATTTTTGATGTTGATTGGTATATTTCCTCTCTGGCAAATGATGTCAAAATCATTAAATCTCTACCAAGAAGGAGAGGGAAAACTTGGATTCCGCATAATATGCGTGTTCCAAGGAAGTGTAGTGAGAGATGTTATCTGAATCGTGTATTACCTGTTCTTTTAAAAAGGCATGTAAGTTCTCTCATTTCTCTGCAACCTTCTGATTGATTGCTTTTTGTATAGTATGATATCTAGCCACGCAAAATTAAGTTGGGAGAGTTCTGTTTGTTTCCTTATATCTCTGGTCTTGCAACCATGCTGATAGTTTGCCAAATTAGTCATGTTTAATCAGTAATAACATCCTAATTGCTGACCTTTAGATCTTATAGGTTCAGGATAAAAATTGTCTGTTAGGTCATATGAATCATTAACCAGGTTAAGGGGACATGCTCATGTGGTGACTTGAATTGTGTGGACATTGTAGAGGAAATTCAATAGCACAACATCTGACAAACTTTTCTTTGATCAAACTGTGAAGGCAATAATTTTGTGTGTTTTAAGTAGTATACTTGTGAGACTCCTTATGGATCTATAATATTTTTGGTGCAATGTTGATTAGGATATGTACCTTTATTTAATGCACTTTCTTTCTGTGTTGTATTTTCTGCTTATTTTAAGAATGACTTGACTTCCTGGACTTAATTTTGTGGCAGGCAATTCAGCTCACAAAGTTTGATTATAGACTTGCAAATAAGTTGGATACACAATTGCAAAAGTTGAGATGTAGAGTCAATTACCATGCTTTAAAGTTTACAGATCCTATTCTTCGAATGGGTGAGAAATTGGTCCATCGAATGCGGATGAAAAGCAAGCATTTCATTGCCTTGCACCTGAGGTAGTCTAATTCATTTTCTGATAAAACTGGCTATATTTCTTTCTAGAAAAATACTAAACCTGCTATTTGAAGTGTTTCCCCTACTGCCCTGATCAGTGGAGCCAATTGACCCTCTTATAAGATCCACATGGGCCCCACTAATCTGATCAGTGGTGATGGATGGGAAACTATCTTAATTGTACAGTTTAGTATCAGTCTTCTGGTTGTCACTATATTATTTAATTGAAGCATGCATGTCCATTTAATACGATAATATTAACTTGCTTCTTTATATTTCCTGGATTTATTGATTAAACCTGTAGCATGCATATTTTGAGCTCATAGTTTAAGCTATTCAGCTTAAGCTCCTAATCAAGTCATTCACACCGTCACACCCTTGCTTGATAGGGCATACAGATTGCTTTGTGAGACTTAACTACATAAAAGCGTGTCTAACTTGTTTACTCTTGTTAAATAGTAAATAAGAACACTCTTGTTTAATGATTGGGTGATTGGCCTAAGGTCAAGTGTGTTGTTGACCATGCCACGGAAATTCAATTTCTGGATTGGAGGTTATGCATGCATAATGGGAAGCCTACTTTCATTGGATTTTCAATTTCCAATCGATGACTTCTAAATTCAGGAAGCATAATTTAAGGACAAGCATGATAAGTTTTTCTGAAGCAGCCAAATGTTTCTTGCTATAGGTTTGAACCTGATATGCTGGCATTCTCTGGATGCTATTATGGTGGAGGTGACAAGGAAAGGAAGGAACTTGGTGCAATAAGGAAGAGGTGGAAAACTTTACATGTAGGGCTCAAGTGATGTTCTCTTCTGTGATCTATTTATTAAAAACATCATGTTCTTAAGCTTCGGAATATTGACAGCATGTAGCTCAGCTTTAATTGAAGTTATTTATTTCTGAAGCATTTGGAAATTCTTCTAAGACTCTCACTATAAGGAGCTCAAAATTTGATTTAGTGCTGAATCTGAATCCAAGTGATTTTCACTTCCCTGTGAATTCATTTGGCTTCCATCATGCATGTTTGTACTCCAGATCTGGAGCATCTAATGTGCTTATACATTTGCAGGCAAGTAACCCTGATAAGGAAAGGAGGCATGGAAAGTGCCCGCTAACTCCAAAAGAAGTTGGCCTTATGTTGAGAGCATTGGGTTATGGAAGTGATGTTCATATTTATGTGGCATCTGGAGAAGTGTATGATGGGGAAGATACATTGGCACCCTTAAAAGCACTCTTCCCCAACTTCTATACTAAAGAGACTTTAGCCAGCAAGGAGGAGCTGGAACCATTTTCTTCATTTTCTTCAAGAATGGCTGCACTAGACTTCATTGTTTGTGATGAAAGTGATGTGTTTGTCACCAACAACAATGGTAACATGGCTAAAATATTAGCTGGACGAAGGTAGTTAACCTTTCCTTCTCTTTTCTATATTCTTTTTTGACTTTATGTGTCACTGGGGACTAATTTAGATGTTCTCAAATTGCAGGAGATATTTTGGACACAAACCTACCATTCGTCCAAATGCTAAAAAACTGTATAGATTGTTCTTAAACCAAACTACCATGTCATGGGAAGCATTTGCCTCTAAAATGCGTACGTTCCAGAGGGGCTTCATGGGGGAGCCAAAAGAAGTGAGGCCTGGCAGGGGAGAGTTTCATGAGAACCCACACACCTGCATTTGTGAAGATTCTGAAGCCAAGGCAAAGAAAAACTCAGGACCTAGAAAATATGGGAAGGGGTATGACGCACTGGGAGATGATATACCAAGCGACTATCAGAATGTTGATGATGAGCCAGAATTGCCTGATCCTGATGATGATGGAGACCAAGATGATCCTCAAGAGACAGGTCAGTTCAATGAAACCGGTATGGATTATGATGAATTGACCAATGAAGAACCTGAGTTGGAAGAAATTCTTTCAGACTAGACAGGGCTACCTTGGGTTCTCCACCATGCTTAACAACTATTCTGTTGAATGTTTAAAGATCATGCTGCCTATACCCGACCTGCTGTATATAAAACTTCCAGGATAGAGCCCCCGACCTGCTCACAAACTTTTTTATTGAGTTATTTGTGACTGAGGTATTGTGAGCATCATATCCGGAAGTTGTGATCCTTGAGTTGCACATTGGATCTTTCATGAGTCTTTAGAGTTCAGCCTCTATGCAGTGAAATTCAGGAAATGGGTCTGAAGACAGAGTTGGAGTTGAGTCTTTTAAGTCTGAAGTTTTGCTAGATTGATGGTTAACGCCCCACTGATTGTTCAACAGTTGATGAGAGATTGTAAACTAGTCCTCTTCCTGAGGGGGAAACAAAAAAAGGAAAAAAAAAAAAGTTTGTCACAGTCGAAGGAATGTATTCCATCTCTTTCTGCCTCTTTGGTGATTTTTCTTCAAGGCCGGCCATTTCAGTGTTTTACAAGTGAGATCATTGAACGCAAAGCTGATAGGTCACGCCCATGTACATTGCTTAGGTTTTTTTTTTCCTTTTGCCCTGCATATTTTCTTTGGACTGCAGTCATTGCTGGTGGTTGGAGAGTGTTGTGAAAACTAGCAATATTGAAGATTTTGTTAGTTAAGTTAATTGATGAAGTTGTTTGCCATCTGGGAAACCACTAGAAACATCGTAGCTGCTCTCTATTGATGTTTCCGTTTGAAGGGGATACAAAGTCACACATGTACACAACTCTGATCTTGGATGCTGGTTCTTCCCAGGTCATCGAATGCATGACCAAGATGTCTTCAGTCACAATATCATCGAATTCGTTCTTCCTCTTCTAAATATTCTCTGACTTGTCTCTATCGTTGGGGGCTAAAGTCCCACAGCTCTACCTTAGTCACAGTATTAGAAGAGGAAGAATAGTCCATTGGAGTGCATGCTGCCTTCAGTTCCTGCTATTTAGATCATTAACCAAAGCCGTAGCTGATAGTTTCCAGATATGGAGAGAGGGTAGATTGGATTATACTTTCCTGGATTTTTAATTTCTCTTTCACAAGTCATAAAAACATGTGGCGGTAAGTGATAACTCTAGCTATAAAATCTAATTTGGTTTGGTTTGTCAAACCCGGTAATTTGTGAACCCAAAACCAAACCATATTTGGATTGAGTTTTACTTTAAATTAAATTTTTTTATTTATTAAAAATACTGTTTTTTTATTTTTATTAAAAAAATCGTTGACTTGTCCGGAGGCAACTTCAAATTACGTTAACGTGGAAAATAGTAATTTTAAGAGCATTAAATTTGAACCTTTTATTACTGTCTCATTCACAAAAAAAGAAGAAGAAGAGAAGAAGCACGGCATCCATATTTATCATACTTAATTTTAACTTTATATGATTTTTTTTTCAACTTTAAATATGAATAGTAGAGCAAGGATACCTTGTGATTTGGAGCGAGCAAGCTAGCCTCTCTCACCTTCATTTGGGCTTTTCTAATCGAAACATCACAAATGGGCCTTGAATCATCAAGATACCAATATTTTCTTCTTAATGGGCCAGCATTAACATTGAGAGAAAAAATAAAAGAAAAACTAACAGATTCCATACAATACCTTTGCTTCGATCTTGGCTTCATCATCTTCAAGTAAGGTGAGAAGAAGAAGAAAAAAATGCAAGGAGGATCATCAGGCATTGGCTATGGACTCAAATATCAGGTCACAATTACAAACCCTAATTCCTTCTCTTCCATAAAATCTGTTCAATTTTAACCCTAGTTTTGCTCCATAAATTCAATGTCCTCCAGGCAAGGTGCATATCAGATGTGCAAGCAGACACGGATCACACCAGCTTCATCACTGGAACTCTCAGTCTTAGAGAAGAAAACGAGGTCAAATCTCTTGTGCGCTACATTTTGATTGTTTTGTTGACTATTTTGTTGGATCTAATGAGTGAAATTGTAATGTGGAATAGGTGCATTTGCTTAGGTTATCTTCAGGTGGAACTGAATTGATATGTGAAGGGTTGTTTTCGCATCCTAATGAGATCTGGGATCTCTCTTCTTGTCCTTTTGATCAACGCATTTTCTCCACTGTTTTCTCTACTGGTAAATCACTCGCTGCGATCTGCTTGCATTTGTTTGATTATGGAATTCTTAATCAGTAATTTGTTTATCATGCGATAACAATCCGGCACCGGGCGCCTTAAATCTTGCAATTAGAGAATTAGTATGTGAGCTGAATTAGAGTGGTTGATTGAAGGTGAGTCATTTGGAGCCGTGGTGTGGCAGATTCCTGAGTTATATGGCCAGTTAAATTCTCCGCAATTGGAAAGGATTGCGTCTCTTGATGGACATGTTGGGAAGGTTAATTGGTGAGTTTGTAGTGTTAATTTATCTATCTCTTGTTTTTTTGATTTTGTGTGTGTGTGTATTTTATGGTGACGAATCTTTGTGTTTTGTTCATAAATTGTGGATATTTGGATCCTTACATGGTTGCCTTTGTCTTACTTGCCATATGTGGGTACCCAACAGCATTCTCTGGTGGCCATCTGGAAGAAATGATAAGTTGATAAGCATTGATGAGGAAAATCTTTTCTTATGGAGTTTAGATTGTTCGAGAAAAGCAGCCCAGGTAGAAGCTGTACTGGATAACTAGCATAGTTATGTTTCTGGTGTTTGTGTTTATGATGAGATATAGATAGTCGCACAATCATTTCCATGTGAAAATGATGAAAATTGGTGTTTTGGAAGATACAATTTTGTCATTGTATGGTGACTGTGGATAAGATAAACTAGTAAAGTGGAAATGTGCAAATCTGTTACAATTCACTCTTGATTTCTTGTACTGATACTTTTTCATATATTACTGAAAAATCCAGGTGCAATCGAAGGAGTCAGCAGGTATGCTTCATTACTTATCTGGTGGAGCCTGGGATCCACATGATGTGAATGCTGTTGCAGCAACTTGTGAATCCTCTGTCCAGTTTTGGGATTTACGGACAATGAAGTATGATAGTTCTGCACATCTTTTCCTATTTCTTTTAAAAATCCATTCATTATAACTAGCATTCCAAGTCTTGAGCTGGAGAGTTTACCTCGTTAACTTTTATTAGACTTAAACACAAATGAATAAGTTCTAAGATTTTTTTATTTTATTTGAATAATAGGTTGTTGCCTTCTAGTTTAGCTTTGTGCACAGATCTCTACATTGGTTGTTGAGAATCTGACTTCTTCTTTTTTACAAAATTTTAAATGGTTTTTCTGGAACTGCAAAATGGCTGGTGTCTTGCCATTAGACGATGCATTTCGATCATGGTTAACAATATGATTTTTGTGTTTACAGGAAAACAAGCTCTATTGAGTGTGGCCATGTGCGCGACGTCGACTATGACACCAGGAAGATGCATATACTGGTAAGTGTTACCTTATAACTCTGTTTACCTCTAGAAGTGCATCACTGCTTCAATATATAATCATGTGTCTGTAATAATAAGGAAATATGCTTTTTGGAGTGGTTGAGGGCGTCAAAAGTGTAAACACTATTTCATTGTCCTTTCGAGATTTGTTTAAATGTGGAGAAAACTACCAAGGAGGGCATCAGGGAAAGGAGCTGATTGAAATTAGCTTCAAATGCAAAGAATACTGTTCTGTTACAAAGATCCTTAACTTTCTCGTGACACTTCATGAACTTCAATATCTGTCAAAATATTCTTGTTGAATAATGCTGTTCTTTGGCAATGATACTGCTGACTATGGAGATCTATTGACATTAATGAATTAATCATTACAGGTTACTGCAGAGGATGAATCTGGGATACACATATGGGATCTTAGAATGCCAAAGGTTCCTATAAATGAGCTTCGTGGACATTCACATTGGTAATCCATTTCTTCCATGTCACAGTTCTAATGAGCTATTCCGGTCATCTTATTGCATGTGCATCACATGTTCTTATTTAATCAAGTTTGATGTTTTGTATTTGCTCCTCCTCCAGTGTAATAAGATTATTTCACTGTTTCCAAATTTTGGCAGGACATGCGCTGTCACATGTAACCCTGAATATGATGGACTGATTCTGGTCTCTCTCTCTCTCTCTCTCTCTCATCCCCCCTGCCTTCCACACACGAGCGCATACACTTGCAACATCCTTTTTTTCCATCATGTCTTCTGCCATGGATTAATCACTAAAGAGCACTGTTTGTCTAAAAATGTCAAAATACAATTGAGTTCATAGGTGGAAAGTTAAGCAACCTTTTCTGAGTGTCATGTTTTTATTTCTGGGAGGAATGTGCTTTCTCAAAGGGACATTGCTTATGGCATATGGCGAGTATAAAGCACTGGTCACTATTATCACTGTTTCTTGGCCGTTATGTATCATCTATTATATGCCTTATGAATAAGGCAGTGGGAGAAATATCATTCCATTTGAAGTCATTCATTGTCTGGATGACTGTTACTTTTAACAAAACAAATTACCATTTCTTCTATCTATGTTATTTATTAGCATTTTCCTGATCAGAGGTGAGTTCTTGCAGAGTGGTGGTACAGACTCGACTGTCAATTTGTGGTTCTCTTCTACAACCAGTGATGAGTTCACATCTGGAAGGTCATTTTCTTATTTGTTTACCAGATGTCTTACTTGACATTTTCACTCTTCTTGGTCCTGATAATCTCATCAATGTGGTTGTATTTAGTAGTGTGGTTGCGTCACCAACTCAGAAACTCGACCCGTTGCTGTACTCATTCAATGACTATGAAGACAGTGTCTATGGTAACAAATGAAGCCATATGTTATCTTTGAACTGTAAATTTTAAACTCTAACTGACCAGGAACCTGTGATAATAGGGCTTGCTTGGAGTTCTCGGGAACCTTGGATTTTTGCATCTTTATCCTATGATGGGAGGGTAAGGTCACTAACTATTTACCATAGCAAGAAACATTAGGAAGTGTCACTCATTTTATTCGGAGAAAAGAATTTTAGCACTGATGCATACATAGCCTCTTATTGCAAAAGCCACGCACCTTCCTGGCCAAGGCTGCCAAGTTAATTATTGGTTTGAGTACTACACAACGTTATTTGCATTACTATTAGAAGCTTCAATTTGAATTGCATTTGCAGAGTCCATGTTCTCTTGCTAAGTGTGTAATAAACCAAGCCCACCAACACAACACTTTGAAAGTTAGATGGCATGGAGAAACTCATTCAGACATTTGTTCACAGTCTAATCATTAAAATTGCTTTTCATGTCTTGCAGGTGGTTGTAGAATCAGTAAAGCCTTATCTCCCCAGAAAATGAATTCATCACGGATTTCCCCACGTTGAACCATCTTGTGGCGGTTTCCACTAACACCGCAATGCAAATTTTAATGGGTGGCTGTCAAGAATCCGTTCTAGCGCAACATTGAAGTCTTATCATCATGTCGATGCTCAGCGATGCATGTTGTGCTGTTAAGACGCGGAAGAGCTTCATTCGACGCTCTATCTTACCATGCATGTATGTATACAAACTCTGCAAAAGGAACAAATTTATATTCAATGGAATCCACGAGGACACGATTTGCCAACTTTCAACTGTATGGTCATCTAAAATCTATAAATATATCATTTGAGATCAGGAGTTCTTCAATGGATTAGAAGAATAAAACTAACACTCCGATAATCTTTTGCATAATGATTTTTTGGGAAGAATCTTAGCCGTTGAATTGGAGGAACAACCAGTCTTTAGGGACCAAGATTTATGGATAGGTATTCTGGATATAGCTGGTTCATGGTGGGGTTTCTTCCTCCCTACATTGGACGGAGATGGGGCCTCTTTTTGAGGAGGGGTGAGGTGGCTGTGGTCCTTTTTGTGCTGACGAATGTAAACCTGAAAAAACGGAGACGAAAACGAACATATGGTTGTCATCGATCCTCTGTTCTCTCTCCCGCGACTAAACCAAATAGAGTTCTCTTCACTTTGCTGTCTCAGAGACCTTTCTGAACATGTTGTCCTTTGAAGTGACATGAAGCTTATCCGGAACACAATTGGTACGAGTCAGCATTAAAAATGTTTGGTTTCCTCGTCCATCGGCAAAGCTCCAAGTTTTCCACAACGTGTCATGTCATGTTGACAAGTGGCGGTCTAACTCACCATAAGCATCTCCTCCCACTTATTCCATGACACGCAAGGTGCCTAGCTTTCAGCCCTTATCCACTATCAAAATTCCACGGCGAGCCATGTCACCATGCCAGTGTGTGGTGAGAATGCAAGAAAATGTCGAAGAAAACGAAAAAAAGAGGAGTTTGCTTTATGAAGTGGCAATTCTAATTTTATTTGGATAAGATGTGCCGTGATTCATTTTTTTATTTTTGTACATATTTAAAAAAAATAGAAAAGTCTAAAACTAGGTCTTTTCAATAAATTTAGTTGTTTTCGTTACTTTATTTATTTTTTTATGTTGAAAAACAAAGAAAAACATTAGAAATACAAAAATATTGAAAAAAAAATAAGAAAACATAAAAATAAAAAATATAGCTAGGGTTGAAATTGTACTAGTAATTAGTAATTAAGTATTGCATGCAAAAATAAAGTTTGAGAATTTTCTTATCATAATTGAGATCTGGATTGAAGAGAAAATTGAGAAAAATAGCTTAATGTGATTTAATTTAGCTAGATTTGAAAGAAATATGAATTTTAATAATGAGTTTGAAACAAAATAGTCAAGTTATAAATCAATTTACTTGAAATAAAAAATTAATAATAGAAATTAGATTAGTTAAATTGTGAGAGTTTTTAAACGAGTGATGAATTTATAATAATTGGCTAAATCTAATGATCTAAATTTATTTAATTATGGATGTAGTTGGCAAAAAAAAAAAGAATTTAGAGGCAAGTAAGAAAGAAATTGCATTAATTTAAAAACTAATGACTAAATTGAAAAAGGTTGTGTTGAAAAGATCAACTATGTAAATAAATTAAAAAAATCCAACATTGAAAACCCTAATTGAATGAAATTACAAACAAAATGAGTCTAAAATAAAAATGAGGGAATATTCCAAGGACCAATTAACTTTTTATATAACCTTGTTTCATTCCCTTTTGTTTCATTAAAATCAACTTATTCCAGTCCAATTAAGTCCAAATGAGTTAAATTAATTTGATTCAACCCATTAGTTCATATTTCTAGTCCAATTGTTTTCAATTTAGTTCCATTTCAGTCCAATTATTTTGTCCAATTACATCCAAAATCCATTCAGATCAAGCAATTCATCAATTAATTTTAGATCTTTCAATCAAACAATGTCAAATTAATTTCATCAAAGTCCGTCATGTCATATAAGAATGAAAATTTTTAAGCATGTTTCAGAAAATTATTTACATTAAATGGGCCAAAGCCCATTCTCATTGGTTTCGTGCCCATTTTAAAAGTGGCTTAGATGACAAGTTTTTGTTTTAAGAGGACGAAGTCAAAACCTTGTGAAAGATATATCTTTTTTTAGAGTATCAAGTGTCGCTCTTTTTTTTCTTTTTCTTTTTTTTTGTACATATATAAGTAAAATAATAAGTCTCGTTTTAAAATGAACCTGCATTAAAATTTGTTTTTTTTTTATAAATAACCAAAACAACAAGATTTTTATTTTTAGATATTGATATTGGATTTCTTTAAAATAATCAGAAATAAAATAAAATTTATTTTAAGGTCATTATAATAATTAATTTCTCGGTATATCTTTTCCTTTTCAATGTTAGGAGTCCTTGACCAACATCCATCAAGATGCGATAGAGTGGATGAATATTTTCTCTCATTGAGCAAGAATAAAAAATCATCATCGATAAAAACTTTATCAAAAAAATATCTAGATCTTTTTAAAGTTTGTTCATGTTATTGACCATAGTCATTCGTGGGTTATGGCCTTGAATATATCTCATTCTCTCAGCTTAAATCTAAAGTTTTTTTTTAATAGCAATGTATTTTTAAAAATAACAAAGTAACATAATCTTTATATATATATATATATAATAATATAACACAATTTGATAGATGTAATGCGTGATATCTTTAACTTATCATCAATAAAAGCATTATATTTTAAATAAATTAATAAAAAATTATTGTATATCGCTGTAAAAAAAATATTAAATATATATATATCAAAACTCTAGTTATAAAATCATCAGTGATATTGAAAATATCATATATCAACGACAAATAGTGCATTTCTAGATTTGTTTTTTCAATCCCCATAAAAAAAAAATCTTCTTATTGTGTACGGTACAATGTCTTCACCGCGGAGAAGAACGAGGCAAAAATTATTGAAAACAACAATCCAAATAGAGGATCATCTCGTCACACAATCAAAAGGACTAATGAGATACAATTCTCACTTTTTTTTTTTAATTTTACTGTGTTCATCTATTGATGATGATAAAGATTTGAATAATCGAGTTTTTGAACTTATCAAGCTTGCTTTTGTCTCCGTGTTTACACTGTCTTGTATCCACCTCCAGGTTGGTCAAATCTCAATCAAAATCCCCGGAGTAAGCTTTGCCGTTTCTCAATATAATGATTTATTATTGAATTTATCCTTTTGTTTTCTTTTTCTTCGAGATTTATGATTACTGGCTTGTCCCTCCGGCTAGTTAGTACCTACGTGTTCAGAATATAGGCTGCGGTGAATACTTTTATAATGCTATATTTTATCAGTTTTCCTTTTTTAAATAAATACAAGAAAAGGATAAAAAATAAAATTCACAACTCATATAAAATAATAAAAATATTTCCTCATGATATTTTTTTATTTAAAGTACAACCCACAAAGTAACTAAAATTATACCTTTTAAATCACTATAAAATTTATTTATTTAAAATATAAAAAATAAATAATAAAATATCACTAGTTATTGTTGAAGCACCATAAAATTTCAAGTTGAAAATTAACTTAAATTATAATTTAAAAAAAATAAAAATATTTTGATCTGGTAAAAAATATATTTTGAAATAAAATATATTCTTCTAAGAAATTATTTGAAATGTACGATTTTTTAATATAGTTTTTAAAAGCATTTTTATTTTGAAAGATTATTAAATTAATATTTTTGGTATTTTTTATATAATTTTTAAGTAATAATGATAATAATTTAAATAAATTATTTTAATATATTTTTAAATAAAAAAAACTGAACATCATCCACAACATTAATAATGGATCTCTGTATCAACCAATTATTGAGTTAATTTAAAACTATAATTTGTACCAGCACAGAAAAAAAAAAACAAAGAAAGAAGAAAGAGTGTGGGGCTGAAGAAGTGACAGGTGTAAAAAGGAGAAAGGAAGAAGGGATCACGAAGCACAAAGGTGGGACCTGTCTAGTCACGTGTATGATTAAATCCCAGGATTCGCAGCCATTTCCGATCTGATCTCCCCCTCTCTCTCTCTCTCACTCAGTCACTCACCCAGCGCCCCCCGCTCCCATCTCTCCTCCTCTCTCTCTCTAGAAATCCTTCGTCAAGCAAACGTCTCACCAACATTTTTCTTTATATTTAAGTCCCCCGATATTCTCTCCTTTGCCCCAACCTTTTCTAATTTTATTTTGTTTGTTAGAAGTCGAAGCTTCCACTCTCTACTTCCATCACTTCAAAAACCACACTTGCTGTCTCTTGGATGGCATTTTCGTAAGTAATGGCGGCGAGTTCTAGTGGTTTTACGGCTCACCTCGGTTTCAAGCTCAGCCGATTCAGCACTTCTCCGTTCCACGCTTATAGCCATGGGTTGGACTCGAGGAAGAAGAAGCGGAGGGGGAGGTTGTTCCTCGACGGTAACGGAGTTCGGGTGAGTCGAATTAGTTGCTGCTGCTCTGACTCAGTAGTTCGGAGAGCGTCCGGGTCGGGTAATAGTGTTGAGAAACCCGAGGAGAAACGCTCTCATAGAAGTCGATTCCAAGCCATTCCTGCATTGCCTTTTCCTTCTCACCAGTATGACGCTGCCCTCAACTGTGATTTTACTATCAATTTCACTTGAGTTTTTTAATGAGTTTTTAATTTTTAGTTGTTTTTTGAAATTAATGCTGTAGGTCTCGGTTTGGTACGAAACAAGAGAAGTTTTATCCGAGATGTACGCCGAGAAACACCGGCCCACAGTCGCGGGATACGCCGCCGAAGCGAGGTAATTTCACGCTTCTTGGATTGAGTTTTGCGTTGAGTTCAAAGTGAATTGTTTTTAGAACAATTTGCTGAATGATTGGCTTGTGTAGATACTGGCATTGCAAATGAGAAAGATATGGGCATCAACTTGTTAAAGGAAAATGTTAGTGAGACTGGGACTAATGAAGATAGAAGTACTTGGTTTCGAGAAAGTGGAGAGGATCTTGGCGCAAATGGGTATAGATGTAGATGGACGAAGATGGGTGGTCGATCACATGATGACTCCACCCAATGGGAAGAAACGGTATAATCTCTTCTTTTGTTTCCTAATCACATGATGTTTTGCTTGTTTGAGCATCTGATTTGAGATGGGAGTGAATCGAAATCGGTATAGGAATCAATTTTTTTTACCAATTCATTACTAAAATGGTTATCAGGATGTTACTTTTTTTTTTTTTTACGGGTGATGGCAATGAACTTGTTCTGATTTTGAATCCAGATTCTAGGTGGTAACCAGTTTTACATCCATTGTTATACTATACGATGTGATTATGGTCCCAGCATCCAAAATTCATTTAAGTTAGGACTTGATCCTCCTCCAGGTTTTGATTTTATAATTAATCACCCCCTTTAAGTTGAATTACACCGTAGTGAAGGTTGTTGATGATGCTGACGCAATTTCTTATGAAAGGTTGCATCTTGTCTTTGCTCCCTTCTTTTCTTTTCCATTATCTGGTAGGAATGGTGATAAAGGTTATGGACGCGAGCTTTCTGAAATGTTCAGCTCGATGTTACTAGTCAATTGTCATGAATTTTTTTTTCCCCAACTTTGTCATTGATTTTATAACCCCACTAAGTATCATCCCAGGTGGATGCATTTAATTGGATTTATTGATCTCCTTGACAGTGGTGGGAGAAAAGTGACTGGACAGGATACAAAGAGCTAGGTATATTGTTTGTCTTATCATTTACAGGACAGGATGGTTATTTACAATTTTAGTGGGTTGGAGGTTAATCATATTGAAGTGTTCACCCTCAATCGAGTTCATATTTTGTAGGTGTGGAGAAATCTGGAAGAAATGCTGAAGGGGATTCGTGGTGGGAAACATGGCAAGAGATGCTTCATCAAGATGAATGGAGGTATAGTTTCTACCATGCTGTCTATGCAAATAAAAATTAGCTTTCGTCATGAAACGACTGTCTTCTGTTTATCATGGTTTGAACTTTTCATTAATAAATCACTTTCTTATTTTGTTACTGCAGTAATCTTGCAAGAATAGAGAGGAGTGCACAGAAACAAGCGAAATCAGGCACTGAAAATGCTGGATGGTATGAGAAGTGGTAAGCTAATATTCCAATGCAGAGTGATTATGATGAATATTAGTTGTTTTGGTTAAGTATGCTTTAATTTTGGACTCAGGTGGGAGAAATATGATGCTAAAGGCTGGACTGAGAAAGGTGCAAATAAGTATGGAAGATTGAATGAGCAGTCATGGTGGGAGAAGTGGGGAGAGCATTATGATGGAAGAGGCTCTGTTACAAAATGGTTTTCCCATTCTCCATCTTATCTTTTCCCTGGACTTCAATCTGCTTTTAGCTTGCTTATAAGTTTGGACATTTGTATACTCATTATCTGTCATCATCAATGTCAAATTATTAATCTATCGATGTCTTAAGAAAAGAGGCTTTGAGATCAGTTATAAACAGTTGAAAGGTCTCAAGTACTCACAGCCTAACTATTAGTATAGAGATTTTCAGGATTTCAGATGCTGGTGGTGCAGTAGATGTAGGGGGAACAGTTACCATGAAATATGTGTTGAAACCAAATATATGAATAATTTTTTCTGTACTTGGAAACTTTTAGAAAACGGTCATTATTTTGAACAATGATACAATAAAAATATCTCAGAAAATATGTGAAACTTAAATGGTCGAAATTTTTCAATAGCACTTCCTTTCTTTGTACCTATCACTCTGCTTTGGGAATAATGGAAAGATTGCACCACGTTTTACTCCTCATCATGTGTCTCCATTAACTTCAAAATTGGAAGAGCTTGAAAATAGTTTCACTAAGTGTTCTTGTTTCACTCCTCAGGACAGATAAATGGGCCGAGACTGAATTGGGAACCAAATGGGGAGACAAGTGGGAAGAAAAGTTCTTTGCTGGCATAGGTTCACGCCATGGAGAGACATGGCATGTTTCTCCAATTGGTGGACGTATGTGTTTACTCATGTTATATGTGCCTCTGACCTAATCTCCTTTAATTATTTATGTTGATTTTACTTTAGACTACTGCCTTTGTTTATTAGAAACTTGTTCAAGTACATCCTTCATAGGATACTCTCATTACCCATGCATTGATTTGGAAACTCACTTTTACAGTAACCTGCCAACATTCACAATCCAGGAGGATTAACTTCTCTCACATATTTGAACGCTTAACTTGCTAGGGTTGTTCTAACCAGGTCTAATTAGTTTCTACTACAGCTTCAAGCTCCTTTCTTCTTATCGCTTTAACTGTGGAGATTAAGTAATCCAGTGCATCACTGATGTGCACTTGTAGAATAAAAATGGACTCGATAGGACATTCTACCATGTATTTAGGAGGGGAACAGGAACTAACTCAGCCCATGAGTTGTCCTTGTCAAATGACTGGACTGAGTTGTCTGATTGAAATGTCCATGTTTGACTATATTTACATGGTTTCTGGAGTCTGGTCTAACTTGTTGTGCTTCATGTTCAGGTTGGTCAAGGACGTGGGGAGAGGAACATTTTGGAAACGGGTATGCAACTCTGTTTATATGTTAGTTTGTTCTGCATGCTGTATTGGGAACCATCATCCAATGTTTCTTTATCCTACAGGAAAGTTCACAAATACGGGAAAAGCACGACAAGTGAAAGCTGGGATATTGTTGTGGACGAAGAAACCTATTATGAGTAAGAATGTGCTTTTCTTAGTCCTTGCTCCAAAGATGTAAATTTCACTTGTACAATTGGATTAACTTAAAAATTTCATGTTTTTGAAAAAAAGGGCTGAACCTCATTATGGATGGGCTGATGTCGTGGGTGATTCAAGCCAGTTATTATCAATCGAACCCCGGGAAAGGCCACCAGGTGTCTACCCAAATCTCGACTTCGGGCCATCTCCTCCACCTCCAGTCGATGACTTGCCAGACTCGCCTCTCCCTCCCTCACAATGAAGACCTGATTTTCAGGTTCCTTATTTTGTTCTAGGTGTTTTCATGTTTATCTCATCTGAATCCAATCAATCATATTTGTTTAAAACGTCCCACGAAATAGTGTTGTGAATTAGTGCTTTTCAATTTATTCATTCTTTGGATGGCAAATGCATCCTGGGTTTTGGGCACTTTCTATTTGTCTAAATATTGGATGCTCTATCATTTTCCTAGAACAGGGTGTGGGAATTTTAGGGGGTGATTAGTAGTATTTTATTTCTATTCTCTTTGTATCTATTTTTTTTTTAGGGTGGATCGATATGATGTCAGTGGTTGCTCTCTCGACTATGGATGCAAGATGTTATTCGGTCCCTGGTTTCTTGAGATTTTACTAGTTCATCCTTGTTTTTTTGATGTTATTTGACCGTTGATCTTGTTTTGTAAATGTCCAAATTGCCTATACTTTGAGTTTTTTTTGGTAATGGATAAAATTTGATATTTCAATAGAGACGAGGGATATTTGAGTAAAATAATAATTAAATTATCATGGAAAACTAATGGAAGAACTCAGTTATAAGAAAAGATTCACAGAAAGATTCTATTTTTTAAACTATAGGGATTGACCCGTTATTTTACTAAAAACTCATGGATTAAATAATACTTGAAAAATAACAAGTGAGGAGAGAGCTTGGATATCGGGAGATGGCCTCGTACCATAAACGCACGTGTTATAATTCAATTTTAACCTATTCTGATTTTTGATTGAGGGTGCAATTTGATCATTTATAGAAGAATTATGGACTATAATGAATTTTTGTTTAAACAAACTATAAATAAATTTATTTTCAAATTTGATTTTTAAAATTCGAGTAAGCCTTCCTACCCTTCACCTTTATTTCAATCTTTGCTCAACTACGAGACGGCACCCCTTCATCTTCATCGTTGTCACCATAACACCCATCAACAATAAAGGAATATCCGACCCTCTCTCTCTTCTGCCATCATTAAGCCATCAGCTCTCCACCCCCATGGTGGTGAAGACACAATAGTAGCTTCTTCGTCCTCTAGGTTTCCACCATCTTCTTCAACAGTCCATCACCAGCCTCCTCTCAACTGATCTCAACCAAGACCTCTGCAACGGTCACCGCAGTTAGCTTTCTTCATGGCCTGTAGCTCCTTTCTTTAATATCCATGCCGTTCACTCCTTCACCTCCACAATCACCACCAGTGATTAGAACCAGCAACTTAAACTGATCCCCCATAACAGTCTGTACTCATTCTTCCTCCACTGTTAACAGTCCCAACATCAATAGACACGACGGCATCTAAAAAGGAAGAAACAAAATCGGCCCAACCGTGGTGATGGAGTGACAAGGAGAGCAGCCCGATCCAGCCACCCGTCATCTTCTTTGGCTGCTAAAGCGTGCTGATCTCCACGCGCCAATACTTTTTCAATAGTCTCATTAAATTCCAGTAGCTCATCTTGACCCTTCAGAATCTTTCCAGAAGGTGTTATCTGATTTTTGGATGATTTTGTGTTTGTTATTGTGCAAGTTGTATATGGATAATTGTAAGTGGGTGGGTGCATAAGTGACAAGCATGGTGTGTGTGTGTGTTGACCATTGAAAAATTTGCATAATGGCAATGGAAAAAAGAAGAAGAACAAAACCCCCTAAAAATGTTTTTTGCATAATTTATTTTTTAAAAAAATATTATGTTTAGCATAAAACAATAATTGTCTTTTAACATAAAAAATATATATTTGTGATTTTGGCATTGAATTAAAAAATATTTTTTTATTTATTTATATGTATTTTTATGATTGATAACAAATTTATAAGATTCATTAAAAATATATCTAAATATGATGACTCTTTGTATATAAAAGATCTTTTTAAAATAAATATTAATAAGATATTAGAGTAAAAGATATTAATTTTTTCTTAATGGGTTCAATGTTTATTTTTGCTATTCTTGAGTTTAGTTTATTTTAGAATTTAACCTAATATTGTTTTAGATAAGTGGATTAACAATGAATATTGACTTTTGATATTTATTAATATTAGGGTTAGAAATATCAATCCTGGTATTTAGTAATGTTAGAATAAAAAATATTAATCCTAATATTTATTAATATCAAAGTTAGAAATACTATAGGCAAACCATGATATAGCAAATCATTAGCAAGTTAGGATAAAATCAATAATGCAATTTATATTTCATTTATGATGTTTTAGATAGAATGATATTCTCCTTTCAATTCAATGCAAACAAACTTGTACCATATAATATTTGAAGACTAATTATAGTTCTTAGTAATTATACTATTAAGTGATGATTTTATAAATAATTGATTTTATTTATAAGAACAAGATATTATATATTTATTAATTTTTTTCTTCTAATTTTTAAAGATAATTGTGATGGTATATGTAACATTAAAAGCCAATTGAGGGTTTGACCAAACATAGGATTGGAGTCACTCAATTTTGCACCCTCTTTCTTTTGTTTTTTTGGGTTCAAGAATATTGGGCTCGAAAGCTAGCAAAGGCAATGCGAAATGATGCCTGCGAGCATGAGTCTTGCTTGACCAGACTAAGATCAAATAAAATGCCTTATTATTTTTTTTCCAAAGCAGTGGTTTATTCACGCATCGTAACGAGCGAGCGAGAGAATCATGGTACAACCGCTGCATTACATCGGATGTTCACCCATAATTATTCAGATTTAAACATTTAAAATGATAGATAAGTTATTCTATAAATTATAAATGATTTAAGGATGATTTTTTAAGTTATTAAGTCCATCATTAATACACATGTCAGACCAAGTTAGGTACAAATCCCACGCTCCATGTCCTAACAATGTCTGATTAATTTAAAACAATAATATTTTTTTATTAAAATTAAAACAATTTTATTTTAACTTTTCTAAAACATTTAAACCAGACGAAAGAAACTGATTTTAATTAAATTAACTTCTATCCTGCTTTGGTATAAAACTCAATTTCAATTAAATTTTAAATTAATAAAAGAAGTAATTAACTCATTCAATCCATCAATACAAGTTTGGTAACAATATCAAAACCTGTCATTTTTTTCCCCTTTATAGCATGTGAATTCAATATAATACCCGTTTTCTTTTTTATAGGAATCCTCAAAGTAGCAGCTTCTATTTATGCCGATCAAACTTTTTTACTGGACTTTCATTCATTATGTTTTTTTAAAATTTAAAAATTTATATAATTGTTAATTTCATTACTCATAAAACTAATAAAAATAAATATACATTAATTTAAATATTTATATTAATAATAAAAAAAATCCTTGTATGTCTCACTTTTTAAGGTTTTTTTTAAAAAAAAATTATTTTTTTATAAAATATCTAAATCAATCAGATAATATTAGAATAACTTATATAATTTTTAATTTTAAATACAAACTAAACATATAATATCGTCAAGGTATTTTAAAATTAATATATATTTGATAACAACATCAAATAATTTTTTTAAAATATAATATTTTTTATTACATCTAAAAGAAATTTGGTAGGAACCCCAGCAAACTCCCACAAACTGTTAAAGACATATATTAATTACGGATGAATAATTAAATTATCAGTTTTCGAATCCCCTTGTTTATTATTATTGTTATTATTATAATAAAGGTCGTCATGAATTGGGTTGATGGTGTTCCTAACAGCGAAAACTAGTGTACATCTGGTAATGGATCCACTCACCAACCCAACCAGAACCTCAGGCATCCATCGTTACCAAACTATTTACAAATAAATTTAATTTAATTAATTATGGCCATAAACTTGAAATTTAAGCAAGAAACAACTCAATTGAGCATGGTCCAATTTCACATAATCAAGCAAAAAAAAATAAAAAAAATCTACATTCCCAACACCAAAAATCACAAAAATTCATCATCATCTTCTTCCTTTCTACCAAACCAAAAAGGGCCACGCCATAACCAAACCAGAGCAAAAAGCCCTCGCTTTCCTTCAAGATTTTCAGCAATTTCCCCCTTCATGGGTGCAGCCAAAACCAAGATCCAACACTTCTTCTTCTTCTTCTTCACCTACATAACATGCTGAACCAACCCCCCAAAAAAATGACCTTACCTCCCATAATCTCAAGATGGTTCTCTGATCTAGATTGGAAACCTCTACTCTTGGTCATCCCTCCTCTCTCTCTCCTCCTTTTCTTCACTATCTCCTTAACACCCATCAACCCCTTTTCCACCCTTTCCCCTCTCGCTTACCGTTTCTTCAACAAAACCACCCTGATTACACTCCCCTCCACCTCCCCAACAGCAAATCTTTCATCAACTGCTCGCCCTGGTTCGCCGCCTGAGAATCCGAGTGACTCGACTCAGTGGAAAGATGAGCTGGATCGGTCGAGAATGGCCGTGTGTTTAGTTGGTGGGGCCAGGAGGTTTGAACTGACTGGACCCTCGATTGTGAAGAATATTTTACGAGTGTATCCGAATTCAGACCTTTTTTTACACAGCAATTTTGATAAAAATGCTTTCAAATTCTCTATCTTGAAAACTGTGCCAAGGCTCGCCTCTGTCCGGATTATCATTCCTCAACCTTTGCCCGAGACCTTGCCTCAGCTCCGTGTCCTCACAGCTGCTAATTCTCCTAATGGCATCCAGGTCTGTTGCCCTTTCGCCTTCACTACAATGTTTTTCTTATGGTTTAATATTTTTTTTTCAGCAATTGGATATTTACCTGATTTGATCTTATCTTAATGATTTTTTTTATTGTAAATTACGATTTGATAACTTTTTAGAGAATAATGCGGTCTCCTCCTTTGTTTTCTCCTAAAGCAAGGATGCGCCATGAGGGTTCAAATTTCTGATAAAGTTGTGAGAATTTTCATGGATTCACTCATCACTACCAGCAGGCATTTCCTTAAATAAATAAAACAGTGCTGCTATTATTCCCTTCTTTTTATTTTTGTTATGCCTTTTTATAATAATTATTCGTGCCTTTTAAGATAACCTTGTAGCTAGGCAAATAATGCAAAGGCTGTTTTATAGGTTACGAAACCTTTGGGCTGTTGTTTTTGCTGGAATTTTAAGCAAATTGAGACACAACTTTACAAGCACGTCCTGCCGAGACTGGCTAAACCTTCTAAATATTATATGGTATTTTCATGACTGCTGTGAGTTGGAAAACATAGGAGGCTGGGTTTGAATATACTGGGGATTTTGGATATTTCGAATTCAATTTGATGATTAGTGTTTTTGAATTTGTTGTCTCATCAAGGGTCTTGTTTTTGCGGTGGCATTTTGGATATATTAGAGTCCATCTCGCACATGACTGGTAATTATTTTCAGGAGCTACAAATTTGTGGTTTTTGAGAAGCCATGGCCATAACTAAGAGCTCATTTGTCAGTGGAGATGTGTTGTTTTTTAAATAATTTTTTGTATTAAAATATATATTAATAATATTTTTTATTTTTTTAAAATTATTTTTGATATAATATATCAAAATAATTTGAAAATATTAAAAATATATTAATTTGAAATTAATAAATAATAATTTTTTTAAAATTTTTTCAAAAAATGCTCTTGAAACTAAAAACAAACAGCCCCACTACAACTTTCCCAAACGAATCTGAAATCCACGATTATGTTCTAAAGAAGCATGAGGTTATGTGAAAATCCAAGTTCAGATAAAAAATGGATTGGA
The DNA here is from genome assembly GCA_015708895.1 of Populus ilicifolia. Classification (NCBI taxonomy): domain Eukaryota; kingdom Viridiplantae; phylum Streptophyta; class Magnoliopsida; order Malpighiales; family Salicaceae; genus Populus; species Populus ilicifolia. The sequence continues at coordinate 608,332 of SRLM01000100.1, forward strand.
ATGGATGCTAGCTCTGTTTGAATTTTGAATAATTAGCTTTACAATGGCTGTGCAAACCATATTTCAAGCATCGAAACACACACATGTTTAGATAGTAAAAACCTCGATCCCATCACGTCCATAATTAATTCTACGTGCAGCCACCTTTACTTTTTTATCTTACTGAAAATTTACCATTAACTTATTTTATTTTACGGAACCACACTCAAGCATTGAAAATGTCGTGTTCGGAAGTACCCCACTTCCACCTGATAAGCAGTACTTGTCTTGGTATTGATAATGAACAAGATGATGAAGTTGAATTCATGTGTGTGTTGTCGCTCTTAATTCTTTCAGGGCCTACTCCAGTACTTCAACTTAGTGGAAGGATGTCTGACAATGATCCAGGAATACCAGAACCTAAAGGGGTTCAGGTATGATTGGATAGTTCGTACCCGTGTTGACGGGTACTGGAATGCCCCGTTGGGTCCCGAAAATTTCATTCCAGGTCACTACCTGGTTCCGCCAGGGTCCGCTTATGGTGGCCTTAATGACCGGCTTGGCATTGGTGATCTCAACACTTCAACGGTGGCCCTTTCCCGTCTTTCTTTGGTTCCCCAACTCGACGCGGCTGGATTTCGTCAACTCAACTCGGAAGCTGCTTTCAAGGCCCAGCTTACCATACAAGGTGTACCTTTCGATACTAGAAGATTACCCTTTTGCATTGTTTCGGAACGGAAATATGATTTTCCTCCGAGCCGTTTTGGTGTGCCAGTGGCTGCATTGTCAAGTCCAGGCCCGCTAAGTGGTGCGAAATGCAGGCCATGTAAGCCAGTTTGTGAAGGGACTTGTGTGGGTGATATCATGACATGGCTCTATAAAGATTGGAGCTGGACTAACTGGGAAAATGGGACACTTAAGTTATGTGATGCCCATGGTGATTTGGAGGCAGGGTGGGAAAAGATTTTCGATAGAGATGCAGGGAAGGAGTTAGCCTCTGAAAGGAAGAGGATTCGGGGTCTGAACACGAAGCAATGTGCTGTTGATTTTAATGAAATGAAGAAAAGGGCCTCCATGTGGGATACTCCTCCAGTGGAGGAGATATGTAGTTTAGGACTTGGAGAGAATTAGAGTCATATTCTTGATTTTGATTTTTTTTGTGGAGGTTAATTTCTTGTAAAAAGAAAGGAAATAGGAGGGTGTTTGGGGGATTCTAGGTGGAGGGGATTTTCTTTTAATTCGAGTATAGTGGATCGTAATCCTGTAGGGATTGTTTAATTTTCATCAAGGTTCTAATCACAGGACCGCACGAATAGTTTTATCGTTATATGGTGTGGTGTTCTTGAGTTTTCTAGGGGTCGTGGGTGTTGTGCTTTGAGTTTTCCGGTGAGAACAGTTCACCAATCCAAACTAATAAAGGTAATTAAAGGTGAAGACAGGTCTAGTGCTACCTCCCTTTGTGCTCCGGGCGCTGCCCTGCGTTTGCAAAACTAAATTCATCAAAATAAAACACGAACGACATGCTAATATACTATAAAAAAAAATATTTATTTAAAATATTCAATGTTAAACATCACATAATAATCAAGATTAGACTGGTCAAAGTTAATTTCTCAAGCAGCCCTGCGTTTTCAAAATTAAATTCGTCAAAATAAAACACGATAATGTAAAGAAATATACTATATTAACATATCAAAATCATCATAATATAATATGAAAAGATATTAATTTAATATTTTTCAAAATATTCAATGCTAAACATCACGTAATCAAGGTTAGACTAGTCCAAGTTAATTTCTCAGGCATCATCATCATAACGCAACATGCCGAAAATTAATTCACATAAAGCACTCATTAAGTAGATTAATTATGTACGGGGCAGGTTTCAGAGCGATTCTAGAATTGAACTACGCATTGGATTAAAGGAAAGGTAGGTGAGTCATCGCATGCGCACAAGGCCATTTTGGCGCTTGACACATCATTGAAGGAAGGAAAATAAAATAAAATAACGTGTGTGTGTGTATATATATATATATTACGGGGTGAATTTTTTTAAAAAATTTTATTTTTATTTATTTTAAATGATTTTTTTATATATTTTTGGATTGTTTTGATGTTATAATATTAAAAATAAATTTTTAAAAAATAATAAAATATTATTTTAATATATTTAATATCTCACAAATATTAATTATATTTTTCATCTGATTTTTAAACAACAAAATCTACCAGATCTAATGCTTAATATTTTCTAGCTAAAAATGTAACAGCCTTGTGTTCATAGTTTTATAATTTGGAAGTCAATTGCCCATTTAGATATAATGTATAATTATTCTATACGCAAAATTCCAGAAAACTAGTATTTTTTAAATTCTAAATTACAAGAATTTTTTTATTTAAAAAAAATTATTTTTAAAAAATATATTTTATAGATTTAGATTAACGAGTAAAACAAGAAATACATATCCTAACTCGAATTCAAAATTTGTCAAGCTTTTTATTATTATCCTTGCTTCTTGTAATTAAATTAACTATAAAACTTAAATGTAAGTATAAAGTATGTTTTGTAAATAAGTTATAAAATTATTTAAGTAACAGTTAAACTGGACGTCTAAGCTGTGAAGAAAGAAAACTCTCAAAACAATTAGGAAAATAAAGAAAAAAAATATGAAAATTGATCTCTCAAATTTACTATTGACCCAGATTAATTATGGTTTATGTTATTACGAAATAGTCGATAAATTTGAAATAAGTTCACAACCGAACTCTCGAAGACATAAAAGTGGGGTGAATCCTTTTACAGTAAACTTGGGATCCACACACCCCTAACAAAGATTACAAAGAAGCCACGTAAACCATGGGCCATCCATTTGTACAGCTACGAGGACCATAGCCATAGCCATCGGTATATTGGGGTCTCTGTGGATATATGTATAAAGTAAGTGGTCGTAGAATATCCTGGGTGATAGCCCGCCTTGCTGAAATCCTGACACTGGTTGATGATAATCAGCTCGGAGACGATAGTGGTAGCCATTTTGGTGATTTCCAGTCTCAACCCAGCAGATGTCTGCATGTTTTCCTCCCCTTGATAACTCTCTAATCAACTTGTTCGGATCCACTCTACCTGTGATTAATGCCATTCCCTGTTCAGCATCTATGGAGTAACTGACCCCTGAAACAGACATCATGGTAGATTGATATACAATCAATCATCAATCCGATGATGATTGATAGAGAAATTACTTGATTAATCACCTTTGATTCTTTTCAATACTTTGGTCAATGTCTTGGGCCAATCAGGGGATCTGGTGTCGACTTTCAAACCGCAAGACTGCAAAGGATGGATAATACAAACACGCGCGCGCATATATATATATATATATATAAACAAGATTGATAATAGGTAAAAATGAAAAGTATGGACAAAGAAACTCTAGTCTGACTATCTTTGTTTAAATAATTTAAAAACATAAAAAAAATTAAAAAAATAATCAACTCATTATTTATTAATCCGGTTAAAAACTCTTATAAGATTCAGTTTGATATAATTTTTTTTAAAAAAAATCATCATCTCAACTGTTTTTTAAATAAAAAAAATCTTGTAATAATATTATTTTAAATTAATCAGAATTAATTTAGATTAATTTATCCAACTCATAACTTATATATCTTGATTCTCCAATAAATCATGAACCGGACTGTAAAATTGTCATCTGTCTATAGGGTTTTAATAAATGGGCTTCCTTTTCGTTGGGTTAGGTGGAGCAGACAAGGCATCACCCACAATTCTAATTAAGCAAGTCCTTTATTAAGCACCATATATTTACAAATTTTCATTTCATCAAATAAAGTGTGCTCAAGAATCCAAGCAAGGACGAGCCCTTTTTTTTAAAAAAAAAATAATAACTAAGTGGTATTTTTAGAATATTTTTACATATTAATTACACATTAGGATATATATATATATATTAATTATAACTTGAAGAAAGGTTGTTAGTTGAGGATTGCATCTCCTTGATTGAGTTTAGTTAATTTAAGTAACAAAATTTTTATATATAAAACAATAGAAAGATGTCATCAATTGTATCTTGATTAAAAGATGATATTTTAGTATTTTTATAAGTATAAAAGATATATATTTCACCAAGAGATTTTTTTAAAATGATAAAATCCAGTATGTGGTTTTAGTAGAGTAATCTATCTTATGAAACTTATCTTATACGAGTGTAAGCTTACATCATTATTGAAGCTATTTGTGGAGAATTTTAATCACTTATAAACATAAAAAAAAATATCTTTTTCTCTAAAAGGAGCATTTAAAAAGAACAAAACCTACTATGTGGTGTCGTAGAGTAATTCCTTTTAGAGAGCTATCATGTGCGGGTATGAATATACATTATCATTAATATTTAACTAAAAATTATACCTAAAAGCCTACGTCTAAATGGTATCTAAATATAAATATGCAGGTGAGAGCCAAGATATTTTTTCATACCTTTTATTTTAAAAGTAAATTATATATAGAAATATTTATTTTTATGTTTTTATTTTCGTTGTCTTTTATCTGTTATTTCTCGTAACAATAACTAAATGGTATCTAACTACGAATGTTATATGAAAAGAAAAAAACAAAGAAGGCTAAATGATGAAAACGTGGAACCTAGTCTCCTTTCCCCCCCCTTCAAGTTTTCAGTGAAGATGCCTTCTAATCATCTCCACATGGGATGACTCGACACTAAAGTAAGGCTATATTATGCACCCATCATTGACAAAAATATGAACACGTACGAACTCCTAATTAACAATCTTTTTTTATTGAAAAAAAACTCCTTGGGCCGCTAAGCTTCATACATACTACCACCGTTTTGCAAACGAATCTCGTGAGTTCTAATTAAAATCTTTATCTCCTAGCTAGCACTTAACCCAGGACGTCAGAGGCAGAAGGGTTTGAGGATAAGTTCTTCCAAGCTTATCTGTCATGTCTGGTCTAATTAAGTTCTCTCAGTGTCTCGTAAGTCCAACAATGGTGGATTTTAGTTAATTGATCGAATATTTGGGTTTTAATAAGAGAGTGACCCTCTCAGAACACAACGTGGTCAGGTTGGAGCCTTGGATGTTCAGTTCTAACGCTTGTTAAACTAATAATTAACATGGTTGACATTGGAGGACTCTAGTTAGACTTTTAGGTATAATTTTTTGCAAGTGAGCTTTCAACTTCCAAAGGTTTAGGTGGAAGTCCAATCCTCCAAATGCAATGACTAGCTAGCTATAATTTCTGGAATCAATGCACGCATATGGATCGTATTAATCAACGTTTACTCAGTCTTTTTGGTCCTATAATACAAGCTCTCTGTGTGCCACGAAGAAGAATGGTCAATTGCTGGCCAGAAGTAGGCTTGCCATGATCTCATCTCTTAATCCATGCTGTATAAGCCAATTACTTGTGCCAGCCAAGGCTTTTTGTCTGGTGTGGAGAGAGGGGGAGCTGATGGTTCTAAACCAGTCATAAATCCACAACTCTGGGAGTTGGCAAACAGCTCCAGGCAGTAGTTGTTTTGGATAGGACATGTATTCCTTGGATTTATATTTAATTCTTACCAACATTAAACAATTACGATCAGATCATTTTCTGTCTAGCCATCATTTTTCTAGATTTCTCATTCAAATCACCTTTTTAAGCTTGAATATAACATTTTTTTTTATGTCGATCTTAAACCAAGGCATATTATTTGTGAGTTAATGAGTACATTTGCGTAATTAAACAAATTGCATGACCTACAATGAGAAAATGAATGAAATTCGAGCATGGTGAGGCGAGATTCGAGCATATCTCGTAAGAAAAAAGGTATGAACTAGAAGATTAATAAAACAAATCGAGCCAATTATTGTCATAACAACGAGCTTGCGCGAAATAATTCTTTTTTTTCTTTTTCCATATGAAATACTGCATCACCGAAAAAGGAGAACGTGGAACGATGAACTGTCAAAAAATGAACCTTTTCCAAGCCTTTAGAGGTGGCTAAATATTGACTATTATTGGATCCGAAAGATGCCTCGATCTGACTTTTTTTCAAGATTTAAAGATACATGTTCTATATATCTTTTGATCCATCGAGTTCAAATTTTAAATTAATTTATAATAATTGATTAAGGTTTATTTAATTTTCATGGAAGTAGATTGAGCGTATTGACCCGGATTTCATATATATATATATATATATATGAGAATTTAATTCTTGAAATTGATTATTTATCTTAAAACTAATAAATGACAGTAAAATTAGAAGAAATCTTTTTATTATTGAGAGTTGGTATAGTGCCGGTCCTATTTACAAGCCGCAGCAAAAAGTTTCCCGTGTGTTGTATGATTAGTTAGGTGGAGAAACAAGGGACTTGATAGAAGATTGCAACGAATTTATGCAAGTGTACATTATTAGATGGCCTGAACAGGACTACTTCTAATTGTTTCATATATATCATCAAAACCTATATGTTGTTTCTCTAACCCCCCTGCACGTGGTGATATTCCAGCCTAATTCCATGACTGCTGTTGCCTATAAGCTCTGTAATGCACCCAGTGCCAATATTGCATGTAAAGTTTCATCATTAGTTTTAATTTTATAGTCTTATGATCTTTAGATTAATCCTAGGTAGGTTCTAGAGTAAATTAATTAAGGTGGTTTAAGGGTAAAATTAAAACACATCTAATTATATGATATTTTATATATCTTTTTAATTCATACGAGAGTAATTACTAAGAGCAGGTAATTTCTTTTCAGGTGGTGCACCTTGCAATGCACTGCAAAAACCAAACAAACCCTAGGTGATGAAAAATCATTCAACCTCGTAGAGTAAGTACACGAATTATAAAAACAAATCTTTATGTTGTTCTCCAAATTCAAACGTCAAAGACTTCCATTGATTTACAATTTGATCAATCACCTAACAAGGGCCATGAATAAAATTTTGTTTGAAAACACGGTTGAAACCATATTTTTTGTTTAAACCATATTCTTAAGAATTCTAATGATTAACCTCGTATTAAATCCTTCCCATATGGGAAAGAAAGACCTGGAGCAAAGAAAGACATGAAAGTTGGGCTACAATCCAAAGAAAGACAGCATGTCAAAACCGCTTCTGTCTCCTCTCCAGTTGAAATGGAAACCACCACCCAGTTTTGCAAACCCACTTGGTTAAAACTAAAACTAGATGAACAGCTGGATTTATTCGCGGATCCAGTTCCCCTTCACCCTTAACCCCCTCGTGCACCTTGGTTGTCCATGTCTTCCCTTTATATGCTCTTCTTCTCCTTCCTTTCCTTCTCACAACAGAAAAACATTGCAACTCCAAAATCCAGAAGCATAAAAGCATCACCAAAATATATCAACTACCACCTCAAGATGGCGCCCGGCGTATTCAAGCGCTCTCTTTCATTTCCTAACAAAATTCCTAGCCGCACTCCATCGAAACCACCCATCTCTTACCACAATAGATCCATCAGTCTTCCATGCAGGTCACACCCCTTGATTTCCCAGCTCAAAAATGAGATCGACGAGCTCAAAACTTGGTCATCGAAGCTCGAAAACCGAACTTCTGCTTGGCTTTGTGATGGCTTAAGTCGTCTTAAGGATGTTCAAGATTGTTTAGACGATATCCTTCAGCTACCTCAAACACAAGAATCTCTTCGTCGACAGCCTACAACGGCCGAGAAGATTCTTGAAGACTTTCTTCGCTTCGTCGATGTTTATGGAATCTTCCAAACATTAGTTTTGTCAGTTAAAGACGATCAACGTGCTGCCCAGGTGGCTATAAGGAAGAAAGATGACTCAAAGATTGCTCTATACATCAAGTCTCGCAAGAAAATGGCTAAAGAAATGGATAAACTCGTTTCCACAGTTCGATGCATCGCACGATGCCAGTTTCCGGGATTGGATTCAGGCCTCTCTGTTGCAGATGCTGAGTTGGTTGGTGTTATTATAGATGTTATCGAAGTCAGCATGTTGGTTTCGGTTGCGCTTTTTAATGGAATCTCATTGTCATTTAAGTCAAGAAAATCGTCCTGGATTGGACTGAGGTTGCCGAAGAAGGAAAAGAAGATTAAGATTGGTGAAGGAATCCAAGAATTTCAAGAAATTGGCGTTGAGAGCTTGTGGGGATTGAGAAAGGAGGGATATGAAGAGGTGAGGATGGTTTTGAAAAGGATGCAAGACTTGGAGGACTGTATTGGTGATATTGAAACTAGTGGCCAAAGAGTGTTTAGGAGTTTGATTAACACTAGGGTTTCATTACTCAATAGTCTCCCGCAATAGAAAGAGAAACAAAATACATCATGCAAATAAGTTTTTACTTTATTTTCTCCTGTTTCTTCAGTGAAAGCAAATGAAAATTGTCAGTCAAGATTTGAATAGAAATGGAATAGTGTACAGTCTTTAAGATCACTTCCTGCTTTGTTTTTAGAGATTTGATTCTTATTTTTTCTTTAAACAAATAAAATAAGAAGAACCTCTGCCAACAGAAATGATGGCGGTAAAGAATTTGTGGTTATTTGGAATCAATTAATGGATGGATGTAATTATGTGAAAAAAAATTAAAGTAGTATTTGTTTGCTGTTTAAGATAAAATTAAGAAATAAACATAAAAAAATGTATTTTTTATTTTAAAAACATAAGAAATTAATTTAAAAATATTTTCAAAGCATATTTATATTGTTTCTTCGTGTCCGTACTCTTCATCAAAAACACTTTTTTACTTTATTGTATCTATCTTTTATATCTTCAAACAGCATTAACCAAAGACAATCTCTCTCTCTCTCTCTCTCTCTCTATATATATATATATATATNAATTCGTTAGGCTAGCTTGCACCTCTTCGTGTCCAAATATTGAAAATGATTTGGTGAATAGAAATGCACCATGTATTACATTTGACAACCATATGTAGTATGGAAAATTTAAATACAGATTGTGCGTATAAGCTATTGATTTAATCACTTTATTTTTCATTGGATTTATTTTAATTGGAATATCATTTTTTATTTTTTTTATTAATATGGGTATCCAGGTTAGTTAACCACACTTCGATTAATTCTTCTAGTCTTAAAATTAATAACCATGAAAATCTTGAATGATTATTATATTAGTAATTATATAGCTTAAATTTGATAAAAAAAAATTAATTTTAAATTTTTATTATTAGACCAACTGCTAGCTAGATAGTTTAACTGGAAGATTATTTTGGAGTGATGTGGGTGATTTAATCTTATAAATTTTAGTTCTTTGGAGAAACTAATTCCTCTAGGCCATAATATTGGCATCCAGAATTTTTTTAATCAATTTCACCAAAATCTCTAACTTAAGCATGCTTCAACAACCACCCCCGGAAAAAAAAAAAACGAGTGTTATAATTGTTATAGACATACCTTAAAACATGACATAGAGATAGACAAAATTAACCTTGTTGTGACGCAAATAATAAATTGAAGACACGGAGACTAAACATGTTACGTGCATAGGCTTGCACGTTGATGAATCCATTTACAAAATGAAGCAAAGCATCACATGGCTATGTTTACATAATTTCATTATACATAGGTGGTGATTTTATTTGTTTTAATAATTATTGTTTAGCTGGAAAGCTCGTTTACTCTTCAATGCAATCATTCCTTCATCATGACTTTCGTTTCGAGTTAATAGAAAATCATGCATTATTATGCTTCCTATTCGTTGGCATCGCTTCCCTTTCTAGCTTGTTCTCGAGATTCAATGGCCTCCACTGGCATTGACAGCTGAATTTAGCTCAGAACTTAAATTGTTTTGACATCCCAACTAAAATAAGAGAGCAAAAGGAGCTATGGGTGTGGTCCCTTGTTCTTTAGTGTGCTAGGTTTATGCCTCGTGGAGGGGAGAAAAATGAACAGAAAGGTCTATATAATGCATGCACGAACACTTATGAGGTCCATGATTATGAGATTTGCAATCCTCAAATAATTGAACTTCATTAATTGCTCGTTACCTCTTAGAAATTTTTGGGATCCACTGCTTTTCCCCCCCTTGTAGCCAGCTAGATCTCATTTTTTCCAAAAGAGATTTTGGATATATCTTGGCACTTGTAATTTAGTTAATGAGATTGGTTTAGATTTATTATTCATTTGATGATGGTTACTTCAAATAATACAGATATAATATGACATTTAGATTGGAAAAACCAATATTAAATTAATGTATTTTTAGTCTATATTTTTTATATATAATTTTGGTATAAAAATATAGCTATTTTCCTTAATTCACATTTACTTACCTTAAAAAAAATATATCCACCCAATAATATAATAAGAATATGTTTATTTTGATTAATTTTAAACTACTCAATTACAAAATTAAGTTATTATGTGTCGTCTCTCTAATTACCTCCAGTTACCTATACTAACATTAGCATGAGCTTAATTAATGGGTCCATCTAGATTAAGCCCAATACAAATTCCTTGTTCAAATCCCATTGCAAATGTAAAAGGAATACTTGAGTCGGGAAAGGCCTATACGTTAGGTTACTTTACATAATCATCCTTTATTCCTTTTTTCTTCTTCTTTTCTCTTGCATAACCCATCATGTCACCAATGCATATAAGAAATTATCAATTTTAAATTCGTATTTATAATTGTTCAACTTAGAAAATGAGTTATCTATTAGAAAAATTAGAAACAAATAACCGTACATCAATCTAGTCAAATCAATTCACAATTCATAAGTTTTAATTCTTTTCTCTCTTTATGCAATCAAAATCAAGATCAAGCAATCAAAATCAGGATCAAGCAATCAACAAATATAATACAACAATCACATAAATCAACACTAAGATTTTTATATGAAAAACTTGATGCAAGAAAAATCACGGGATTGTAGTCTACCTAAAAACTTCTACTATTAACAAATAATAGGTTCATAATTTTTCTTACTCAAATTCAACTAATAGATACAAGATATATATTATAACAAACAATTTATTGTTAGAATGCAATTAGATTAAAGAGAGAAGTGTTTGAGAAAAACTTACAACACTAACAACCCCATTTCCTATCAAAACAGTCAGCTTCCACACATCCAATATTCGATCCAACTGTCCAGAATGAAGAGTAACATGTCAAGAAACTGTTGTTAAAATCTCAGCCTGATCTAACAGTAAATAAGCTGGAAATTAAATAAAGAAGATAGACTGCCCTGCTGCCTCTTCTTCCTTTCTTTCTCTCATTTTTCCTTTCTCTTTTCTATTTTCCCTACTGTCTTCTGTGATGACAGATGTATTTTAATTCAAATAGACAACTCTTACTAATTAATATGATGGTCCTACTATCACATGGTGTGAGACCACATATAACAAATCTGTTCCTCACGCACCATGTGAGAAATTTATCATACTAGCGATTAACATGTAATCTTTAATTTAGAAGGCTCTACTAAGCCTGCTTCCCTTCTACAAAACTCAAACTTCTCTCTCAGTAGAGCTTTGGTCATTATATCTGACACGTTGTTATTGGTATGGATCCTCTCAATAACAAATGACTTCATCTTTATAGCATCTCGAATCCATTGATATTTAACATTAATGTGCTTTGATAAAGAGTGAAAAGTAGGATGTTTACTAAGATGGATTGCACTTTGACTATCACAGCGCAACATAAAGTTCTCTTGAATTAGGTCAAGTTCATGTAAGAACGCTATATCTATAATAACTCTTTGTCCCTTTCAGTCAAAGCAATATATTCAGCTTTTATAGTGGATAATGTAACATATTTTTTCAACCTTGATTGTAATAAGACTGATTTCCCTGCAAACTTCATTAAATATCTTGATGTGGATTTTCTAGAATCAACATCATCAATCATATCTGTATCAATGTATCCATCTAACATAAGTTTGTTATTACTAAAACATAAGCTAAAATTAGAAGTACCTTTGAGATACTCAAGTATTCATTTCACTACTGACCAATGTTTTTTACCAGGATTGAAGAAGAACCGACTAATCACACCAATTACATAAGTTATATCCAGCCTTGTGCAAACCATAACATACATCAAGCTACAACTACGAATGTATAAGGAACCTTTTTCATCTCATCTCTTTCTTCATCACTTGAAGGATACCGTTTAGAGCTTAGTTTATTATGGCTTACAAGTGGAGAACAAACAAGTTTAGGGTTATATATGTTGAATCTATCATGTACCTTTTGAACATATCTCTCATGAGATAGCCACAATTTCTCCTTATTCCTGTCACATGTGATCTTCATGCCAATAATTTATTTTGTCGGTCCTAAGTCTTTCATTGCAAAAGACTTACTTAACTCTTCCTTCAAAATTTAAATCTTCTTAGAATCATAGTCAACAATCAACATATTATCCACAAACAATAAGAGAATAATAAAGTTTTCATATGAAAACCTTTTCATAAATACATAATGATTATAAGTGGTCCTATCATAACCATGATCCACCATAAAAGAATCAAAGTTCTTATACCATTGCCTTAGAGCTTTCTTTAATCTATATAAACTATTTTTTAACTTGCAAATTGATTGCTCTTTGCCTTTTGCTTCAAACCCTTCAGGCTGCTCCATATAGATCTCTTTATTTAAATCACCATAGAGAAAGGTAATTTTCACATCAAATTGTTCAACTTGAAAATTCAAACTAGCAATTAAACCAAGCACAACTCGGATTGAAGACATATTGATCACTAGTGAAATGATTTCTTCAAAATCAATATCCTTTTTTTGACTAAAACTTTTCACAACCAATCTTATTTTGTACCTTAGTTAGGAGCAGTGTTCATCAATTTTCAACTTCAATACCCATTTGTTCTTGGGTGCTCTTTTCCTTTTAGAAAACTTCATTAATTCAAAAGTATGGTTTTCATATAAAGATTTCATCTCTTCTTTCATTGCTTTCAACTACTCACTTTTCTTCTCATGTGACATAGCTTTATTAAAACATTCTGACTCTCCCCCATTAATAATCAATACATACTCATAAGGAGAATACTTGGTAGAAGGTTGGCAAGGTCTGGTTGACCTCCCTAATTGTAGCTTATTTAGAGTTTCTTGCATAATATGTTCAGGAGTAACATTAATATCATCATTAGCTAATTCAAAATCACCAATTAATGGCTCAATAAAAAAAACCACCATTACTATCATTTTGCAAATCTCCCTCATGATTTGCAAGCATTAAAGGTAAGTGTGGAGTAGGTCTTGGATTTGAATTAGATAGAATTAAAATGGTAGACTTTGTTTTCTTCTTTTGTTAAAGTCTTCAATGGTTTGATTTTCAAAGAAAATAACATCTCTGCTTTTAATAATTTTCTTCTTTTTTGGATTCCACAACCTATAGCCAAACTCATGATTTTCAAATCCTAAGAAAATACACTGTTTTGTCTTACTATCAAGCTTAGACCTTTTATCTTTGGGAACATATATAAATGCTCTGTATCTAAACATTTTTAAGTGTGCATAAGAGACATCATTTTCTTTCTAAATTCTATATAGAACATCAAAATTAAAAGGAACTAATGGATAAAGGTTGATCATAGCAACTGTGGTCTTCATTACCTTACCCCGAAAGAATTTAGGCAATTTTACATGAGAAAGCGTACATCGGATTTTTTTTAACAATGATTTTATTCATTCTCTTAGCCACTTCATTTTGCTATGAAGTCTTAGGTGCTATAGATTCTTAGGAACTTTCTTTTTCACCTTAATACTATGTTCCCTGCAATACTTTTCAAAATGATCCATGTATTCACCATTATTATCAGCTCAAATACATTTTAGCTTTCTACTAGTTTTTCTTTCCACTCTAGCATAGAAATCCTTAAAGATATCAAGGACTTAATCTTTGAATTTCAAATAAGTGGCCCAAATTTTTCTGAAATGATCATTAATAAAACTGATAAAATACAATGCACCTTTAAGAGACTTATCAATTATAGAGCAAATATCAGTATGAACTAAATCAAGTACATTTGATCTTCTATGTAAAGGTGATCTTTGAAATGCAACTATATGTTATTTACCAACTAAATAATGAGTACATGTGTTCAAGTTCATACCTTTTAATAAAATGTAGTTCTTCTTGGCAAGGATGTTAAAGCCTTTCTCACTCAAATGTCCGAGCTATTTATGCTATAAATCAGTAAAGAAATCTTTAATTACATTCACCTTCCCTTTGATCACGTTGGCTTGTGACATATAGAGACTCATCTTCTTCCATTTAAAACAATTAAAGAATTTATGAAGAGCTTCCATCTACCATCTTCAAAGTAATTGTGATAGCCTTATTCATCAATGACACCTGTAGAGATCAAGTGTAGGCACATACCTAACATCTTTAAATAGTAACTTGCACATAGTATTGGTTTCCAACCAAATATCTTTAATGCCCACAACATTAAACATCTATTAATTTTCCATCCTAAGTTAACCAAAGTCACTAGTAGTGTAGGATGTGTAAAAATCATGTTGGGGTGTAACATGGTAATAAGTTATTGAATCTGTGACCTAAGTGGTATCTTGACATGCAATATTAACACAATCATCATCACAAATAATAGCAACATCATCATTAAATATAACTGCAGCTGTACCATTCTCTTCATTCTTGTTTTTATCTTTGCCCTTTTTATCTCTTTATACTTTCTATAGTCTTTTTGAATATGCCATATCTTGTCACAACAATAACATTTAATTCCCTTTCTTGATTGAGATCTTTCTTTTGGCTTTCATTTTCCTTTTCTATTACTGGATTTTTTATTTTGCTCGCTATGAGAAAACCTACTTTGACTTCTCCCTCGACTTTCTGTAACAAGTGTATGAGACTCAAAAATGCTTATCCCTTTTCTTCTGTTCTCTTCATTGAGGATACTATCCTTCACTTTTTTTAAAAGTGATTTTTCCATTCGAAGTAGAATTATTAAGTGACACCACCAAAGTCCCCCAAATATCTAGCAATGAACTTAATAAGTTTAGTGATTGCATCTCATCAGCTAACTCAAGATTCATTAATGACAACTGATTTAAGAACCCTTGGAATTCATTTATATACACTGAAACATATTCACCATCTTTGTACTTTAAATTTACAAGGTCTCTAATTATAAAAATCTTATTTTATGCACTCTTCTTAGCAAGGTTTCTTCCAACATCTTTCAAATTGTACAACAGTCATGTTTTTAAGAAATATGATTAATAGACTTAAAAGATATCAATTTTCTAACATTAGCATTTGCCTTTCTTTTGAGTCCATTTCATTTTGCCTCATCCATTTCATTAGGCTTTATTCCTTTACACTCAAGTGGCAAAGCCAGATCATTGCAATATAAGTGATCCTCCATCATTGTTTTCCATAGAAAATAATTAGGAAAAGTGAGCTTTATCATGCTTGGATCTTCCTTTCTGTTTTAACTGCATAAGAAAATTCAATCTACACAATTAGTGTTTTGATACCACTTTATTTGGAAAACTAAAAACAAATAATCGGATACCAATCTAGCTGGATCAATTTACAAGTTTCAATTTTTTTTTATGCAATCAAAATTAGGATCAAACAATCAATAAATATAATGCAATAATCACATAAATCAACACCAAGATTTTTACGTGGAAAGCATAATGCAAGAAAAACCACGGAATCGTAGTCCACCAAAAAACTTCCACTATCAACAAATAATGGGTTCATAATTGTTCTTTCTCATATTCAACTAAAGGCTACAACATATATATCATCAAGAACAATCTATTCTTGGAATACAATATGATTAAAGAGAGAAGTATTTGAGAAAAACTCACAACACTAATAGCCATATTTTCTATCAAAACAACTATCTTTCACACCACCAATCTTTAATTTAACCATCCAGAATAAAGAGTAACGTGTCTAAAAGTTGTTGTCAAAATCTTAACCCAATCTAATGATGAACGAGATGGAAATCAAATAAAGAAGATAAACTACACTGCTGCCTCCTTTTTCCTTTCTTTCTCCCATTTTTCTCTTCTCACTTTTATTTTCTCTATTGCCTTTCACAGTGACAGCTACATTTTAATTCAAAATGACATCTCTTACTAATTAATGTGATGGTCCCACCAGCATATGGTGCAGGACCACCCACAACATTATCTTTGCTTTTTCAAAATCATCTAATAAATAAGTTATACATAAAAAACTAATGCATACCATGACAATTTGCAATGAACTTTTTGAACTGTCTCCTTAATACTAAGCTTTTTTAACATCATAGTTTGTATGAATTACATTATTAAATTCCACATGCTTTCAGAATTTATAGAGAAAATTAATCATTTGAAATGTAACCAAGTTTTAAACTCAATTAATAAATATATAGAGAAAAAATGTGCTACAATGCTAGCTTATACATGTTTAAATACATATGTGTGTTTATATTGTTATTTTAAAATTTAAAATTTTTAGATTAAATTAAATGTTTTAACATAGTATTAGAGTTTTGATGGGTATATATATATATATATATATATATGAACTCCATGATCAGATACCCAAGCAACTGGACCCATTTCATATTAGACCGTTGCAACATTATCCTGCATGAAGGGTTATCACCACTGTCTTGTTTGTGCAAGAAGCTCATGACCTTCTTTTTTTTTTCCATCATCTTTCGGAACTTTTATTAAACGAGCACGTATTTTCGTTTTTAGCATAGATCGAAGACGTTGGAAGCGCTACTAGTCTCGTCTTCGAAAGGGAAACTGCCCATCAAAATGGGCCACTGGATAAGCTTCGGCCAGGTGAACAGCATTTGTCGACAATATTTATTCCTTACATTTCACTCATCCATTACTGTAACAATTCCAGCTGGTTTTTGTCCATTGTTATTTTTCAATCTGGTAACGTAGCATGGGAGGGGACCTTGCCCTCTAGCCGAAGCCAAACCTAGAGTCATGCCNGGGGGGGGACTTATTTTCTAACCAGAAGCTGCTTATTTTATTAGGCATTATCAAAGGCCAAAAGTTGTAGCCTTTCCTAGGAATTAGGATAGGGTAGAATGCTGATAATGAGGACCATGCTTCCATGCCTACTCCTCTTCCTTGGTTCATGGCATCTCACCCATTAAAAAACAAGGGAAAAGGAGAGACAATAGAGACAAGTTTTATCGAGTTGGATTTCCACTCCAACCTCCCTTTTAAGATCATACAATCAGATTCAAAATCCCCATCATGAACGTGACTCTTTTCCTTTGTCCGTCTTCCCGAATCTAAAACGCTCAAAAGGAGGACGCACAGCATTCTTCATTTGGAAAGCATTATTCCCCTTCCCTCTCTTTACTTTTCTAACGCTTTGCATGGCTTTGTAGAATCAATTGCCAGACCACTTAGACAGAATCACCCAATTCACTTCAAATGTATTCCCTCCAGTGAACCAACTTACACTAAACCTTGTCTTATCTTGGCATTTATAGACCTCTATGCTCACTTTTTGCCAAAACAAAAATATAGAAAGAGAGCCACCCACGTTATTTTCAATCGATTAAAGGGTTGAAATGTTCTAGTCCATTTAATTTCTTCATAAAGACACAACATTACCCAATTATGACTAGTATTATGGCTTGATTTGAAAATAAGATCATCTTTTTTGGCTTTTCAATTCTCTATGATGGATTGTACGTAGCCTTGATAGCAGGAGCTATCTGGAGCGGTGAAGTGTACAAATGCTCTATCATGTGCATGGTATAGTCGTCGGATAATTCTCAATATACATATTGGTATTGATGTCGAAGATGTACGGAATAAAGATCCATTGACCTCTATGCTCATGGGACCGGTGTCGTCCCTTTACTAATAAAGAAATGATTGTTCGTAATAATTCTATACACTCAGCATATCGTACTATCAATTCTTGCATCATATCGGGATTCAATGCATAAAAGCGTAGTAGAGTTCCAAGTGTATCAATAATTTCTTTCTTTCTTTTTTCTCTTCAATGTTTCCAAGTGTATAAATTGCTATTATATACATGTACATGTATATAGATGAAACTTTACTATTTTCTAGATCTCTAATGAGAGTTATTCATTCATCCCACTTCTTTGAAATAAAGGTGTGGAATATTTTTTCATTCACACAATACTTTTTTTCCCAAATGATCTGTTCTCTTTGTTCTTTTTCTTTTTATTCTTTTTTGAAACTATTTAAAATATAGTTTTGTTGTGAAAACTGCAATAATAATATTGAATATTGCAAAGGAAAGAAAGCAAGACAAATACCAGAATTTAACATGTTTTAGTAATATATTTATATCCACACGAGTAAAGAGCAATATTTTATTACATGTCAAATTAGAATTACATGATATGTAATTATAGTAAATTCTAGAGATATCAGTAATTTTCAATAATAATTTATTATATTGTGGGGATGTTGTTCATGCACCTCTTTACCTATCAATCATTTCCAATAATAAAACAATAATTTATATCCTAAAAAAATAGATGTTTGCAGCTCTGTTTCACCATAATATCTATCCATGAGCTACATATACTATAACAAGTTAATAAATCTTACTCAGTCAAGTTTTGTTTTAATTAGTTTAGATATTGATCCTATTAAACTCAGGTGAGATCTAATAAGACTAATTTAAAAGGATTTCTTTTAATTATTGTCAAAAATAAAATTATTTTATCAAAAAATAAAATTATTTTAAAATTAATCTAACAAATCTATCATTCAGATGAGATTTGATAATTATAGTTTAGCAAAGGAGCTGTAGCATTCAAAAAAAAATTAAATTATAATTAGATACATACACTTGTATATATAAACTATTGTGCCTTAAAAAACAAAAAAACATTGTTGTATGATTAAATTGATAGTTACAAGACTTAGTCTAGATTAGATAGATTAATCCTTGGATTAACTAGTGTTCCTATATTTGTTGGCATTTTTTAATAATTTTGTTCAAAATAATGTTATTCTGAATAAAAAAATAAAATGACATTGTTATAAAAAAAAATCATTAATTGGGTTCCTAGATAATGAGTTAACCTACGATGTCAACTAAATGTTTCCGGGTAAACTTTCTATATGTAAATAAACAATGGACAGTAATGTAAATATTGGGAATCAAAAAGCTAGGGACCATAAATGCAAAAACCTCAGAAATACCAAAGAGACGTTATGCCAATCCCGCCAGCCAGCCACCCCCTCTCCTCTACAATGCCATTAAAGCTCATTCAGTGCCACTATCTTTCTTTCCTTCTTTCTTTCCTTCCCTAATAGATGCAGCTTTAAATGCGCGCACACCCCTTAAAACAAATTTAAACCTCTTAAACCGCTCCTCAAACATCCACTTCCCCTCTTCAGATCAGACCAGACTTCTCTCTTCTTGTCTGGTTCAACTCTTCACTTCATGGGCTGCTCCCCTTCAAGAATTGACCAGCTCCCTGCGGTATCTCTATGCCATGACCGCTGTAAGTTCCTTGAAGAAGCTCTCTACCAAAGCTATGCCCTCGCTGATGCTCATGTTGCTTATATGCACTCCCTCAAGTCCCTTGGCCCTACCCTTCGCCGTTTCTTTGATCAAACCCTCATCAATGATCAGTCAGATGCTCAATCTAATGGCGATCCTGAAACTGTTGCTAAACTCAGTAAACCCTCTTCACCTGATAATTGTCCCTCAAGTTCAACAAACTCGGAGACTTCTCACATTGATTTTCCTTCTGATTTAGAAGATGATGAATTTAGAGACAATAAAGATTTTGATTCACTTCATACAATCCAACAAAATCAGTTTAACTCATATTCTTATGATCACCGTGACTATAATGGGTACGATTACCCAGCATGGAAAACTCCTCCACCTCCGGCTTCAAGTAGTTCAGCCTGGGATTTCTTGAGTTTCTTTGAAACATACGAAAGATATGAATTACCAGCCAAAGATAGGGAATTTGTGAGAGAAATTCGTGGAGAAGATAAAAGTGGTAAAAGTCTAGAAGAAGATAAAAGGGGTGTGAGATTGAAGGCAGAGAAAGGTAATGCTGTGAAACAGAACAAGGTTGATGTGGTAGAAGAAAAGAAAGTTGAATCTGTGAGAGAGGAGAGTAAAGAGAGTAAAGATTTGGGTCAGCAGGCTAAAAATCAAAGTGTCTTAGAGATCATGAAGGAAGTAGAGGTCTTGTTTGACAGAGCTGCAGAGTCAGGAAATGAAGTTTTAAAGATCCTTGATGCAGGGAAATTCAGATATTATTCCAAGAATTCTGTCTACAAAGGTATCTTTGTTACATTCTTTTTTGACATGACTTAATTTCTTGTTTAATAATTAGTCTATTAGCATTAAATATTGTCAAGATTACGTAATTTGCTTGTTTTTTTTATCTGTAAAGGAATTTCTTCGAAGACATTGCAAACTGTTAGTCCATCTTTTTTGGAGAAGAATGGTCCTGTTCATGGGAGTTTTGGTGAGGATTTGGGTATATTTTCAGTGAATCTGTCTTCAACTCTTAGGAAGCTGTGCTTGTGGGAGAAGAAACTCTATGATGAAGTCAAGGTATGCTTTACTCTTTTCCAAGAAGAATTTGATCCTACTTAATTTCTTTTTATGTTTGCTTTGTTCCTTTTCTTTTGCGTTCTTTTTGGAATGCTTCCTAGTCTACTGGGCAAGAAGGGCAACTGCTTGGCAAATATGAGGTTGAAAATTGAAACACCACCCATCTCTTTCTTACTAAAGCAATTAGTAATTCCTTTTTAATCATTAGTATGTTAAATTTCATGTGTTTAAATTTATTTTTCATATAATTTGAACTATAGTTGACACAGTGTATAGCGAAGAAACCGCAGAAGAAACTTTGTCCCACGTCAATATTTTCTGAGTAGAAATTTGTATTCAAGCACAAGTACTTTGGATTGGCTGCTATGTTTAGCTCTGCATTTTATGTGATAATTCTTTAGACTTGTAAAGGAGTAAATGCTTAGAAGAGATTTTATTGTAGGCTGAGGAAAAATTGCGGATCATTCATGCGAAGAACTGTAGGCAGATGAACAATTTGGACGAGAAAGGTGCTGACGCCAATAAAGTAAACTCCACTCGATCTTTAATCCGGATGCTGTCTACTAAAATCAAAGTTGCCATTCAAGTAATTGACAAGATATCAACTACTATCAATAAATTGAGGGACGAAGAGTTGTGGCCACTGATCAGTAACTTGATTGAAAAGTATGTTGTTGTTTAATTTGTAGTTGATGCCACTGAGTTTTTAATTTCACTTCGTTTTGATGTTTTCTTGTAGATACCTTGTTGCTTCTTTACTAGGAATTGCTGGTCTGCAGCAACTTTTAAGATGCAGCTTAGCCTTGTTGCTTGTCTGTCTTGTATTTTCCCTGTGCCGGCTAACATCGCTTCGTTTAAAGCACAGGTTACTCGGTATGTGGAAAGTTATGCTAGAATGCCACAGATGTCAGTCCCAGGCAGTTGTGGAAGCCAGGAGTTTGGATGCCATTGCATCCAATGTGAAGTTCAGTGATGCTTGTCTCGAAGCAGCGATACAACTCAAGATTGAGCTGCAAAATTGGAATCTGTGCTTTTCCAATTGGATCATTGCCCAAAGAGGCTATGTCAAAGCATTGAATGGTTGGCTTCTGAGATGTCTTCCATCTGAACCTGAAGAAATGCCAGATGATGTGTCACCACTCTCCCCTGGTAGGATAGGAGCACCTCGAGTGTTTGCGTTCTGCAACCAGTGGTCACATGCCATTGATAGGGTCTCGGAGATGGAAGTAATTTATGCAATGAATGGGTTTTTCGCTAGTGTAAATCAATATGGGGAACGGCATTGTGTCTATGTACAGCAAAGACTGACTACAGACAAGGACATGGAGAGAAAAATGAAGATCTTGGAGAGGGAGGGGCAGAGATTGCAAAAGATGATGCAAGCTCGAGGGAAGGTGTTTCAAGCCAGTACGGCTATGCATCAGATCAAAATGACCAATAATAGCAGTCTTCAGTTGGGTCTGAAACAAATTTTTGTAGCCATAGAGCGGTTTTCTGCTGATACCATGCATGGTTACGAGGAGCTTCATGTGCACGTTGAACATAGTAGACCCAGTCAAGAGAATCCAGCAGCTCCTTAATTCTTCACCGGTAACTAGGCATCACATTTGAATTAATTTTGTGCTGGAGCTGTTTTTGTATTCGGTTCACCTACATGAAAGTTCAAGAATTATGCAGTGCATTCCCTTCTTGAAGTCCACAAGGCTGACTTGTGGATTCATTCTTGCCATCCTTTGTTCATTTCACGCTCTCAACTATGGATAGCTCTGATACCAAGTGCAGTAACAAGTAGGGCATCCTGGCTGCAGTATTTGAGCTACGAATATTATATTTAGCGTTTCAGTTCAGCCTCCCATAAGGCATGAATCCAGTGTTTGATTGGATGCAAGTAATATTGCTAGGATTTCTTGACATCTACTTGGGTATGCTTGATTGTCTTCTGTTTTTTTCTCTTCCTCGTGGAACATTTACCCTACCGTGTTTGAAACCTTGCAGCTCTATCTCTTTTATCATCACCTGCAGCTTAAATTGTAAGGGTATCATTCCCAGCTTTCTCACTGTTGTAAATTTGTTTCAGACTTCGAAGTTTTTATCCCTCAAGTACTAGAAATTGTTCCTTTTAGCAGTACAGGCTACAGGGGAATCATTGTTGTATACCTGTTTTCTGGTGAATAAAACATATTTCTGATTCAAATAAGAATTTGCAGCAGAATGGATTAGCATCGGCAGTAAGTTATTTTAATTAATTAACCTATCTTTGCCCTCATGTCATTAGCTCCTGTTGATAAATTGAGCACATACCAAGAAAGCAAATGGAATCCTCAATTCCTGTTTACATGTTTATTTGGGTTTAGCTCCGCACGAACTCTAACGCATTTGACTCTCTCTTTTTTTTTTTTTACGTTTTGCATCATCATTAACCTGGCACAGCATGCTCGTCGATCTATAACATGGGTTGGGTGGGGGAAAAAATACTTGTTTATTTTTAAATTTTAAGAGTGTTTTTTAATAAATTTTAAAAAATATTGAGGATAATATTTGTCAAATCTAGGAAAGAAATCGAATCCAATCGAACAAACATAATTAATTTGTATAGTTTTGTCAATGAACTAGATAGAAGAAAATTGGATTCTTTTGCCATCGATGTTTAACATAACAAATTTGTCAAGCTCGAGACAACGACTCTTAACGCGTGAGGAAACTCTTGTTGTACTCAAGAAGTGTGCACATGCCGCCCAAGTTAGATAAATGGCTCGGGGTTCGAGATGAGGAAAGTTGACTAAAATGGATATTGACTGCAGTTGAAATAAGATGTGGAACAGCTTGTCCCTTTCCGAGGAATAATTGGCGATGGATACGTTGATTGGCTAATATATTCGAAATGCAAGAAAGGCTTGTAATAGATATATTAACATATGATAGAAAAAATAACACTTGGTTGCTTTGATCTTGATCTTGATCTTGATCCATGGCGGCTGGCGGCTCTGCAAAATTCCTCTGCATCTTCCAACCCTGTACTTGGTTTTAAAAGTATATTCCTTCCACCACGCTGTCGTTTTAAAAATCACTTGGCTTCGCAGCCTCCTGAGCCTTTAGGGTAAATTAACCATACAATTAAATGAGTGACTGTAGATTTAATTATTTGCTTGGCAATGATGGTTGCATTGAACTTGAAAACTAGAAAAAAAAGATAAATAACACGAAATCATGAATAGACACGAGAAATAAAAACCTTTAAAGTCGAACATAATTATATATTATAACCATTAATGTTATTTTATTTTTCGTTCTCATATTGAATATTTCGTTACATGTAACATAACTCTAAGAAACTATGGTAATGTGCCACGATTTTATTCTGAATTTCTTACAGCAATATCGATGGAGAATCTTGGCTATATAATTTTTTTAATAACGGATTGAGCATGTTTTCTTTGAATTAGTTATTCAAATATTTTTGATAATTTTTTTTATATTAGTTTAACTTATCAGAATATTAACATAAAAATCCGACAAGATAAAAAATAAATAAACAAATAAAATAAAATAATTAAAAATTTATTTAGTTCATCTAATTTGAGAAAGATTTTATTAAATAATATGAGAATTATAAAAAAATAATTAAAATATTTATATTACTAGAAAATAAAAACACCTTATTTATTCTTCTCACAGATATCTTATAATTTTATAAAATTATTTTTTTTTATTTTCTTTTTTTTTCTCTTGTTTCTCTCTTATAATATATATTTAAGGTTTGAATATATTATCTATTTATAAATAAAAGTAACAGGACAAGGATAGTAAATTATGACACTACTTATAATACAAATTATGTTAATGATTAATTTTTACTTATACTGCATGAATTATATCAATAATTTATTTTCTATTTATTTTTATCAAACAACTTATTTTTCATCGATTAGGTGAATTTAATTAAGTAGCTTTAAATTTTTCACCTGGTTTAGTACAATGAAAATTTATTTATTAATTGAATTACTATTTAATTAAGATATCATTTACATTTTATATTGAAACCGAACAAAAATATTATTTACTTAAGATTATTAATTTAATGAAAACATACGGTAGTGTAATGGATTAAGCATGGTTTATAGTTGTGTTTTAAAATTAAATTTAACTTGAAAATATATTTAATAGTTTTTTTAATACTTACAATGATTTTAATATCCTAGCATTAAAAATAAAGGAATATTTTAATTAAGTTTTAAATAAAAATATCTTAAAAAAACGCCGATCAACACGACATCAAACACGCGATGAAATCTAGCCTGGCAATCATGTCTGCAATGGTAAGCATGATGTCACGCCGCCAGGGCATTAGGCTTGCGTGCAAGATTTCTGTTCGGGCCAGGGTACACGTCATGGTATGAAACGAGGCCTCAGCAGTGAAAAAAGAAAAGCCCAAAAACTCACGAAACTACATAGCCACGTTTTCTCGCTTATACTCGCACCGCGAGGTCTGTTTCACGCGGGGTATTCTTATTGGTAGTCCGTCATATATTTGATCCATCATTGATTAGCTATGTTGAATGTTATTAATCCCAGTTTAGCACGCTAAAGTAAATCTGATTACTCATTAACAGGTTTTTCTTTCTTAGTTTTTATTTAATTTTAAATTAAATTAAATAAAAATTGTTGTAATATAGAATAGTTGATATGCTCAGTTTAATTTTTAAATGAAACGATATTATTTTATTTTCAAAAAATAAAATATTATTACAGTGAATTTTCTTTAGTTTTTACTCTGATATCCTTGCATTCAAAAGCGGAAACATGTTAAAAGCTTAGATGAACAATAGCTCGGTCAAGATTTTATCGATATTTATTTTACTAGTTTTATATAAAAATAAATTTATAATTTTATATTAAATTATCAAAAAAAAATTAAAAATTTGAGTTGAGCTTTCTAATACAATGCTTTAGTTTGGGTTAAAATTTTAAAATTTTTTAAAAATTTCATAAATTTATTGAAAAATTACAATTCGATTAGTTTTATATTATTTGACGTAATTTTCAATCTAATCATCATATTAAACTAAAAATTTATAAGGAATCTTAAAATATTTTAAATAAAATCTTGTTAAATTTTTATAGTGAACAGAGCTTGGTAATGTTTTTTAAAAAAAACATCAAATAAAAGCAAAGCAATTTATCAAGGATAAAATGGTTATTTATCATTAAAATAATAAAATAAATCAGTTTTTTTTCTTTTATATGTGTCAATTGAGCAAAAGCAGGATAGAGAAAGAAAAAAGATGAGAGAGAAAAAAAGAAAAGTAAAGGAAAAATATATAAAAAATAAAAATAATAATATAGCTTATAAAATATTAACCTAAATAAAAATCATGTGAAAAAAGCAGGAAATAAGAAAGTAAAAAAATTTAATTACCTTGTTTTTCTATTTACATGGTATTGTTATTTTATCATAACTAAGAAATTGTTACAATATCAATTCAAATTTGATAACAAATTAATTATATTTCACAAAACATTGAATGATATAACTTTAACAATAACTTTATTTTTATTTTTACTTTAATTTTATATATTTTTAAATTTATTTTTTAATATGGTGAGTGATATATTTGAATTTAAATTTTAATATTAACTTTAAAAATTCATGTATGTGAAGTAATGATTGATCTTAAAAAAATTATATATTTATTTAATAACTCCGGACAGGAAAAATTCTAAACTCCACCCTTTGCTCACTTACTTTTTTTAAAAAAAAATTAGTCTCATTCGATAATTGTGTTTGACTATCTAAATAAGTATGTTTTCTGGGGATTAAACTTGTATTTTTATCCTTGCAGTGGTATAAAGATATTTTAACCACCAGACCAGCATTTCTTTGGTATTATATAGGATATTTGAGAAAAAATTAACATTGTTTTTAAAAATATATAAAAATAATATTTTTTTTAAATTACTCTAAATATTACTATATCCAAATATTTAAAAATTAAAACACAAAAGTTCAAGAGAGCGTATGGTAATCAAAGTCTGCAACCAATGTTTTTTTTTTAAAAAATAGAATACAGAACATATTTAATGAGAAAAATTGTCTTATGACTTAATTGCTTATATTAAAATTGCCCGAGGATACAGTAAAATAGTAATTAAAATACAAAAAAAATATCTTGTCTCGAGCGAGCACGCGTTGTCAATTGATGGCGTATTGATAGAGGGCACTCATGTCTCCGTCAAAAGCAGCGTGTTCCGCAGCCGGGAAAAAAAAAAAGAAAAAGAAAAGGAGGGCAGAGAGAGTATTTTATCTTACTTCTTATTGCCCTTTTCTTATCCTTGTACTATAATTATAATTGTTTTAAAAAAATTAATTTTAAAATTAACACATTTAAAAAATTTAAAATAAAAAATTTTAATTTTTGTAAAAATATAAAAACAATTATAATTTCAAATCTTTGTATTCAAAGCAATGTATAATTCGATAATAGTAAAATAAAAAACATATCATTTAAGTGATCACACTTAAAATTTATTTTTAAATTTAAATTTTTTTAAGGTGACTAAAAACTTATGCAATATTTTATATAATTATTAATTTTAAATTATTGTAATTAATTAAAAAATATTTAAATTGATGCGGACATTGCATTTATAATTAAAAAAATCTCTTATTATTATTCTTTGGACTCTTAGTTGAAAATTTTACGTTTTTTTTACTGTATTGACCCTTTTACTTCCATTTTTCAAACTTTATAACCGTTCCTTTCAATTCCTACCATGTAAGTCTATTAGTTCGATCGATGTTGTTATGAATTATTGTCTATTATGAAATGAGATTCCTGTGTATTGATATAATAACTCTTTATTTTTTGTTTTATTTAAATAAACCATCAAAAATAAAATTTATTAAATCAGGCTGATTTAATAATTTTCATACCAAGTTAATGTAACATAGATAATAAATTATCAGTTAAGTTTGATTTTATCAAATTTATGTTGTGAAAAATTATATAATGATTTTAAAAATAAATATAACTTGATCTATGATAGGTTAATGATGAATCATCTAAGAGATTTTTGAAAAAGGATGGAAAGGTTAAGATTTTCAAAAATCAAACAAAAGGATTATTGTTGTCAAAATAGGGAGAGAGTTCCACCTGTATGATTATTTTTTATATTAAAATTATTATTTTTTATTTTTTTAAGATATTTTTAAAAACATATAAAAAATGATTCTTTCAAAAATAAATATAACTATATTTCCAAGAACTTATATAATTAAAAAATTAAAAGCACACGAACACGGGTTGGTTTTTTCCCCAGGTGATTGGTTTGATTCTGTAAGAAAATTAAATGACTTTGGCCTATCCAATTACGGCTGTGATTGTATCGATTTTCTTCTATGAATTTTTTTTACTCTAGTAAGTTATTGTTAAAAATGAAATAAATTTTATCTTAATAAATTAAAAAAATAAAATTCATCAACCTTCAAATCAATGGATGGTGACACGGCCACGGGTGAGGCATCGAATCAGTCTCTATAGAGAAAAAATGCAATGGGAGATTTGGAGATGGCTTTAAACTTTAAAGATGCTCATCTCGAGAGGACTTACTGACTTGGGAATATCGATAACTTCTTGTCTTAAGAGGATGCTAATTTACAATAATCTTGATTTAAAAATAAAAAATAAAACTGCGAAGGTCGTTTGTGAGATGTCCTTTAAAAAAGCAAGAATATTTTTATTCGTTCAAGAGAATAATTTTTCCTTCAATAATAAATAAACAATATATTAGGAAAATATATAGAAGTAAATAAAGAATCAAACAAGGAATGATTCTAACCATTTAATAAGATATAATACATGCTAAAATATTAATTCGCAGTCCATTATTCCCATTATTTTTTTATATAAAAAAGTATACATTATTTAAATCTCAGTCACATTGCGTGGGATGCGTTATTTTCTAGGAAACCACTTCAAATAACACATGGATGAGTGATACGAGAAGATCAGTAGCATTTCTATGAGTTTTTTTTTTTTTTAATTCAACTGGATAATATATTGATTTGATGAGATTTATATCACTCGAATAAATTTTTAATAATTTAGCTATCTCATGAAACATGGACCAAATAATTGGGTTGATATTAAGAAAAACATAATGTTATTTTCATAAAAATAATTAATATAAAAATAATCTCGTCATGGGTTTATCAAATAAAATATTAAAAACCCATCTTTTTGGATAAATTTGGATTAATATTCTTCAGGTTTGTGTTAAAAAACCATATCTAATTTTTTCTAATTTTAAATTGCATTGAACAAGAAATATAACTTGATTAATTTTAAATTTTTTAAAATTATATAGCTATCTTAATTAAACCCAACCAAAGCAACATCATTTTAAAAAAATAATCATATCATTTTAATACCGGTGATATTTTTATTAATAATTCATAATTTAATAATTAAAAAATAAATATTTTTACTTGAATTAATTGTTGAATTGAATAAAAAAAGTAGTAATGGACTGTCATTGACGATTCATTCAAGAAAGACGGGCTTCAATACGAGATAATACTGTAGATAGACTTATTCAGAGTAATTATACACATAAATAACTCACAATAAATATTCGGTACTGTAATAAAAAATAATCTTTAAAAATATATTTAATTATATTTAAAAATATTCGGTACTGTAATAAAAAATAATCTTTAAAAATATATTTAATTATAAATATAGTAAAATATTAATTTTTTATTTTTATTTTTATTTTTAATATTAGTAAAAAAATTATAAAAAATAATTAAAAATATTAATTGAATATATTTTAGACAATTGTTTTTTGAAAGCATTTAAAAAAGACGAGTTGAAACTACAAAAACAACTGTAGCATAAACATTGAAGAAAGAACAAAAGGATATATATATATATATATATATCACGAATCAAAATATCGCGACAAATTACGAGTCATGCTGTTTTATTTTCTTATAAAGACAAAAGTACCCTTTCATCACGTAAAAGGACACCTCAATAATAGAAAGCAAAGGCAGAGAGAGAAGTTTTTTTTTAAAAAAAAAAATCAATGAGAATTAAATGAAGGCTCTGTTTCTGTGTTCGGATGCTCTCTGAAGTTTTTAATATATCAATACTTAGTATAAAAAGATTTTAAAAAATTATTTAATATATTTTCAAATAAAAATCTATTTTAAAAAACACATTAATCACATTACCAAAAAGCCCCTAAAGCTCGTGCTGCTGCATCTGCTCTTCTGCTTCACTATCTCTCCCTCCCTCTCACTCTCTGTCACTCCCCACACGAGTGCATAGCCAGGCAGTCGCTGTTTCCATTCTTTTCCTGTTCTTTTTATGGTATCGAGTTAACTGGGGCTGAGCTATTATGGGTTGTTGCCAATCTTCTTTTTTAAAACCACCGTCCTCCGATGATAATAAAAACAATCGACGAGAGCAAGAGCAACTTCGGGAAAATCAACAGCAGCAGCAGCATGTCCGAACTAAACATTCTCCACAGCCAACAAACGGAACGGAAAAAAGCGGTGTTCTAGGTGGAGGTGGAGGTGGTGGCGTGCCGTCTTTCACGGAGTTCTCGTTTGCTGACCTACAAGCTGCAACAAACAACTTTAGTCCCGAGTTTATCGTGTCTGAAAGCGGTGAAAAAGCGTCCAATGTTGTTTATAAAGGACGGTTACAAAATCAGAATAACAGCAATAACATAAGTTGGATCGCTGTCAAGAAGTTTACCAAACTGGCCTGGCCTGATCCTAAACAGTTCGCTGTACGTAAAGAAATTCCCTTCTCGTATTTTTATTTCTAAATTCATTCTGGGGTCTTATTTTATTGATGGATTTTTTTTCTTGAAGGACGAGGCGTGGGGTGTTGGGAAATTGAGGCACAAAAGGTTAGCAAATTTGATTGGTTATTGTTGTGATGGAGATGAGAGGCTGTTGGTGGCTGAATACATGCCAAACGATACCCTTTCAAAGCATCTGTTTCACTGTATGTACCTTCCTGCATTATATGCATTTTTTTTTTTTTACATTTTTATTCACCTTTCATTTCCGTGGCTCTTTAGTTTATTAATGTTCATTGAATTTGTTTGAAATTCTAATGTAATTTTTTTGAAGTGAGTTGGATAATGTGGTAAGAAACTTGAATACCTTAAGATTAGGCTGCAATTTGCTGTAATAATAATGGGAATTTGTTCTCGGTGTAGCTAATGTGCTTGAGCTTTGTTTTTGTGTTATTGATGAGTACGTTGCGTTTTTATCACCCGAAATATGAAACCTAATGGAAAATCTTGATTGATGGTAGGGGATGGGTTTCCTTTTTCTTCTGTAGGAATATATTAAGGAATTGTTTGTGTTTGAGGCAATGATGCAGCTAATGGCATTTTGATCATGCAAGATGATTCCTGCATGGATACCTCAAATTAATTGTGAGGTGAAAGGAATTTAGATTAGAAACAAGGAAAAAATAAGCTGGAATTAGTTCTTACTCATAAACTACTGTGACTTGAAGGTATGAGCTGGGAGGGTTGTCAAATTTAATATCAGTCTGTAACAACGTCTCTTGCTATTGTTTATTTGAAGCATTGGTATCTTGTAAACTGAATTGGAAAATTATTCAGAAGTCATTGGCAAATTTGTCTACCAGAATATTGCTATTTTTCTGTCCATGAATATGATTTTACTTTACTTTCTTGACAGGGGAAAATCAAACTATTGAGTGGCCCATGCGTTTGAGAGTTGCACTTTATATTACTGAAGCCTTAGATTATTGTAGTTCTGAAGGTCGTCCACTGTATCATGACTTGAACGCTGACAAGGTTCTTTTTGATGAGGTATTGTAAGTTATCTCTTTTGTGAGCTTGATGGTCTACCATAATTTAGTCTGTCAGTCCAAGATTGGCAAAAAAAATTTATTTGATTAGTTTAACATCTTTGGATGTTGTAAGATATTGTCCTCTGGAGGATCTATTGGGATTTACAAGAGGAGAGTGGTAATCTAGTGGATGGTTTTGGCAGAATGGAGATCCCCGGCTTTCATGTTTTGGATTGATGAAGAATAGTATGGATGGAAAGAGTTACAGCACAAATCTTGCTTATACACCTCCTGAGTACCTAAGAAATGGTAAATACTTTTACTTGTTATAAATCTACTTAGACAGTTGTAGATGTTGGTTTTTGCGACTTATGTAGTTCAGTAGTCAGTTTTCTTTCACTTCTGTGCTTATAATGTGTTATTCATGTCTTCTTTGGTGTTGGAAATCCTTCAAAACAATGGTTTGAAATGCATGATGACAATATTTTGGTTGAAAGTCATATCCTACTAGCTACACCTTGAAAATAAAAACAAAAACTTGAAGTATCATGGGGACAGCCTTGTTATGAGTTTTACAGAACCTGCAGTGTTTATCAGACAGAGGAGAAAAATCAAAGGGAATGCATGTACCAAATGTAAGAAGAGAACCATGTCTTTTCAAAATTGAATTGAATTTATTCCCAAATAAGATACAGTATCATCTTTTGTACAACCCTACAAAGCATCAAATTAGGGAATATACATTTTGAGCAAATTTATCTCCATTTTTCATGTGTGAAATTGAATTGATAACCTATAATGGTGCTGAAGGTTTACATCAAATTGAAATGGAGATGTTATGCCTTAGCATTTCCCAATATCATTAGTAATTGAGATGAGGACATACTCAGACAATGCTCCTATTCTCATTAATCATTTTTTATTTCTTCCAAGCATGTAGGAGATCCCTCGAATCTTTTTTGTCTCCCATTTTTAGTAGCCTACAACAATATGATTCCAGGAGTTCAAGTCCCCACCAAAATATTAAATTACAGCCGCCTTTAATCACTCTCAATCTCTTTGTCCAAGTTTAATTTCTTCACCAAGTTTTGGTGGGATTAATAAAACATTCAGATTGCTTCTTGATAATCTGTCTTGATGTGCTGATATAAAAAATAACTTTTTTAAAAAATATTATTTTAATGTATTTTCAATTGAACAACACCTTTTAGAAATATCATGCATCACATTACTAAACACACATTAAATCTATATTTTCTAATTTGAAAATAGTTTTAAAATATTATTAAATGATTTAGACAAAAGAATACCAAAACCGTAAATAAAAAATAATTAAAAAAACATAAAATTTTATATTTCATTTTTAATCCAAATGCACATTCTAGACTTTTAATACAATACAAGATTTGCCCTAACTAGATATAACAAGATTTGCCCAATCAATTAATTTGTTCTCTCTTAAATGGATTGTATAGCTATTTATGTTCTTACTTATCCATAAGCATAGCATTTTGTGTTGATGAAAACTTCATCTCTTGAATGTGAAAAACTTAAGTAGTTAGCATCAATCTCTGGAATATAATGTAGTTAAAGTTGGCATGAACTAAAATTGTCCAAGACTTGGAAATATATCAGCCCAGTATAATGACTCGTGCCTGGCACATACTGTTCACAATCGTGCATTTTCTTTTCCAAAGAAATGCCTCGCTGAATTACTTTGTAATGCACAATAGCTCTCAATTTTTCTGCAATGCGATTCATTTTTGCTGGTATTGGTGAATGCTATCTAACTACATGCAAATAACTAAATCGAATGTCCAGGAAGGGTCACCCCAGAAAGTGTCATCTTCAGCTTTGGGACTGTCCTTTTGGATCTTCTTAGTGGAAAGCACATCCCTCCTAGTCATGTAAGTGATTCATATGGTGATTCTGCAGTGAATATCAGAATGCGTAGTTCAGCAAAATGATCTTATTATCTTATTTTTGTGGGACTCCAACATGGCTGTTCTAAATGAGATGCCATTATTGTGACTGCTCTCGAGTTTACGCATTATTGGTTAAGTAGCAGCTGGAGTCAAAATTGTTGCTCAACTTGTCCAGATAATTTTGACTGAACTCTAGTCCCAGCATCGGACTTGCTGTCTACTGTCAAAATCTTTAAATCAAGGGATAAATTCATGTCTTCAATGCTCAACTGCTTTTCCCCACCTATGAAAGAAACGAGTGTGAGATTGAGTTGCATAAGGATGTATCAGTCTCCATGTCAATACTCCATTGTTTGAACTTCGAACTTGTTTCTGTTAGCATTGCGCCCAAGCTCTCTGACCATGATAACACCTTGGTATTGCTATACTGTAACTAAATGGTTGAAGAGATAAAATGTAATTGACAGGAAATAGTGCTTTTTTAAATACAAGTAAATCTTGTAAATTTTTCTTTAGAAAATATTTTAAAGATTTATATTGTCAAATATCTTCAACAGTGGCCTGCATGGCAGACTAAGCTGTAGTTGCCGAGTGTTAGATTTGTTGTTGGAAGTTTGACTTGTGTGCTCTTTGCAGGCTCTTGATATGATTCGAGGGAAGAACATTCTTCTCCTTATGGATTCTCATTTGGAGGGAAACTTCTCAAATGAAGAGGCGACTGTGGTTTTTGATCTTGCCTCACGATGCTTGCAATACGAACCAGGGGAGCGACCAAATACCAAGGATCTTGTTATGGCACTTGCACCACTGCAAAATAAACCTGATGTAAGCTGCCTACTTTGCCTCATTCCTTCAGTTTCATACATTTATCTTGTTATGCAGTAATCGGATAATACTTGGGATCAAAATATAGTTGCTAGTGAAAATCTTGAATGACTAGATTGCTTGCCATAATAGAGCCCTGCTTATCTATTGATATCTAGGCATTAATAAAATATTTTTTTGTCTTGGCTGTTACCTTTCTCAATAAATTCCCACCCCCCACCCCCACCAAAGGAGGGGGTTGTATTTTCTGTTGCTATTCAGAGGTTTGCTGTTCTTCCCAGACAATGCATTTAAGGCAGCTTTTGAGTAGTTTTGAAATGTAGATGGGTTGGATTCGTGTGTAAGACATGTACAATTTTGGAATCATAAATCTTTGTTTCCAGGTTCTGTCCTATGTGATGCTGGGAATTCCAAAGCATGAAGAAGCACCTCCTACCCCACAGCACCCCCTGTCTCCAATGGGTGATGCTTGTTCACGGATGGATCTCACAG
Organism: Populus ilicifolia; assembly: GCA_015708895.1. Lineage (NCBI taxonomy): Eukaryota > Viridiplantae > Streptophyta > Magnoliopsida > Malpighiales > Salicaceae > Populus > Populus ilicifolia. Next base: position 642,964 of record SRLM01000100.1, read on the forward strand.
CTATCCATCAGATATTGGTAATGACATGCTACAAGGACGATGAACGAACCAGCGAGGTAATTAAACTGTACAAAAATTACTTCTCATGATGTCCATTTCTATTTCTGATGAAATTTTCCATTTTACATGTATGTGCTCAGTTATCTTTCCAAGAGTGGACACAACAAATGAGAGATACGTTGGAGGCCAGAAAGCGTGGAGATGCAGCATTTCATCGGAGAGATTTTAAAACTGCTGTAGAATGCTATTCTCAGGTGTGTTCTCTTTATCTGTAGATGAGAAAATGGCTTTCCTTTTATTTGTTTTAATGTTCTCTATGTAATAGTCTTTTAGCTGTTGATAATAAGTTAAGAGACAACTAGTTACTGGGATACTTTGGCTCAATGCGTCCTGGTATTTACAAATGGCGGGTTGTGATGCTTTGGCTTAGGGTGGTAAAGCCTGGGTGAGTTGATGTAACAGGCTAATAATTTGCTGGCAACATAGTGCCTGTTCGTTATCAACTACGAACTGTGGGATATGCTTGGATTAGTTTGATTACACGAGCCTGTTTTTACAGACCTCATTGTCCATGCCTTCCTACCACCTCATCTTTGAAAGTGTACGTGCTTCTGTATGTTGCTCACTTACATCATGCTTGCTTGTGCAGTTCATAGATGTTGGAACAATGGTATCGCCAACTGTTTATGCACGGCGTAGTCTTTGCCATCTCATATGTGATCAACCTGATGCTGCTCTCCGAGATGCAATGCAAGCACAATATGTCTACCCTGACTGGTCTACAGCATTTTACATGCAAGCCGTTGCCCTTGCCAAGCTTGACATGCACAAGGATGCTGCCGACATGTTGAATGAGGCTGCTACCCTAGAAGAAAAAGAAAAAGAACAACGGAGTAGAAGATGATCTCAAGAAACGACTCTGTATTACTCCTGTAATCTGATCTGTTACTGTGGTTGTTGTATCAAAATAGTGGGTTTGAAGTAGAATTGGGAACCAGAAGTGTTTTCGCCCAAGGTGTACCATAGTGGTGGGGTTGAGGTGTGACACGATTAAAAAATTGATATCTTCTCTCAAGTGTAGAAATGTCGAAGTAAGAAATAACCCGATAAAACTAGAATCGAACCACAAGGAGGTTAATTGTATAAATTATAGATAATAATAATACAATAATATTAATAATAATAGTAATAATAATATTAATAGTAATAATAATAATAACAATAATAATAATAGAAAAAGAAGAAGTTGATGAAAACTTTCAGATAAAAGATTAACATAAGGATTGAACAATGATAACATTAAATGTCAAGATTAAAGGATCTACTAATGATATATCAAATAAATATAGTATAAATTTTTATTATTCAATTTAAAATCACATACAAAGAAGGTTTTAATTTGATTATAAATTGTTAATTTGATTATATTAGTTATATTATTCGATTAATGTTAATATTTGTAAGTTTCGTCAAATATTCATGATTATAATTTATGTTAACAACAAATCAAGTTCTTTTCATAGTTTAAGTGTCGGTTATATCATATAATATGAGCTATGAAAGTGTCATATATTCATTGTGTTAAGTGTTATATAATATAAATTTAGATTAATCATTTAATAAACAAATTATTAAAGAATGAATGAGATAACAAATACAAAACATATTAGTATCAAACATTAAAATTTATATTATATTTATTTTTATACCAATAGTGGAATCTTTTCACATTGATATAATAAACATAATGAAAGAAAATAAATAAATAAATAAAATAAGAATATAATTAAGATATAAGTTAACTAAGTAAAAAAAAGAAAATGAAAAACAAAAACTTGATATTAATGAAAGCAAGACATAATCAATACAAAAAATACAAAGAGAGAAAGCAAAAACATGATCTTATTTTGAAAATTAAGATGCTTAAATGCATAACAAATGCCTTCTTTTATAGATCAAAATTGAGAATTATTGATTTGATAATTAATTAATAAGTGGATGATCGATTCTTGATTTGGAGATAATCTTTATCTTTTCTTGTCTGTCCAAAACATCATTGATAACATTATAATTAAAATCACTTGAAAACATGAAAGTTATAGGAAATTGTTTCAGCTTTACAAGAAAAAAATAGGGGTCATTTGGACTTCTAGAACTCTAGATCTGAGCTAAACACTAAACAGTGCGCAGACTGTAACACAGATTCAGACTTATTTGTTGTTGCTACAATTTAGGCTTGAAAATGATCTTTTTAAATTTTGAGCTCTATATGAAAGTTATAGGCCTACGTCTTACATTTTTATCTATATAAAGTAGATTTAAATCTGATATTTATAGCTCTGGATATGATCCAATTACTGAACAATGTTCTGGTTTGGACTGTACGAATAATTTTTTTTTTAAAGTCTGGTCATCTCTTTGTCCTTTTAATTTCAGTTTTTAAATTCATCAATCAATCTTTTTATTTATGTGATAAGCCTGCATTTAAAATTAACATTTACCACAAATTAAAGATATCTTATATTATTAAATATGTTATTATAAAATATATTTTAGTTAAGGAGTTATTGATACTTTAAGTCTAAAATCATGATATAAAACCTTCATGAAAATACATTGTTAAGTATTAATCAAAGCAAAGCGTAGAAAGGATGGGGCTAGGAATGAAGAAGAATACTATTGCAGTGGCCATTGCACAACTTTTTTCCTGAAATGAGATTATTAATTGCCTACCATAAACTAATTATGCAATTAGGCCACGCATAGCCCTCTAGTTTCTCTTCAAATTTCATTTGCAAGTCTCTTTTCATAAAAGGTTTCAATTGTTCATCACAAAAGGTGAAAAGAGACTTCAATTGTTCATCACAAAAGGATATCACCAGATATAATTGAAAAACACTTTTGGCAGCATGATAATCCTCAGCTTCAATGTCTCAATTTGATGAGAAAAGTGATCACTTGAAAAATTTATAGCTGAATCTTGACTCTACAAGTTCTTAGCCTTGTTATTCCAAAATTCACATAACAAAAAATTTGATCTTCCTGTCTGTGTGTTTTAAACTTACACAATACAACAGGGTTTGATACTCGTAATTGCAATCAGGCAATATATAGTTCAGCTTTTCCATCAATGAAGAGACTCATGAACTCTTCTCCATCGACAGTTTCTTTTTCTATGAGAAGTTGCGCGAGCTTGTGGAGGATGTCAATGTGAGTTGTCATGATTTGCTTGGCTCTTGAATAAGCAGTCTCCACTAACTCTCTTACTTCTGTATCCACCACATCAGCAGTCGCCATGGAGTAGTCTTTCTGGGATGACATCTGCGATTAAAACAAAAGAGGGGCTAATCCAATATTTTTGTTGCAGAAGAGCTGGAAATGGTGAATAAGAGAACAACCAGCTAGTGAATAGAAAAGGCAGATTTGAAAAGATCCAAGTTCAAACTTACCTGTTGTCCCAAGAAAGGATTTCCACCAGGTCCGCCGATGGCAACCTGTCCAATCTTTTTGCTGAACCCAAATCTCTCTACCATCTGCCTAGCCACACGTGAAACTTGCATGAAATCACTGGATGCTCCTGTAGTGACATTGTCCTGACCAAATATTACTTCCTCGGCAACCCTGCATTTTAAATGAGGGCGAAGAAATCGTCATATAAAATGAAACAGTAGTAAAACATCCAAGGTAGTGTAAATCACTTGGAATTTCCTTATTTGCATCAAGTCTCATTAGCTCAAAAACTAAAGTCCAAATAGAAGGGAATTTTTTCGAAGTCCACATCCTTTGCAAGTGCCTTTTGTCTAGAATGCACCTATCATTTATAAAAGTAAAATTGTTCACCATGCTAAGATCAAGCAAGAGCAGAATTCTCGAACACTATACAGGCTTCCGAAACAACCTGATTCTAGGATGCATTATCAGACAAATCTATCTAGTATCCATAATCAGACCAATTTGGAACGGTCCATTTTTCTCAAGAAACATACACATCAAATATGGGGAGTTTTCCAGTATGCATTATCAGACAATTAATAACTAGACCGGAAAAACTATCAGTTCACAGAGAGTTTCTCTTATATTACCAGTATTAGAATTCAGAGTTTAGCTGTCTTAAACTTCCTCTTATAAACATGACACAACACACACAAAAACACAATTCTATTTCTATTCTCTGTTTCCTTATCCTAATTTGCACACTCTATACATTCTATATGAGGAATATAACAACTTGGTTAACATTATTGAACTTACCTGAAGAATCTTGACTCTACCAGCAATATCAGGCCTATCGACTGTAACCTGTCTATCAAACCTTCCCGGTCGCAACAAAGCTGAATCAAGAACATCAGGTCTATTCGTAGCAGCCAATACAATAACACCTGAATTGCCTGAAAATCCATCCATTTCGGTCAACAACTGATTAATAGTTTGCTCTCTCTCGTCATTCCCACCTCCAAGTCCAGCCCCTCTCTGCCTCCCAACTGCATCAATCTCATCAATAAACACAATGCAGGGTGCTTTCGACTTGGCTTTCTCGAACAAATCTCTCACTCTCGACGCTCCAACTCCAACAAACATCTCAACAAACTCCGAGGCTGCGCATGAAAAGAACGGCACCCCTGCCTCTCCCGCCACAGCTCTAGCCAACAATGTCTTTCCAGTCCCTGGCGACCCAACTAGTAAACATCCTTTAGGAATTTTAGCTCCTAAAGCTGTATACTTATCAGGATTTTTCAAGAAATCAACAACCTCTTGTAACTCCAATTTAGCTTGATCAGCTCCGGCCACATCAGCAAACGACACACCTGTTTCCGGCACTTCCTGAAACTTCGATTTCGATCTGCCAAAATCCATCGGTCCACCTAACCCACCGGTCCCACCTGGCCCGCCTTGAACCCGTCGGAACAAGAGAAATAATCCAGCAACAGTAAGAATGGGAAAAAAAAGACTTCCAATCACATTAAAAAACCCATTCCCTGAGTCTCCCTCGGAAACTGAAATATCAACACCGCTCCTTGCTAAAATGTCAATCAAGTCAGGGTCATTAAGGACAACAACGCTGGCACGACGGCCATCCACGGCGCTGAGTTGGAGGGTAGAACCATCTTTGCTGAAACGAACTCTTTCCACTTTCCCTTTCTTGACTGCATTTAGAAATTCGCTGTATCGCCATTGACTACCTTCAGGAAGGTCAGAGGTTGACTCAGACTGGGGTTTAGGGGCTGTAACGAGAAGATTTTGAGCGAAAGGAGAAGATGGTTTGGCGGGAAGGGCTTCAATAACCGGAGGAAGAGTAGGCGGTAGTGCTGGGTTGTCAATGGCTAGGGCTTGAGGGGTTAAAGAAGAGAAGAGTAAGGCAGCAGCTATGGTTGCTTGTGATTGAAGGGATTTAAAAGAACCAGATTTCTTTTTATTTACTATTTTTAGGAGATTCTTGAACAAGAGGAAGGAGGATTTAGTTGTTTTAGGAGTTGGAGGAGAAAGCAAGACTTTGGAACCAAACAAGTCTGAAGAGAGCAAAGGGTTTCTTGTTGATGATGCCATTGTAGGTTTTTCTTGCCTGCACGAGACTCAGTGGGGGTGTACATGCTTGATGTCCTCTCTCTTCAAATTTTCTCGTGGGTATCTGTGGGCTTTAGCCCTTTAGATAGGGATGTTTCCGATTTTGATGAATAAAGCTTTCAAGAATAATGCTTGATTTTTTTTTATATATATATATATTTATATTTTCAATATTAATATACTTATAAAATAATAAAACAATAATTATTTTATTTTATTTTAAGATAAAAAATATTGTTAGAAATCACATAAAAACATAAACAGAAACTGTGATAAATATCCCATAATATGTTTAGAAATATGTTTTAAACTCTCAATCAAATGTTTTTAAAGCTATTTTTTATTTAAAAATATTAAATTGATATTTTTTTAGTTATTTTTTAATATTTGATATGTAGATATTAAAAATAAAAAAATTATTTTAATATATTTTATCTAAAAACACCATAGACCACATTATTAAATATAGATTTAGAAAATAGAAAACACAATTTAATTTAAAATGTGTTAGAGTTATATAAAAAAATTATTTAGTTAAAAAAATAAAAATGCATTTTTTTATTCTTAAATAAAAAAATATAGGAAAACATATTTTCTGTCTTGTTAAAACGACACTACCTAGATATTTGTTTGATTTTCATAGTCTTGTTCATTTTTGATTTGGTAGATAAGTTCAATAAAAAGGAGCCGTAAATGTGGTGGTGCTTGAGAAGTCTTTACGTGGACAAAGCAATACCCGGTCGCTGATTTCAAGTCTCCTTTTTACATTGTTGCCCCTATAGTTTAAATGTTTTCAATGTTACCCTTTTAATTTCCAATCATTACCCTCAATCATCTAATAGCCTTCCTTCTGCCTTCTAAATTTGGCTTTAATTTTTTTTTTATAGGCTCTTAATTTTCTTTATGATATATGATCATTCGAGAGGAAAAGGTGGGAGAAAATTTAGAATAAAAAATATGAAAATTGCGAGGTTCTTATTAGTTATTTAATAATAAAGGGCAGACTGAAGCATAAAATCTTAAACTTACGCGGCTAAAAGATGACATTGATGAATATTTGGAGACAAGATATAGTTCGGCCGACATCTTGCCAAAGCCTTGGCCACAAGCACATAGCTCTCCTTTTCAAGAGGGTCGTGCTGTATCAACTATCAAGCAAATCAGTCCTAAAGTTGCAATTTCTAGGCCATCGTTTTTCTGGCCCATTTGGGTACAAGAAGAAATAAATGAGCCCATGGGCCCATGTTTCTCATGGCCCAAAATGAATTTGTCGACTTGTTAAATCCAGCTCGGTCCAGTGAATTGATTCAGGTAAACTAAACCGGGTTTTATTCCAATGATGAGATCTTATCAAATTTGGATAAGAGATTGACTTCGGAGTTAGTCAAATCAACTTCAAGAATTCTTTTTTAAAATAATGTTGTCTTTTATTTAAAAAATGATTTATGTTGATTTAATGACTGAAGTTAACGAACGACCAAATGATACAGGTCCTAAACGAGATGAGACCTCGTACCGAAACAAACAACTATGATTTCTTTCATTCTCGTTCAACTGAGGCTGTCCTGTAAGAATTTCAAGATTAATGTACTGGAGAGAGGGGGACAGATGGACGGAGTTGACATGAACTTTAATCCTAATTTATGTATATTGAAATAGAATTTCTGTGTACTCCATATATACAGTCAGAGCAAAATGGTATCTGCGAAGATGATGACTAAGACCCTTCCGAAGTACTGTGCTCGCCGGTGTGGGGTTACTTCCCTGACTGCGCTGAGTATCTGGGAGGTCTATCCCATAACCTGCCGAGAAAATGCTGTCACGGCATCAGAAAGCTCAATGAAATAGCTAAGACATCCAAAACGGACCAAGGTGGTCTCCTTTTGCTTTGAAGCCTATATATATATATATGGTTCCTCAAGATTTTCAATCAAAGAGCTGCCAAAGAAGTGCCACACGAATGTTCTGTTCCCTAGTTCTGAAAGGATGAACTGCTCGTATGTAAAATTTTCCATCTATTTCTCCTTTTCACATTCTTTAAACCATGTAATTTGCTTGCTGTTCTTGGCTTTTTATTTCGGGTTTGACTAAGGGTAAGAGGTTGAATTCTTGAATGACTTGCCGTCTCGATTGATAGACTATTACGTAGTATATAGAATCTCAACAATAAATGGTCTATGTTCAAGATTATATATATATTACCAGTTGGATATCGCAATCTTCTTTCTAGAGACTTGTGCTGTGGAAGTGTTTATTTCAATTTCCTTCATTTAATTCTCAGCAGAAGGCCGAATATTATTATTCATTAAGATCACACACACGGCCTGCATGAATTTTAAATTGAATAGCAGGCTAAAGTCTCCAATTACCCTATAACACACCATCTTCACATGAAGATCTGCACAATCTACATAATTAGACTCGAATCAAATTAATATTGTGATGGTCAACTACTGTCTGAGAGCCATGGTGTCAATGTTCTCGTGCAAGTCCTTGGAGATATTCCATTAGGATTTCTTTTATGGGATTTCTCATCTCGAGATCCGACAACGACAAAACATTGGCAGAACTGCCACGTCACCACATGATAAACAATTACAAGTTCCAGACGAGGATGGAGCTCTTCCTGTCTTCATTTTTCTGATATATATATATGGCTTGATGTTAGCCAGGACAACAAACATCTAATTAAACGTTGAGCATTTCAAAACTGCTTTCTTTTGCCAAAAAGAGAGATCAACATGTCTACATCTAATAAATCCACTTTCCATCTCCGTTCCGACAGTCTACCCTCAAAAATCATCCTTTAACCGAAGGTATTGAGGAGCAATTGTCCAGGTTGAGAGAATCAGAAGCAACTTCATCATCTGTATCCTATAAATTAAGTGCCCTCAAAGACTTACATGATAGTTTCGATGATTTGCTTCATTTTCCCCTCATCCAACAGGCTCTTTCCACTGAACATTACAGCAAAAGTATAGAAGAATCGCTAGAAAGATCTATTCGGTTATCGGATGTGTGTGGCATCACCAGGGACGTTTTCTCTCAAATGAAGGAATGCGTACAGGAGCTAGAATCGTCCCTTCGAAGGAAAAGATGTGGAGAATCCAGCTGCTTGGAAAATGAAGTTGGAGCATATATGATCTCGAGAAAGAGATTGAACAAAGTAATTGCCAAGTGTTTCAGAAATCTGAAGAGAACAGAAAAGAAGAGCACAAGTATACCACTTGTGGACAAGGACTCGAACTTGTTTGCAGTAGTAAGCATGATAAAAGAGGTTGAAGAAACCAGTCTCTTGGTGTTTGAGTCTCTCTTATCTTTAATTTGTCGACCGAAGGCAAGAACTACTGGATGGTCTGCGGTTTCAAAATTATTGCAATCCGGGCGTGTTTCATGTGAAGGACAAGGTTGTGCAAATGAAGTGGAAAAGATGGATTCTGAATTGATTTGTCTAATTGGCAAGAAATCCAACCATGTAGAGGTGCAAACTTCATTGACGGGACTAAAGGATTTGGAGTGCAGCATTCAGGAAGTGGAGGAAGAATTAGAGTGTGTTTTTAGGAGATTACTAAAAGTCAGAGTTTCCCTCCTCAATACACTCAATCATTAGTTTATGTGCTCTTCAACATCCTTAATCTTGCCACAATTTTGTAATTATTGTAGTTATAGGTACAGACAGACAATTGTATCAAAATCACTATGAATGCATCGAATCATAATACTTCTCAAAATCACTTGTTGTCTCACTTTTCAAGTTCCCCATCATGAGAATCTGGCAATCCATGGTAAAGGTTGTGTTTGTTTTGGGATTAACAGGTTAACATTTAACCCCATCTATCAGATTTGAACTGCTTTAGGGCAAGCCCTACCTCAAGAGAGCTGTCTGCAGCAGGTGCACCTGGTTTTCTATAGTAAAAGGCGAAAGAATAGTTTGTTATGTGCTTAACAGCTCATTTCCTTTCCGCCTGACGTGGGATGAAAGCAATAAAGTATATATACAAGAATATATAATAGTTATCAAGAAAAATCAAGCAGAAGAACTAATGAGTAAGAAATGGAAGACTCGTGACAATCTTTTCGTGAAAATCAATCTAGTAACATGCATGCAACTCCTGGTCCTCGAGTTTCCAAAGGCAGCACTGCGGATCCTTTATAAAATTCTGTTGCTGTTACCTTTTAGATACAAGTGAGAAAGAAGCTTCTAACTGGTACTGCCAATTCCCATTTTAAGATTTCTTTCCCTGTACTGCAAGTCAAAATGATTCACTAGCTCAAGATCTCTGTTGTCCCCGCAATCCTAGAGTGTTTTCACATTGCCTTGAGTAGTGTTCTTCACGGGCAGGGATACCATCTGGTGATCCAATAGCTGATGAGACAAGAATAGCAAAGAGGCCAAAAATGCTAGGAAACTTATTGTTGCAAGCCTTATTGCCTTCTTAATGTTGAAACATGCCCAACTCTACTGCTCGTCGAATAGCTTCACTCATTTAATTATAGACAACAAGACTGGTAAATGAGTGTGCACTTCAAACTCTAAGCCATGCTAATTGTTCGTGTTCTTGATGATTATTACCATCCGCCACTGAATAATTAATTTCTCTGAACCATCTTAATTAGTGCGAGTTTTGAGACTAGAGCTTGGCAGGGCCGCAACTTGGGCAGCCCCCTCTTGGGACACCTTAAACCAGCACCAATCCTAAATTATGACCTAGGCCATGGAATGGTTGTGTCACAATTACTGGATTTTGAAGGATCAGAATGCATAGACAAGGTTCCTCGAGACTCATGGTATTTCAAAGCATGATTGGTCCCTTCGGTGATTGCACCTGCAGGTTATTCTGTCTGCTGCAGCAATAAAATCAGAAATTTTGGTTTCTACTCAAAGCTCTTGGTGTTTTTTCCGAATTTCTTTTGCATCTGTTGACAAGCTGTTCCATTCCTCTTTGCTGGTCAAGCTGATATTCAAAGTTCTGCAGAATCTGCTTGCTCTTGCCAAGTGTGTTCAATAGTTTTTGATATGAAGCTTTAATTTCTTTCCAATTGAATTGTCTTCCATCGCGTACCACTCCTTTTCAGTTGTTTCCTTTTGGATGTTTCCTGCTTCCAGCTTCATTGGTTTTAGCTTCTTTTCCTAGTCTTTAATGGGGTTTATTCTCCGAGACTCTGATAGGAGTTTCGTTTGCGGGCTGTTTTGGTTCTTGATCTTTGCTCCATTCCAGGGATGCGTCCTACACTTTGTAAGATGTCCCTTGTTGCAACGCCTCTCATATCTCCATCTGTTTTTTCATAACGACTCTGGTGTTGTCACTAAAAAACTGGGCTTATCGAAAAAAAAAGCAACCGTCTTCCCAACAACACCTCTAGCATCCATTACATACACAACCAAGAAGTATCAATTAAAATTCCATCGCTCCAGGCTTGCAAATGCAGTCATGTGTTGCATTTTTCAACAGGCCCGGCTTTCTGTCATCATAAGTTATAACAGATCAGGAGTACTGCCTATAAAATACTCATGACATAATAGCGAGAACCCATGTGTTGCAGACAGAAATGTCATCATTACACCAAATGATTTTGAACATTTTAAAATTCAAAGACCATCTCGTGGTGCAATGCTATTCAAGCGGCAAAGTTGAAAAGCCGTTGCTTTGACTCGCTATTTTGTAATGATAATGAAATGAATACAGATCACTTATTCAGGCCTCTGACAACATTGTTTCCTGCTTCATTGCCATGACAACCTGCACAAGGATATCAATCAAATAAAATATATGTGCACACAAGTGGATTGTACCCATATCTTCCATACAAATGTATTTATTTTTCCCGAGCTTCAATACAAAAATGAATCATGAGGCTCGGATATAGGTCTCACTGATATGATATAATTGGTGAGGAGCAACTGAAATCTTGACAGCCTGTTGTTTGCATCTGAATTTTACACGGTGGTGCACTGATGATATAGGTCAATCTTCTTAATGAATGCTCATGAGAGATAATTCAAGCTGGTGGTTGTGTGATGAAGCAAGATCCATCTGTTTTCCATACGTGTTCATCTTTAATATAGTGTTCGTAGTGGTTAATTATTCAAGTTGATACCATATTGTGGAGCAGCATGTCAAGGAAGCTGGAAACAACCTTGTCAGAGACTTGTAATTTGTAACCAATCATTCAACAACACCATAGGATTTTTGAATTTTCATTATGAATAGCTCCAAAAACTTATTTATGAGATTAAGATCAGTACATTTCACGTGATGAGATTCCAGCTAAATTATGCTTACGGTGTGATGATCATATTTCTGTCTGGGTTATCAGGAGGCATGCTGCTATTATTTGAATAATAACAATCAGTTGAGACTATATTATTAGCATTATGTTTCCCGAACTACAATGATGATGAGAGAAAGTCGGCATTGTCAGAAACCTTGCCACATGACAGCAAATGCAAGTCTGGATTGCATCCCAGTTGTTATTTCCTAGCCTCTATATAAGAACCCCAGAGGAGGTTTCTTGAACAACGTTTCCCAAGCTCAATTGTATCAACATCAATAACCAGCGTTCTTCTGCTAAAGGATAAGATGGCTGCTTGCCACATTCGCTCTGTCAGCTTGCCCTCAAGATCCCACCCTCTAAATGTCAGTGTTGAAGATCAATTGGACAGGTTGAGATCATCACAAACAACTTCTACTTCAGTTTACCACAAATTGAGTGGCCTCAAAGTCTTGTGTGAATGTGTTGAGGATTTTCTTCAGTTGCCATTAACCCAACAAACTCTCTCCAATGAACAACAAAAAGAAAGGGGAGAAGAGGTGTTGAGTGGATCTCTGCTCTTGTTGGACATGTGCAGCACAGCTAGAGATGTTTTTTCATCAATGAAGGAGTGCTTGCAGGAACTTGAATCATCTCTCAGAAGGAGAAAAGGTGGAGAATCTGGATTCGCAAGTGAAGTTGAAGCTTACATGATGTCCAGGAAACAATTAGATAAAACAATCCGCAAATGCTTAAAAAATTTGAAGAGCATGGAGAAGAACATCACTTCAGCAGTCGATGCAGTCAGCATGCTAAGAGAAGTAAAAGAAATCAGCCTCGGGATTTTCCAATCTCTCTTGTCCATGGTTTCTCAGACAAAGGCAAGATCAAGCTCCCATAGCTGGTCTGTCGTTTCAAAACTATTTCAATCCAAACGTGTATCATGCGAAGCTGAACTCAATGAATTCGAAAAGATAGACGCCGGATTGCTTGTCCTGAAGTCGAGCAAAGACATCAATTCTGTACAAGTGCAAAATACATTGAAAGGACTGGAGGCATTAGAGTCAACCATTCGGGAAGCAGAGGAGGAGTTGGAGGCTGTTTACAGGAGATAACTGAAAACCAGAGTTACCATTCTCAACATTCTCAGCCACTAGTTGATGTTCTTCTCAAGATGGAGCAGCTTTACTTTCACTGCTCTTCAATACAATTTTGCTAGACAATTTTGCTCTAGTTGTAAATATATAGAAATATTCAAGTGTACGAAGATCACTATGAACCTAATACAATGCAATAACAATTATCTTAAAACATGTTCCATCCATCTCTCTCCTTGAATATATAGTCATGAAAATTTACACTTCCTTGAGAGATCATCAGAACCTGGATCCAATTCTTATCTCGTCTCTCAGCGGTCATTACTTTCCTTTATTGAAAAATACATCTCATTTTTTATCAGTCATATGAACATTTATGTTGGCTAGAAAAGGATAAAAAGAAGGGATAGTCTTTTTGCAGTAAATCTCATCTATTCCTTTCCAACTCCAGTCTCATCGGCAAGAAATTCAGCCGTGTACAGGTGCAAAATTTATTGAAGGGACTGAAGGTTTTGCAGTGTAGCATTCAAGAAGTTGAGGAGATTAAGTCAGTATAAATCTCATTGAGACTGAATTTTTTTATTAAATAACTTTAAATATTAGCTATGTTGACATATTAATTCATAGTCCGATTAATTAGAATAGGCCAGGTTAATTTTAAGGAATTTTATTAATTTTATTTTTTTTGTTAAAACAACATCATTTTAAATCAATCGGTCACTCGAAGCCCTTAGCCCAATTAAACCTGAGTTGGGTATGCCAACTATGCTTTTATTTTGACAGGGGAAGAACCAACAGGATTCCCAACAACTTCAGAAAGGCATGCCAGTCCTGAAAAGCCGTGAAACTGAGACTGGGACAGAAGCAAGTTTAGAATCTCTTTATCAGTGTGTTGATCAGATTGGGTGAATTTATATCAGGACTAAATATTAGCCAAAAAAAAAACACTAAGCTTACATTTCTTTATACTGTTTCAAGATAATAGTAATGAAGAATTCATTTATCCAAAAAAGAATAGCAGCGTTCATATGGAAACAGAGAGAGAACGAAAGAGAGGGAAGGCAACATTTTAGATTAAACAATTCCAAGTATATTGCGTGTTCTTCTTTGTATTTATTATATATACTTTCAGATGATAACAATGTACAGATGATTAGCTGACAGGAAAAAAAAAAACTGTCCCCAAGAGGAAGTTAATGATCTAGTGATTGAGAATGTTCAGAGGAGAGACTCTTGTTTTAACTAGTAGTCTGTAGACAGATTCCAACTCCTCTTCTACTTCCTGATTGCTCCAATGAAATGCCTTCAAAATTTTGAAAGCATTTTGGACTTGTAGAAAACTAATGTTTTTGCTTGATTTCAAAGCAAGCAATTCATCATCGATCATCTCTGCTTAATTGGCATCAACTACACGTTTGGACTTCAACAGACCAGCTGCCACTTGTTGGGGAATCCGACCGGTGATGTTCTGATACTTGCTCATAGGAGGCGAAGCACACTGACACAATATTTAACGTGGTTCGGCAAATCCGCCTACATCCACGGGAGAAGCCATTATATTATGTAGGGAGAGAACAAGATTTACAACAATAGAGGAGGAGGAATCATCCCCTCTTGTAGTAACTCTCAACCTCACTCTATTTATCTCTTTGCAGTACTGCAATGGCAGCTACTGCTTGCTGCTCTTGGCAGCACACTCTCTCCTACATCTCTCACATCTTTGACTCTAATACTTCACTCATTTTGCTCTCTAACATATGCCTCTATTTATAGGCATTTATGGAAGCTATTCTTGGTTTGTTGTCAACAATGGTGGCTACCAACTCTAACTCATTCAACAATGGTGGCCACCAACTCTAGCTCATTCAACAATGGTGGCTATCAATAGTCAATGGTTGGTGCCATCCATTTGTTGCACATGAAATGGCAACCAACCTAACACCACTTCCCTTTAATTTTGTTGACAGAGAAACGACAGTTAAGAGGGATGCGAACACAGCAACACTGATTTCTTCAGATTCTCTTGTCGGACAAGCCAAGATGGTTTCTTTGTCCAAGGTTGGTTATGTGCACTTTTCTCCATTGTCATCGAGTAACTTGAAGATCACTTGCTTCAGTTTTTAACTAATCATGTATGCTTCGATGTTCATTGCAGAGGGCTTGGTAGGAGAGTGACGATTGAAGAAAATCGTCCACGTACTAGTATAAAGTCTTGAGGCCACTCGATCTTTGGCAGGTTGATGAGGGTGTTTCTTGAGATGACCTCAACATTTCCAAGTGCAACTTGATACTCTGAGCTAGGGGATGGGATTCTGAAGCCAAGCTGATGGAGCGAAAATGGCAAGCAGCTATAGAGCTCCAACAAAGGCATCCATCTTCCCTTAAGAAGAAGAAAGCCTCCATCAGTGGGGTATGTAATGTAGGTCCGACTTCAACGTCGTTCAAGCCAACTCCTCTCGCACCTATTATATATCGAATAGAGTCGCAATTCAGATTCCATCATTCCAGGCTTGCATCACAGTCATGTGTTGCATTTTCCGACAGCGGCCGGCTTTCTCTCATCATTGCCTGCTTCCTATAAGATAATCCTAATATTAACATATGTGCCAATGAATCCTCGACAGAAAAATTTTCATTACATCAAAATCCATTTGATTTTGAGCTAGAATGCTGTGAAATTCACAGACCATCTCATAATACGTTGCTGTTCCTGAGGCAAATTTGACAAGCCATTGCTACGAACACTATTTTCTAATGTTAATGAAATGAATGAAAATCAGTTATTCAGATCCCTGACAAAATTGTTTCCTGCTTCATTGCCATGACACCCTGCCTAAGGATATGAATCAAATAAAATATATATGCGCACAAGTGGATTGCACCCATATCTTCAACATGCACAATTATCTTGATCGAGCTTCTGTACAGAACAAAAAGGATCGTGAGGCTCGAAAATAGCTCCAATTGATAGACCTGGTGGGGAGCATCTGGAATCTTGACAGGCCATTATTTGCATGTGAATTTGGCACAGAGGTGCACGTGTGATATAGCTTTACAAGACATGAAATGTATTTGTTAATGATGCACATATGTGATAATTACAAGCTGGTTGGCATGTGATCAAGCAAGATCCACCTATTCGCTATACGTGTTTCATCTTTAATCTAGTCTGTACAGGTTAGTCGATACCCTACTGTAGAGCCGCATGTCCAAGAAGCAGGAAACAATTATGCCAGACTTGTATTATGTTAACAGTATTTTGATTACCATGACATTTTAATATCATGAAGAGCTCCAAAATCTTTATTGCGAGATTGAGATCTGTACATTTCACATGATGAGATTCCTGATAAATTATTCATACGGTGTGATGATCGTATTCCTGTCTGGGTTGCAAGGAGTCATGCTACTATTATTTTAAAAATTATCATCAATTGAGATTATTTTATTAGCATTATGCTTCCTGAACTACAACAATGATGAGAGAGTCGCATTGTTAGAAAAAGGCCACATGACAGCAAATGCAAGTATGGATGCATGCATTTCTTATTGTTATTTCCTATTGTCTATATAATAGACCCATGAGAGATGCCTTGAACAACATCTCCCAAGCTCAATTGTATCAACATCAATAACCAGCGTTCTTCTGCTAAAGGATAAGATGGCTGCTTGCCACATTCGCTCTGTCAGCTTGCCCTCAAGATCTCACCCTCTAAATGTCAGCGTAGAAGATCAATTGGACAGGTTGAGATCATCACAAACAACTTCTACTTCAGTTTACCACAAATTGAGTGGCCTCAAAGTCTTGTATGAGTGTGTTGAGGATTTTCTTCAGTCGCCATTAACACAACAAACCCTCTCCAATGAACAACAAAAAGAAAGGGTAGAAGAGGTGTTGAGTGGATCTCTGCTCTTGTTGGACATGTGCAGCACAGCTAGAGATGTTTTTTCATCAATGAAGGAGTGCTTGCAGGAACTTGAATCATCTCTCAGGAGGAGAAAAGGTGGAGAATCTGGATTCGCAAGTGAAGTTGAAGCTTACATGATGTCCAGGAAACAATTAGATAAAACAATCCGCAAATGCTTAAAAAATTTGAAGAGCATGGAGAAGAACATCACTTCAGCAGTCGATGCAGTCAGCATGCTAAGAGAAGTAAAAGAAATCAGCCTCGGGATTTTCCAATCTCTCTTGTCCATGGTTTCTCAGACAAAGGCAAGATCAAGCTCCCATGGCTGGTCTGTCGTTTCAAAACTATTTCAATCCAAACGTGTATCATGCGAAGCTGAACTCAATGAATTCGAAAAGATAGACGCCGAATTGCTTGTCCTGAAGTCGAGCAAAGACATCAATTCTGTACAAGTGCAAAATACATTGAAAGGACTGGAAGCATTAGAGTCAACCATTCGGGAAGCAGAGGAGGAGCTGGAGGATGTTTACAGGAGATTACTGAAAACCAGAGTTACCATTCTCAACATTCTCAGCCACTAGTTGATGTTCTTCTCAAGATGGAGCAGCTTTGCTTTTACTGGCCTTCAATACAATTTGGCCAGACAATTTTGCCATAGTTGTAAATATATAGAAATAAAAAACTGTATAAATATCAATATGAATGACCGTACCTTTCATCTAAATTGCTCGTGGCTCCCTCTTCTCCCATGTCTTGTCTCCAAAATCTTAACAGTTAATTTATTTATCCATAAAAAAATGTTACTTGTTTAATTGTTTGTAGCAGATTGTTAATGCGAAAAATTGAAGCCAGCTCTTGTTGTATTGAATAGATTAATTAATGCAACCTGGGTTCCTGTCCTAGTTTCTTATTGACGCTGACTAGTACAGCCTAGATAATTGCTTTTGCACTCTGCAGTTTTCCATAGAAAATGGTCGCCATCCACTGGAACGTGTCCTGAGGTGTTTTCAAAGCAGATTGAGCAAGCTTAATGACCTGAACTTGTACTTGTTCATTACAAAACTGGACTTGTTTAGCTTCAATCAAGAGATACCATATAGACATGGTTGTAAGACTCGATTCAGATCTAAGTTGCGGTTTTCGTGGCTCAGCCTGCAGGTTGATGACCAAATTTCTTTTTTTTTTTAAATGAGATCGTTTTGATTAACAAACCTGATTATTCGGCATGAACCTGGGAATCAAGAATACACCTCAGAATTCGCCTCCATTTTCTTAAAATCCGGTTCTGCCATGGACAACCACTCGTTTGAAGCCTGATGTGTTGGGAAACCTATTAAATCTGTGGTTTTAAAAAAAATTATTTTTTATTTTTATTAAAATTTAATATAGTAGGTACATTTTAGAATGTTTTAATATATTAATATTAAAAATAATTTTTTAAAAATAAAAAATATATTATCAACATATATTTTAATATAAAAAATTATTTAAAAATAATTACTACAACATTATCAAATTCATTTTGAAAAATTACTTTGAAAAAGAATATTCTTAAAATTCGCCTCCTTTTTCCAGGTACACTTCGTTATACGAAGGAAGGGATAATCATGGAATTCTCAGAGCTTTATCCAAAAAAAAAACCATTCACCCCTCTCTCCCATCGGATTCGAAGAACCTCAGATTTGAAATATGGGGTTACGATAAAGATAAGGAAACGAAAAATTGTTGGCTGTTCCTGTCGGAATTATTAGCCTTGGAGTCGTACGATTAAACCTAGACATCACATACCATGGATGGGTCCATACATGGTAATTGATTGACTGCTCTATATTTAGCCAAACAGTGAACCTTTTTGGTGAATTAGCACCCAGCAAATGTAGCCTTCAGGTTCGATGAGTCACGGTCGGTGTACCTATTTGGGCCTTGGACCTCGAGTCTACATGGATCAATGTAGGCCACAATCCAATGTCATGCAGTACAAAATTACTAACAGAGGGCGAGGGGACCATGGTCCACCCTATGGCTAGTACTCGTAGCATTGAAGGTGCTCCCTTGCGCTTCTTCTAGGAACCATTACCAAGTCACACATTTAAAAAAGCTGTTGAAAGGGCCTTAGCACCCAACCAGAAGAAAATCGAAGGGTGGCCAACTTGTCGAACCATGTGCAGTTAATATTTGAGCACTTGGACTAACAAACGACTGATTCAAGCTACCAATTGACTTGGAGTGGAGAACCATATCTAGTTTGACAAGGCAAATTAAAGAAAGTTGAGAGATTAGGTATGCATCTTTTATGGACCCAACAGGTCAATTTGAAGGTGACAATGATTGTAGGAACCATGTTATGCCAATCAAATTCAAGCTAGGGATAATCCAATAACCTAACCTAATTTATGTATTTAAAGAGAATTTTTGCTAGAGAATTTGTTTTTTCTTCTCTTCTTTTCCTTCCGTGACTTTTCTCTCAAAAATAATAAGGAAATTAGTTATATCTAAACTTGCATTTTTTGGTTTTAAGAAGGGGTGGTAAAGTAGGTAGGTATTATGGTATTTTCTTTTTTTACTAGAGATTTCTTAATTGATGTATTAAAGAAGTGTTTTAAGATTCGTATGATAGTTAGTATATTGATTTAATATATAGATGATTTAGGAGATGTAATTAATGTTTATGGTGTTAATTTTAGCTTAAAATAAACTAATTGAGAGATTTAAAAAAAAAATTAAACTAGCAAATTGAGATTGTAGAATCCAGATCAACCAATTGGTCTAAACTAACCGACCAATTAGCTTAATGTTATTGATTAACTGAATGGTCTAAACCAACCAACTGCTTGACTTATGGCTGTTGTTAACCTATTGGTTGTTTTTGTCAATTAGTTGACCAAGCAGTGGAGTTTGATCGGTTCTTTTAAGTTCGATTAGATTGTGACATGTTTGGGATCAATTAGGTGGATCGATTTTGGATTTATGTTTATATTTTAGTCTTAAATATTAGAGTTGTAATTTTTTATATTATTTGTTTTGAATTATTTTTTAGTATTTTTTCATATTTGTTATAGGTTCTGCTAACATTCTTTTTAGCAATCATTATTAATTCTTAGTTCTATATTTGTTTGTCTTTTACCTTTGTTTTTTCGAGTAAGTAGGATAATATTTAACATGCATGTAACATAAATAAGTTATGTATGTCGATTATATGATAAATGCACATAACATTCATGAATATCTATATATGTTGATTTTTTGTCAAGTACTCATCAATCTCTTGAATATGTATTAGCATTATATTGAATTAGATCATATTCAACATGACATTAAATTGCTTTGATAATTATATGAATATTTATTATATCTTGATATCATACTTGTCATAAACTTTATACTAATAGAAAGTAGTTAGTCTTTATACACATTGCTTCTATATAGCTAGTTGGTGAGAGAGACACCAACCTGTGTGTAACAAATCATTCCACGGTATTTTGTTCTAATAACCTTCAAGTTTTATATGTTATCTGACATGTATTCAATTACCATATACTAATATGCTTAATATATATGTATATATAAGATATGCACGACTTATAATTTATAATATCTAAGATGCATATTAAATATTATTTTTTTATTGAGTTAGTTAAACTCACCTTTTATTTTTATTATTATTTAAAGGTCCTTGATTTCTGTTAGCATGCTGATTTTATTAAGAGTTCCTACTTTTTGTTTTTTACTGGTATGACTTACTTGTTTCCATAAAATTTTCTATCTTATTACTTTTTATTTGATATTATACTCTCCACTATTATATTTTTTTTTAATTCAAGTTTAGATTTTTATTCTAAAGGCTGAATTTTATTTAATGCATGAGTGTTTTAAATTATTAATTCTTTTTACTAGTTTTGAGAAATATTTTGAAAGTTTATGAAATATTGGGTGATTCTATATAATCTAATTTATGATGTATACTTATTAAAGGTTATGTGTCTTTAGAAAATCATTCTTGCATTGTAAATTATAGACTCAAAGTTTGAGTCGTGACCATAATGGAGAGGGATCATTATAGAAATTGTGTTGAACTATTTGATGAATTAGCATTTCTCCATACTTATTAATCAAAAAGGATGCTGGCTCTTGAAGTTATAGAAATTATAAGTATACGTGTGCATGAGGCTATATATATCTTAAAATTATAGTAGTTTTACAATATAACATGTATTAATTAGGTTCTTGTATGTGGATTAACCTATAAGAATATTTGCAAATTACTCTAATTCATAGGATAAACTTCTTAAATTAGAAAGTTGGGAGTATAATTTTAAATTTAGTCTAGTCTAAAAATTTGTTGTAAAAAGTTTAAGAGTGAAACTTAATCTAAATTGAATTTATAATTAGATCAAATAAGATATTAATTCAATGAAATATGTTTTACCTAAAAAGTTTTATAGTAATTCATTTGACTTCATCAAACTCGATCAAGTCAATATCAAAGAATTTTTATAAAATAAAAAATAATGTTGTTTTGATAAAAACATTGATTTAATTATCATGTCATCCTAACTTTTTCTTTAATTAAATCTAGAATTGTGAAAATATGTATATAATTATATGTATTCCACTACCGTATGCTAATTTTCTTTTTTATGTGTGTGTTTGTAAGATATGTACGACTTATAATTTATAATATCTAAAATGTATATTAAATGTTATTCTCTTACTTAGTTGGTTGAACTTATCTCTTTTTATTATTATTATTTACAGGTCCTTAGTTTCTGTTAGCATGCTAATTTTATTAAGAGTTCTTGCTTCTTCTTTTTTATTGGTATGATTTGCTTGTTTCCGCAAGACTTTCTATCTTATTCTTTTTTATTTGATATCATAAACTCTCTACTATTATACTATTTTTATTCAAGTTTAGATTTTTATTCCAAACGCTGAATTTTATTTAATGTATAAGTGTTTTAAATTATTAATTTTTTTTACTGATTTTGAGGAATATTTTGAAAATTTATGAAATGTTGGGTGATTCTATATAATCTGATCTATGATATGTATGTTTTGAGACTTAATATAGGTTATGTGTCTTTAAAGAATCACTCTTGCATTGCCAATATAAACCCAAAGTTTAGGTCGTGACAATGATGGAGAGGGATCATTATAGAAATTATGTTGAACGAGTTGATGAATTAATATTTCTCCATACTTGTTAATCAAGAAGGGTACTAACTTTTGAAGTTACGGAAGTTATGAGTATACATGCGTGTGAGGCTATACATGTTTTAAAATTATAGTAGTTTTACGATATAACATGTATCAATTAGGTTTCTTGTATGCCGACTAACCTATAAGACTATTTGCAAATTACTCTAATTCATGGGATAAACTTCTTAAATTAGAAAGTTGTGAATATAATTTTTAAATTTAGTCTAGTTTGAAAGCTTGATTTGAGAAGTTTGAAAGTGAAACTTAATCTAGATTGAATTTATAATTAGATTAAATAAAATATTAATTCAATGAAATATGGTTTACCTAAAAAGTTTTTTAGTAATTCATTTAACTTCATCAAACTCGATCAAGTCAATACCAAAGAGTTTTTATAAAATAAAAAAACAATATTATTTTAATAAAAATATTGATTCAACTATCATGTGGTCCAAACCTTTTTCTAATTCAATCTTAAATTAGATCTAGAATTGTGAAAATATGTATATAATTATATAAAGTTCCTAAATAGCTTTTTTTTCAATGTATCAAAAAAATGAACTTGGTTTTAACACACTAACTAGCTATCTAACTTGTACTCTATAGCTATCTAACTTGTACTTTATTGCGGGTTGAATAAAATATTTTTTAAAATAATGATAATGAATGAATAAAAACATGTTTTAAGGAAAGAAAACAAACAATATTGAATACTAATAAAAAAATTTAAAAAAAATAATATTAATTCATGTTAACATATAAAGTCCATAAAGTGAGTTATTTAACAAGAAATAAAAAAATTTAAAAACTATGAAGCATAATAATTATCAACTAACTAAATATTAAAAAAATAAATTAAAAATAATAATTAATCATGAAAAAATAACAATTATAGATTAAAAAGCAAGAGTCATATTAAATATAATATAGTAAATTTGATCCAAAGTCAACATTCGACCTCAAAACTCTAAAAGGGCATTCCTCAAAGAGAGGTTTTCTCCGATAGAGATTGATTTTCAATTTCATATTCCTTATGTTTTGGGGCATAATAATTGAGAAATCACTTGGCAGTCCACGTTCCAGGGATCCAATGGGTGGCTTGTATTCTTGAAGTAGCTTAGACTTCTGCTACAAGGACACCTCCTTCTAGCTGGCGTCCTTAGCAGGTGCATGTATTAGCTAGCTAGCTAGCTAGCTAGTCTATGGTGTACAAGTAGACTAGTGATGGACGGACGTGTGAGCCCAATTAATGTTGTCAGAGTTGTGGACCGTGATAATTAGCCGGCCTGTCTTCTCACCGCTGTTGAAAGAGATGTTTTGAGTTTGTGGGTAGAGATCATCGCCTCCTGTCCTTGTTTTGATCTCTACGGCACGAGTAATGTTTTCCGGTGGTAACATGTTCTTGTTTCTTAGATGAAGTCACGCATGATCAAATAATATCTGTACAAATAAGGCTGACGACAAGGAATATGGAAACCCCAAGGGCAATTTCTTGGAGTGAGGGAGGATACAAAACGCTGTCGTGGCCCGATTGGATAAGAATAGATGAAAGTGATGCGAAAGAATTGAATGAATAATGATTTTCAAGGTAAAAAGCTTTCTAAATTTAAAACATGCAAAAATTTAAATATTATCTCAATTTAAAATAAAGTCAAATTTTATTTTATATTATTATCTAGCATATGACATATTAAACTAGAAAATAAAGTTTTTTTCCTTTAAAAAAAAGGGTAATTATAACATATCTTAAAACAAAAAAATCCATTAGAAGCTGCAAAAGAAGCAATTAAGAAGGGGATTAACTCTCATTAAGCTACCAAATATAAAAAAACTATTGGATAAAATTAAAAGTCTTTAGACAAAACAAAGAGAAGCTTTTTATTTGGATGCCAATACAGTGGGGCTTATGTTACTATGCTTGTAACCAAGTAATTAATACTTGTTTTACATGACTTATGATTGAAATTTTTTTTTAAAAAAAATTATATTAGTGGATCATTATGAGTAAATTTAAAAAGATTTTTGTTTTATTTTATTTTAAAAAAATTAAAGTTTGTTCAATCGAGTTCAAACAAAGTCAATCAAATTACTTATATTTTGCATCAAAGGGCTTGACCTAGCGGTGGAAGGGACTTATCTCCTTTCACTGTAATTGGGTTCGAGCCCTGGCGTGCACGTCTATCTTTCCTGCGGTATCTTACCTGTCTACTGGGTTTACAGGGTATTTAGTCGGCTGTGGAGATTGGTCATGATACGTGCAAGCTAACCCGGATACTCCACGTAAATAAAAAAAATTACTTCTATTTTACACTATTAATATTTTTTCTAGTTTACCTTAAAATATATATCGAGAAAGAAGATTTTTAAATGGAATCACCGGCCGGACCGAGTTTAGCAATTGTGAGTTGGCCTTTGTAATAAGTTCTGAGGGGTCACCATCCGTACGGCACCATGAACAATCGCACAGGATGTACATTCTTAATTATGCACTGGACACGCAGACAATAGAGCAGAGCGCAGCACCATGACAGGCATGCGAGAGAGAATAAAAGGCTGCTTTTTTTTTTTCATACACAGAAGATTTATCTGAAAGAGAACAGCATGTGCCTATTCTTCCAGAACACAATAAAACAAAAGACTAGCTCCCAAATTAATATTTCCTTTTTTTCTGGCATGGAAATTCTCCTCTTCCTTTCTAGACCAATACATACAAAATTGAAAAGGAGAAAGCCCTACATAATTTGAAAAAAATCCTAAAAAAAAAACTTTTCATATGGTCAATTTCTGCCATCAACGAGCAATTTCAGTTTGCAAAGATGCGTTGAGCTCCATTTGCTCTGCCTCCCACTTAGCCTTGGCAACTACTCCATCATGCACAGGCACATATTCCTGCCAAATAAAGTAAAACAATTGGAAAAAAGTACAAATCAACCAAAAGGATGTGATCACAAGAACCCACCTCAAGTTTCTGAACAAGCTCTTTGGGACTTGGGGCAGAGACAATAATACTACGCTGAGATGGCATGATGAACCCATCATCCACTGCCTTGTCTATAAAAGTCAGCAGGTAATTGTAGTATCCGTCCACATTAAGCAAACCCACCTGTAATGTCAAGAGCTAAGTTAAGGATTGACCTTGGAGCGCAACAGAACTTTCTTAATTTGAATCTTATCCAAGGTTAAGACACAAGTAGCTTTACAGGCTTGTCGTGGATGCCAAGCTGGGCCCATGTAATGACTTCCAATAACTCCTCCAAGGTTCCATACCCTCCTAGTTGAATTAATATAATATAATATAATATATATTAACAAATAAGCATCAGGAAAAGAAAAGAAAAGAAAAGAAACATTATTTGAGAGAGAAAGAGAGAGATCAGGTACCTGGTAAGGCAATGAAACAGTCAGAATTGCGGGCCATCTCAGCTTTTCTTTGATGCATGTCCGCTACTGGCCTGACCTCCCCTACTGTTTCTCCTGTTAGCTGCACATAACAAAAAACAAAGCATTTAATCATGTCTAGATTGGTAAATTAATTAAGGTTATGTTTTGTTTCTGTAGTGGTTACTGGTGCTGCAGGCTGTGTTTAATTTGTCCTGGTTATAAACTTGGAAGTGTTTGGTTCATGACTGCGTTCATGAACTTACTTTTTTAAATCACAACCACAGGAGCTATTACGATGACAAACACGCACTAAGAGCAACAAGAGACAATCGTCTCTATACATGGATTAAGAATCCTAATCTGCTTACCTCTTTGCTCATCAGAGTTTTAGGGATGACTCTGTAGGAGAAAGCAACAAAAGACATAGCGATACAGATCAGTACTCGAAGAAGAAAATGAAATTGTGTGGACAAGAAAGCTTGCACGGTCGCTATTCATAATTACCCTATTACATGCCTTCCCCCACGATGGACCTCTTGAGACACTAGCCCCATCAATCCAACACTTCCTCCACCGTAAACAAGATCCAACCTCCTTGACACCTTCACATGGAATCAAAGAAAACTCAATATTTATGGACTTACAAGACTAAATAAGATCGAGAAAGTAAGGTTTTTGAATTGCTATACCAGTTCTTGGCCAAGTTCAAGAGCAGCATCACGATAACAATCCCTTTTGCCTTTACTGCTACCACAAAACACACAAACTCTTTTAAACCTTGATGATTTCACAGCTACTTTATCATCCTCCATCTCTTGGCTCTCTTGTGTTTTCTCTTCTTATTCTATATTCTTCACCCAAAAAGGGAGGACGACGCAATTACGCCAAAAGAGAAAGATGGATCAGCTCCATATATAGACATATCCAAAGGGAGACAGGGAGAGCAGGATACTTTTGGACACCCCTGGAATCCTGTTACGCCACGTGTACTTAACCCGGAAATATTTGCTTTATTACCAAATATCGCCAACACGATACACCCAGTCCTTCCCGGTAGATTCTTTAGTCCACTAGTTTCAGCCCACGTGCACTCTATTGCCAGCTCAGCAAGGACGTAGTCCATAGCATGGACAAGACCTTTAGAAATTATTGAAATTTAGAAAACTATACTTCCTGTCTCGTGACCCACCTACATTAAATTTTTATTAATTCAACAATGAGAATGATCGGTTTCAGTAATAATTTTGTGTTGGTAGCACAGAAATTTTTTTGTTTCTGGGACTTGGGTGAGGTTTGGAATGTTTTTTTATTTATTTTTCAGAGATTAAATTCATCAAAATGTGTCAAGGTTTATGAGGATATATACGATGATCTCTTAATATTTGTGGAAAAAATCATAAATTTAAGTCTAATGTATATAAAAAGTTTGAAACAACAGTGAAGAATAAACAATATATATATATATATAATTCTATCAAATAAAATCATCACATAAAAATACTAATTTAAAATTTTATTATTAAATATTTTTTATTTAAGTAGTTTTTTTATAAAAAAAAATTACAACTCTAATAAATTCAAAATACTAATCTAAATAAATATCCTCTCATCAGAGCACAATGAAAAGTCCTAAATAAATTAAGAAGTCAAAAAGAAAAGGCAACAGAACAAACCCAAATAACACCTTTTGGTCCTAATTCAAAGGCCTTCTAGATCTTGGCTTCAAGCCAATGAACTCTCAAATAAAACTACTCGTTTGAAATCTTGGTAAAAAATTTGAGTATGATTTAATAATTGAATCAAAAATTATAATTTTTTTGTCAAATTAATTACACAACAACATAAATACTTTCTTGGGATTAATCAGGTTTTATAAATTCATAAATAACTATGTTAGTTAATTTTATATATGGTCTAATCATGATAAATCAATAATTGATTTATCAGAACCACCAATCCTATTTATTTAAAATTAACTAACATGGTAAAAAAAAAAAAGTTCATGAGCAAACACACCCCATGATGTGGTCTTGAGATTCAACAAATATGGGGTTAGTTTGTAAAAAAAAAATTGAAAAATGCTCAGAAGTACAGAATACTTGATGGCTAATTAATGTTTGGTCGTAATTAGCTGATGGGTAATCAAATTTGGTTTGGTTCTAACCAGGTTGAGTTGCATGCCTAGCCGAATTAATTAATTAATTAATTACGGGGGTTTATATTATATTCAATCTAATGTTGAGAGGAATTGAAATGGGATAATTTATCCATTAAAAATGGACCGTTCACACAAGGCGTTTCGCCATGTGCATATATTCTTAGCAAAGGACGGCTCTGGAGTTTTCAGCTTAGACTAGACTGGGGATGCAAAAGCAACCCATTATTAACCAGCTTACACGCCCGAGAATTTGTAACCACTGTGAGTAGCCTTTCCCTCCTATTTTGACTATTATACACGTAGGATGATTATTGAATTGCTTGTCTGGTCTTCAGTTAAACAAGTTAATAAAACTGTAAGTTAAACTTGTAATTAGATTAATTTATGACTCAGTCCATCTCGTAAAAATTTATTTTTACTATTTTAAAAAAAACGTGACACGAGGATAGATATCAACCGATCGATCTTCAAAGCCCGCGTGCCGTGCCCAAAAAATGTTCGAAACAAAAAACTTAAGCCATATCGTTCGTCCCGGAGGCTGCTGCAATGAATTAGCCCTCTCTGCTCGCCAACAGTGTAAGACCAAGCAAAAGTTTTGTGCCTAACAAGGAATGATCGCCTTTCATCAATTACTGTACTGTGCATTAAATCCAGTAGTTGTAATAATGCTTAGGCGAGCACAGGAGCAAAGGTTGCAAAATTGACAATCCAAATGACTGTAATTGTAATTATGTACTGGGGCATGGAAATAATAATGCTATTTCTGTCTCTGCCAGGGATGTGCTCTCAAAAGTGATGGCCAGAATAATTGTCAGTTGATGCCATGGCATGCCGCTGATCTTCCAAGACCACAATTATTAAAACTGACCTAATTTGGTGAGTAACTCCCATCTCCCATCATCCCTACTTTTAAACGGTGCTAGAGTTTTTTAATTAAATCGGAATTATCTTATAAAAATTAAATTTTATTTAAAAAATATTAAAATAATACTATTTTGAACTGATATGATTCAATTACTAACATATAACATGAGCTAAACTAATAATGGAACACATTAGATTTAATAATTAATTTTATGAATTGATTATAACAAATCCTTTATTTTTTTAATTAGTTTAAACTTCAATTTTGTTTTGAAAACCTACAGTTTTTTATTTTTATTTTTATTTTTTCTCCTGTGTGTATTGGAAATTAAAATGGGACTGTATCCATTTTCCCCTTGTATTTTAAAGAGTCTTCTCGGCTTGAGAGCGGACGAATAGTTACAGAAACTGCAAATTCCCACAGAGACGAATCCAGGGGACAGTGATGGCACCGGCGCCGAGGTTAAAATTCTCGCCCCCTCACTGATATTAATAGAGCATATTTTGTCCCAATTTCTTATAGAATTTCAATTTAGTCCCTGAAAAGTGAAAATTGAAAATTGAATCCTTTTCCCCTTAAGAACTTTTTTTCCTTAACATGTTTAACCCTCTAAATACAGAAAATTAGCTCTCCCTCTTAAGCGATGACCAATCCGGTCCTCTCTTCTCAAGAAAACATTCTAGTTTGATTTTTTAAGAACAAGATTTATTTATATTTTGTCTCTAAAAGAGATATTTAAATATTTTCCCTCTATTTTCTTGTAGGAAAAAAAAAAAACTTTTCCTCTCAGTTTCAGTGTGATCTTGGATTTACTCCCTGAATTCATATACTCTATTGAAAAGATTTTCTTGTACGCTAGTTATCCTAATGATTAAGACTCTAAAACAATTTATTTAAGGGTATATTTCTTAATTTGTGCGGTCAAGCTCGCAGATCAAATTAAAGATACAAGATAATTATTGTATACTCTTAACTTTAATCATCATTCTAACCTAAAGTGGGATATATAGGAGAGATAGATATTCTGCTTTTCAAACTAATTATTCATCATGGTCCGTTTACTTTTCAATTTTAATATCTGCATCTTCAGCTATAGTCTCCCTTGTATCCCTTATTCAAAAGAAAAAAGAAAAGAAAAGGAAAAAGGAAAAGAAAGTCAACGTTTTTTTTTCCCATCAATGCCAAAAGGAGTTGGAAGACAAGGGCCTCCAAAGTGAGTGGAGTATGGCTGTTAAGATCAGGCGTGGCTGGCATTACGGATGCTTGGAGTTGTTGGATCGTCGTGTATCTTTCAAATTCTTGAATTTTGTTGCTGTTCATGAGCTTGAGGATGCCCTTTGCCAATGTACTATGTAATAAGATATTGTTTGGTAATTTAGTGTAGAGGGTTTTTTGATTAAAAGTGTGTGTGTGTGTTAAAATTATTAAAAATCATTTAAAACATTAATTTAATATTTTTTTTAAAAAGGGATAATTAATCACCTTCAAGGACCCACATCCAATTCTCTTTATGAGATTCAAAACACGAGTGAGACCTTCAACCCAACAACTAACATACATGCGACATCATTAGAAGCTAGATCAAAGAATAAAATATGTCGTTTTCTACTTTAATATGATCCTTCTTTTTCAACCAAACTGTTCCTGAATTAGTCAAGGATTAGAAAACAAGTAATGCCCCACTACAGATAATAATATGCTTGCATGAAACTTCATATGGAAGGAGCCTTCAACCTTGACATAATTCAAATGGATAATATCAAAAACAGCTTTCCCCACGATGGAATTTATTGTGTGGAAGTTATCAGAAACACCGACTCCGCAATGAATTTAATTGCGGACACATATTCACACAACACGAGTAGAGGTTATGGGGATATTTTCTGATGTAGTCAGGCACATAAAAGAAATATTAAGATTGAATAATGTAGAGTGTGTGCGTGTATCCTTCCCTTTCTTGAAAAAAATAAAGACAGAGAGAAGGAAAAAATGGAAACAACCTTTCAAGAGATTGATTAGTCTTAATTAGATACATCCATACACGTCGATAATATTAAGAATATTATTCTTCCATGAAACCTGACAAGTATGGGAGGCTTCACCTTTGACAGTACTGCAGATGGATAATATCGACAATTCCCACAACGGAGTTTTACTGAGTTAGATAATACTAAAAGGTGGAAATAATTAATCCCTGATCAAGACAAGAAAGGATTGTATGAATTTTGTGATATTGGAGTGTCTAGTTTTAACATCGAGAGATGATTCTTAGATCAAAACACGTCGTTGATCATAAATTTAACTTATACAAGTGAATTTGAGAGAGCATGATCTCTCTTCATGATCATATGATAGTTAGTGATGATCTCATATTCCACCATTAAACCCGATGGCTCGTGGAGGTTGGCGAAAGTATGTTGTCTCAGGCCGGCATTAATCATTTTCAATGTATATATTTAGATTATTTTCCTTAGCAGTAGGAGATAAAATTATTGATAGGTTCGTTGATCTTAGGCAAGTGTACATGGTTTTTCCGTGTACAACTTCTCTAGGTTTAGTTCAAAAGAAAATGACCTTTGTTTGAACTTTTTTGAGCCATCGCAACCAAGCTAACATAAGGGAATTACAAGAAGAGAAAAGGCGAGGATCGAATGTGTGGTAGGTGTCTCTATTATTATCTTTTTGTATGGTGGTGGTTCTTATGGTGATCGATGGTTCAAAATATGGAAAATAAAAGCCAATTGGATGCAAGAAGTAAGATTGGGTAGACTGTCTCTATAGGCAAAAGGTCTAAAGGTTGGTGCCTCAAAATTCGTTTTAACTTCTTAATTATAGAGAGAGCGTGGACTTGAGACTTCGATAACCCTTTTTGACAAAGGATTTTCCACCTAATTAAAACTTTACAATGACCTCACTTGTGTTTCTTACGAGTAGGCAAACATTCCCACCCACCCTCCCATAATTCACAAAATTTCAAAGGGCAGCTGTAAAAACTTTAACGGATGTTTTTCATGACAGAAGTGGGATTCTGAAACTTGATGATATATCAATATTGTTGTTCCTCTTCTCCATCTTTCTACCATTGTTACAAGCGGTTCAAGGCTGCGGTTACACTAGCATGGACACCCCGAATATAGACTTGTGTTTTTTTAAAAAAATCTAAAATAATATTATTTTGATTAAGAATCATATATTTTTGTTCATCAAGCATGAGTTAGGTTCTAATTAAGTCGGCAGACCTCCGAATTAACCCACCACACTATACCGAGTCTTGGAGCACTGCTTTTTACTACCATTTGTTGCTCGCAAGCCTTGAGAGAACTAAGAATATATGTGACAGCAAGAATTATGATATGAACCTTAAGAGCTATGTAGATATATAGGTTGGACCAATTAACCATTAATAAAATGCCAATTTTCAGCCTTTTTTATTTCCTTTTCGTTTTTTAGTTTTTAGTACACATCTTCTCCACATTTGCATGCTAAAAAATACATAAATATATATCGGGGGTCTTAGCTTGCTCTCTGCTATGGTCTGGTCATTTTCTTGGATGTCAACTCCAAGGCTACGTCTTGTTCATTTGGAGTCATATGTGTAACTTCAATTTAAGCAACTTCTAGTGCGTGTCGTTTCTGCGATTGATCTATTTATACTTCATTGTTCCGTTACGACTGCTGTTGTTGGGATTCTTTTCTTATGTTTTGTTTCGTATCTGTTGCTTGCAGCCTGTTATTTGTGCTTCTTTCCTCTAGTTTGTTGTTTCAAATTGGTGTTAGTAAGTTGGCTTTCCGACAAAAAGTAAAATATAAGAACTTAATTATACATCTTCTTGATTTTGATTTTTGTAAGTCAATTAATATGAAATAGTAAGTGCTGCCCAGGAAAGTTTTTTCATCTTTTTCTGCCAAATAAACCTAATTAAACTTGACTCGGTCCATCGATTAATCTAAAATCTAGCATTGGCTGGGTTTTAAAATAATCATATATAAATTAATATAATATAACTTGGTTGATTTAACATATTAACTCTTAAAATTTTGATTGGTTTTATTTTTTATAAAAAAATTAAATAATATTATTATAATTTTAAAAATTTAAAATAAAATTATTTAGATTTACCTGAATTAATTTAAATTAACCCGACCAACATGGAACTGAAGTCTTGGATGAGATTGTAAATCTAAGTTTCATTCCTATGAAACCTAAGGTTTTCG
This sequence comes from Populus ilicifolia, assembly GCA_015708895.1. Taxonomy (NCBI): domain Eukaryota; kingdom Viridiplantae; phylum Streptophyta; class Magnoliopsida; order Malpighiales; family Salicaceae; genus Populus; species Populus ilicifolia. The sequence goes on from SRLM01000100.1 coordinate 675,598, forward strand.
AGATTTGAACATCTTGAACATGAGGCATGCGAGTAAAAATCTCAGCTCTTAAATGTTGGTGGAAAGAGTATTTTAATGAACTTCAATTTCCATCATCCACCACTACTTGAGTGTGATGTTTGAGACTTTTAGGGTTCCGCCTTCCAATTACAATGTCTGTCTTGTCTTCACCGTCTTCTATTAAAAATAAATAAAGATTATTTATCTTTGTTATTCAAAGTCACAATTTTGACCAAAATTATCAAAAAATAATAATAAGCTTTTCTAAATTGACTAGCTATTCATGAATTAAAAAACCAAATCAAACTAAAGTAACTAGTTCACTAACTGATCTCAGAAGTGACTTTATTCTCTGGTATGGAGAATCTGAAGGGGCGAAATCCACATAAAAGTCAATAAATTAAAATTTTTTATAGAGAGAGTTGTGCGTGCGTCTGTATCAATGCTTTGAGAAGCCCTTCGTGTGAAACTGCGAAAAGAGAGGGTTTGAAGCATGCATAGCACCACAAGTAATACTAATAAATAAAAAATCTTTAATTCCATAACTATACTTGATGGGAAAAGAATTGATTATTAGATAAATTAATTTATAATTCTTAACACAATATTAGTTTTACAAGTACACTTAAATTAGATAGCAAAAAATTAAAAAAATGTTTTATATCATTTTTATTTTTAAAGGGTATAAATTTATTTCAAAACTTTCATGTAAACAGATTTATTTTATATTTTTATTCTTTTTACTCAAACCAAATTCATATATGTATTTTTTCCAATCGTGTAACACTAACCAGTGATATTTGAAGCTAGTACTGTGACCAATAAAACTAAGACGACAGGTGATTAACCTTGTTATTAATTAATCAACTCAAATTTTCCTAATTAGAAATTTGACTACTATGTTGCCTGGAGAAAAAATGTGGCACTGCATCTTATCTTCTTGCAAGCAGCTGGCATGAGGAACCTTCAGAAGAGTTTCTTGGAAGTTCCTCACACAGGAAATCATATCATGAATCTAATCTAGGATCATGTCCATAGAAAACAAAGGCTTATACAGTTGTAAGTAATCCTGTCTTATAGAGAAATGGCTAGTTTTGTCTTAATCAGGCTCAACAGTTCGTCTGGTTTGCAATTTCCAAAACTGAACACAGGCTGGCACCTCCCTCCCGTGCATGCAAGCCTTACAATATCAGTCGAAAACACCAATATAATATTTGATTTAAGTCAGTCCAATGCCTCCCTCTATCTGAATGGAAGCTTCCTTTGGGACATATTTGGTCCCCATAGCTGTTGCCAGTAATCCAAAGTCCGTACTACAACAAAGGATACTTCGTTGTTCTGTTCCTCGAAATCTGAGATCTTGAACAGCATAGGCTGTCTTCCAAGGTTTTCTATAAAAACCAGGGGTTGATGTGGTCAGGTCACTATTTCCAACTACCCGAAAATTGAACCCTCCTTTTCTTTGTTAATCCTCTTGATAAGTACGTACTACACCGTTCTTGTTTCTTTGTTGAAAATGGCACTGCCTAATTTCAATGCTCTCAGAGACTTGCATAACTCTGCCAATGATCTTCTCCATTCACCAGAGATCCAACAAGTTCTTGTCAACCAGAAACAAGAAAAATGGCTTCACGAAGTCTCGGAGTCATCTCTAAGAATGCTGGATGTGTGTGGTATTTCTAAGGATGTTCTTTTGCTTGTCAAAGAACATCTTCTAGACTTACAATTCACATTACGTAGAAAAAGAGTTAGCAAGCCAGATATTAGTACCAAAATTGCAGCCTATAATTTCTACAGAAAGAAGCTAAAGAAAGAGACAATGAAATGCCTGAAATCACTGAAGGGAATGAAAGGCAAGTCTGTAACTTCAGATATCTCAAATGTAGACCACAGCATTATCGTGGTTGTTGAAGTACTGAGAGAAGTGAGAGTCACTACCATCACCATTGTTGAATCTTTGTTGTCTCTCATCTCAATTCCATGGCTGGACCAAGGATCAAGTAAAGGGTCTTTTATAAGATCAACGTTTTTGCGATCAAGTGGACAGAGTTTGTACGATTTTTGTGATGAAACAGCACTTCATACTGCAGATAAAAGACTGGAGGCAGTGGAGATTGCCGTTGAAGATCTTGAAGTTGAATTAGAGTGCATGTTCAGGCGTTTGATCCAGACAAGGGTTCTGCTCCTTAACATACTTACCAATTAAGAAGGCAAAGCCTATCCTTAACCTCTTGCAAACTATTCAGCCTATCCTTAACGTTATTAATCTGCAGACCAGTATTCAAGGGATTGCAGGTTGCTTTGCCGTGCGTGTATTGGGTGGCACTAATTACTTCTTGGAAGAAATTAGATATCTAAATTTTTATTTATTTATTCTTTTCAAATAAAAATGTGTGAATCTTCACACAATTTATTCTTTTATTCCTTTCTTAATCCTGAAGGGCAAACGATAGGGCATTTCGTTCTCAAGTACTCAAGCTGAAGCTTTGACAATACAATCTCAATTCATAACACATATATATATCATTGGTGTGAAGATTTTCTACTTCTGCAACTCATCCTCCTTCCTCATGTAAACATTATGAAAAGGAAAATTGCTAATCAACCATTGCAATCCCTCCTTTTAAACACAAGTATTTATCATACGTAAATGTATTAATTTTGGCATTAGACAGTGTTACTTATTTTTGTTTTTTTAAAAAAAAACCCTAAATGGCATGGAGATTTTACTATAGCTCTAGACTCAAATTGTTATAGATTGCGATAATGAAATTTGCATGAGTATATTATATAATTAAGAGAATCATGGGGTGTTTTAGTATTTTTTACATTATATTTTTTTTTTATTGAATAGTTGTTGATGCGTGTTACACACGCCCCAGTTATTCGCAACACTCATGTCATTAAAGAAATATGTGAAACGATTTTTGGTAGTCAAATTTATCCATCCATCATATAACTAGATATGTATATATGCCCTCTTCCACATCATATAGCGTATATAAATATATCATGATTGGATTGCTGCTGATGATCAATTGTTTATATTTTTTCTTTCACTTCTCTCTTCTAACAACTAAAATGCACAACTTTTTTCTATTTATTTGTTATTTTCTTGGGTCTCACATAGATTACCAGACCCAAGAGCTTTGGATCTGACAACCATGTTTGGTGTTAGACCCAAGCACAGGTCTAGCATGGTTGCTAGACTTAAGCTTCATGGGGTCAGCAAGCCTGTGCAAATGTATCGTGGATTAAGACACAATCCACTATAAACTTGTATAGTGGATTTTTCAAGCTCAGAAGGCTTGAGATGGAGCTAATGTTATCTTTTCACAAAAAATTAAATTATCATTTTACTCTTTAGTTGAAAAAATTAAAGTCTTGGTTGTGGAGGTATTTCAATATTTTTCATGAGTTTATTAGTATTAAATATTTTAACGGGGATATGGTAGTTTTTCGATGATTATTTGCATAGTAAAAATAATTTTATATCCCCAAAACTAACAAAATTAAAACATGTTTTCTAGGGGTTTTTCACGCTTTCATAAATTGTTAAATAGTTAAAATACATCATTGACATTGGAAAAGACAAAAAAGAAAAAAACTTTGCATATGAATGTATTTTTTTGGTTTCACACTATTTTTTGTATAACTTTCTATAATCAAGGAGAATATTTTAGTATTTTGATATTATTTCATTATTTTTAAATTCAAAAAGATGTGTTGGACCCATATTTACTTGGATGTGCAATTAAAAAAAATCTAAATCACTTTGCTGCTAGACAAAAGATGCTTGTGTTTAGTATGCTTGTCAAATTCAATACATTTAGATCAAGCTTTACTACTAGATCAAGGGATTTGGATATAGAAATTAGTTGACTTAGTTGACCGATTGACACAAAGCAATTAAGTAGAAGAAGTTAAAGTGATCGGCCGGTTAAGAGACAATTGACTAGTTAAGGAGGAAAAAAACAATTTTTTTTCAATAAAAATTTTTTTATTAATTAAATTTTTTAATTATTTATGATTTTATGTTTATAAAAAAACTTTAATTCAGCTTTATCGAGCAACACAAAAATAAAGAGAATAATTAAGAAAACTTAGAGTTAAATAGATATCATCCTCTCTATCTTCTTTTTATTCTTAAACTTTTTACTTTACATTACTATTTTGATATCATACCGCAACAATTATTCTTCCACCTAAAAGCTACACCTAACTTTTATTCTATTTGAACAGAATTTATTACATTCCTTTTTACTTTCAGAAAGAAAAAAAATCTAATACCATTTCCTGAATCCCACGGTACCAGCTAAGCTGGGACCTTGCCTACATGATCTAAATTCACGAACTCAATCCATGACCTAGAATATAGGCTACCGAATTCACGTAAGCATAAGTTAGTCCAGAATAGAAAAGCCTCTCAAAACCATGAGTCAAAAGACAGAAGGCATGTATGCATGGATGCCTCGACCAGTCTACTTTTTGCCATATATGCTGCTTGTGCTCTTTCAGCGCAGTCGCTCAAGCATCCAACATGCGCAAAATCATTACCCGCAAAGTAGTAGACAAAGGCTTGTTGGACACCCGACAATCAAATAAAGAAGCTTAATATTCTACCATGCAACTTGAAAGAAAATTGGAGATCTGAGAACAGGACAATAAATGGATATTCCCATGTCTGCGTTATAGAAATATCATGGTAATGCATCCCTTATGTTGTCTGGTTTATTTTCTTTAGAAAAGGAAAAAAGATGTGCACTTGTAATGATGTTAATAGACATGCCAGGTAGCCAGCCTATCACCCATTTGACGCCCTTCCAAATGTTTGGGTAATTAACAACAAGATTTAATAGTTGATTAGGTTATTGTTCCTTTTTCGATTTGCAGAATAATTATGTTGTTTTATTCCAGATTTGTTGCACCAATTAAACAAATTCAACTTGCCTAGATCAACCTACAATCTAGACCAATTAAAGTTTAAAAAAATTAGAAAAAAAATTCACTAAACTGATCAAAAATTTAACCCAACTCAATCAATTTAGTACTGACTCAGTTAAAACCCAATCATTAATCCATTCTCCTTTTTTATTTGAAAAAAAAAAGATCAAAACAATACTCCTTTTATTTTTATTTAAAAAAATAAAAAGAGAATTTAGGTCAATCTCTTGTCAGACTCTAACTGTTAATACAAGTTATTGACATTTACAGGTTATTTAGCAACCAAATCTTGCAAAATGCAATGCATTTTACACCTAAAATCTTCATAATTTCGGCATCTGATGACTAGGCTTTGCAAGTTGAACCTGGATCCTGTGGAGACCTTTTAAAATTCGGTAGGAAAGATACGCAGGAGCCAGAGGCCCAACTAATATGAGTCTCAAGCATCAGTCTTGGACACCCAGCAGCTTTATTTAAATTTAGACCCATGAACAATGTGACCCAACGAGCCTGTGGCAGTTACGTGTCAAGCATTCATCAGTTGTAATCGTTTCTTCCATAGCGTAATTAGGAAATAGTCAGTGTGATGTATCATAACCTTGTTGGAAACATTGGAAAATAGTTTGAAATTTTGATACTGTGAAGGGTTTGAGCACAAGGCTGGGGTTTTACCATGATATGCTACATAGAGAACAGTGGGAAAAGCAAATGATACCTTGCCAGGTACCGAAGACAAACTGGGATGAACTGATACAGCATGATACACAAAGAAGTGCCCATGTCTAAAGAAGAATACATACAAACTAAAATCCATGATCACAAAGAAGCATGTTAAAGAGGGTTTCAATGTACGCGGGAATCTTTCTCCGCCACCACTTTATTGAAAAGAAGAACGAAACAGGGCTCATCAAGACAGCATGGCCAACAACCCATCGACAGATACATTTACGGTCGGCTATTGATCTTCATTCTTCAATTGGATATGCCTGAAATCAGCGAAATAACAGTATGGTTGCCCCATTTCCTTATAAATACGAAAATTGGTAAAATAAATTGCTGATACAAAATCTGAGGACGAAAACAAAATGCTTGTGAAGAATGTCAGATAACTAGAAATAGCTATGATATGCATAAGTAGTGACCACCAGATTAAACTGAACGTTCACTTTGTAATGAAGAACTGAGGTAAGCGGGTAATGGTTAAAAGAACAGAAAACTAAATAACAGGTATATGCATGATAATGTGAGACAGATTATAATATCTTTTTCTAACTTGTGGTTGTTTTTTTCTTCTTAAAAGATAAGATGACAACTATTTTTTGTTTTTCGATCCAGTGCTTGAGATGTTGCAGCATGTCACTTCCATAAATGGGCTACAGTCTACACGTCAAGAGAAAAGAATGGCCCCACCAGTGAATGCCTTCAAAATATTTCACACAAAATCAACCATGATGCCATCCGCTTCTTGAAATGGGTAAGATGAAAGTGAGAAGTACATCAACCATATTCAACTACCCGATATGAAATTTCCAAGAAGTGAAAGAAAATCCTTAGGGACATCAGGTTCAGTAAACAACTTTTGCTTGCATAGAATAAAAGAGGTCCATGGTATTGCTTTTCTCCTCTAATCAATGTCACGAAAAAAAAATCTTAATCCTCATCATATAAATCACAGCCATTTTCCGCCCACTAAGTTAAGGTAGTAAAAAAGATTGCCAAGTTCTTGTTGCATAATGGCTGGCAGGATTTTTAAAAAAACACTTTGGCTCAAAAGATTAGCAGGGGATCAAAAGGTATGCCTCGAATGAGGATATCATTTTAGACAACCTGATTTATATCAACAAGAAGTGCACCATTTTCCTATAAATACCAATTTGTGAGCAAAATAATTACAATGGAAATAAATCCATATCTAAAAGCTCCATATCTAATTTATATAATCATACAAATCCTTTTCGGTCAATCTACCAATGCTAACATGGCTCTACAACAAGCATCCCCACACATTTTCCCAAGAAAATCCAAATATTAGCCTTCAATCAACAGTACTATTCCTAAGATGGCATAGCTAAACAACACAGATCCTTTAGATCTCCTCGTGATTGAAAAATGGACACCAAATCGATCTCCAGTTTTTATACCATGCAACAAACACCCTTCCAGAACAGAAACAGTTTTAAATTTAATTACAGATATAATTGGTTTTGGATACACCTGCTATCGGCAAACCAATTCATGACCAAAATAAAATGATAATTTAAAGAATAACAGGAATATCTATCAATTCCTTCATAAAATAAATAAATAAACTGCGAATCCAATTAATAACAAGAGACTATAACAATTGGTGTTTGCTTCTTAAACTGACTCGCGATGCAATTTAGTTACGCTACATTCACATCCTCGGCAAAGAAGACAAAAGTAATGCGCGAGAAATTACCTAGTGTCCACTCTCATGGCCATGGTCACCATGGCCCTCCCACGGATGTCTCCAGCCCTGAAAAACACAGAATAATCCCTTCCAGTTGAATTAAATGCCCAGTGCAAATCATTCATAAAGGAAATAAATTTTTCTTTAAAAAAAATCAACTCTTACCAATACTACAGGGCCATCTTGCTTCGCCCTGTAAAGTACCCAAAACCTGAAAACACAAATTACAACAAAACCCCAACAGTCAGCTTCGTTACTCCAGATCAAGAGCAAAAAAATTCCATGATTTTTATTTTTTTTAATTCAACAATCCAGAGCTAACACTAAACCGAATCGGAAAATTAATACATTCCAAAATCAGATTAAAACAAGTTTAAGATCAAATCTAGGGTTTGAAGCTGGAAAACGGAAAAGCAATGGAGGATAACAACTAACCACATGACAGCACACAAGCCCTTTCCAGTGACTACATGCCATCGCTTTGGCTTATGCATAGTCAAGCCTTTGTAGTTGATGCCCTCTCCATGCCCTCCTGCCATCTCTTTCACTCTCCTCCGCCTCTGGAATGATCAATTGGTGCCCAGGACTGCAAGTATGATTTTGTTACCGAGAGCCGTTTGATTTTAGCTGAGTAACTTAAAATTTTAACTCGGAATTTCTTCGTGTGCCGATGCCGCGCCTGACCTTGCCCTGGTGCAAATATTGGGCCCATGTAATAGAGTCTAGGAATGGGCTAGAACCTGTCCAGTATTATATTTGGGTCGGGTCCATTTAATATGTGGGCTTGGCCTCAAACTTTGGGCCAGACCTTTGCAAAACTACAACGCTCTTCTCCTCTTTTATTTCGATTAACAAATGCCAGTTTATTATTTTTTTCCTCAAATAATTTCAACCATTGAATTAAAAAGTAGTTATAATAATTGAAAATTAATTTTCTTTTCGAATATGAACATGAAATAATTAAAAATATTTATTGATTGGAAAAACAGAAATAGATCACCATATTTGTTTTTCTAGACCATTTTATATTTTTTTGTATATTTTATATCAAGTCTTCCTCTTATTTATTTTATAATTCCTTCCATATTCTGTACATGTAGCTAATAAAAATTTTCAATATCTTTAACTTCATTAATCTTCGACCTGATTTATAATTTTTTATCTTTTTTATATAATTAATTTTATGATTTTTAAAACAAAATAAAGATAGTTAATATTATATTTTTAGTTCTCCATTCAATTCTCTTTAGTTTTAAATTAAAAAAATAGTATCCTAAACACCCTAACTTTTTTTTATATGTATAAAATGATGAATAGCCTGAAAATATCATTTTCTTATATATATATATAACCAGAACTTCTAGATGGAGAATTAAAATTATGATATCAAAATTTGTTTTCAAGATTTTAAGAAAATAGGAGAAAAACTTGATTTCATATGGAAAAGTAAAAACTAAAATTAAGAACACAGTGACTAATTTTGTTACACTACAAGTTCAGGGATATTTGGCCAGTTTAGAAATTCCACAGCGAAAGATAAAATAGAGAGGAGCTTGATATAATTTTTTCTTATTTTTAAAAATATTTTTTTTGGAAAAAAATATTAAATTAATTTTTATTTTTATTTTTATAGTTTTTTAAAAAATAATAATAATAATAACAATAATCTATTGTAATAAAAAATTTATCTTTAAAAACAATCACTGTTATATCAAACAATTCATATCATTGACCTGATTGTAACTGGTCTCGGACAAGAACGCGGTTAGAAACAGCACGCAAAAGGACAAAATATTTGCACTTGCACAACATTATTCGCCATCTAAGCAACATGGTGTCACGTGGATAGAAACATACCCTCGCATGTTTTTTTAATTAATCATCTAGTTCTCTCACCCATGTATTACTGATAGTAATATAAATCTCGCACTAGATTAAAGTATTTTATGCCTATTAAATTAACCAAATCTAATCTCATTTCATGTTGGTTTTTTTTCGTATCCTTCCTTCTCTTCGTTTGTGCACATATTATTATTAAACTCGGCTTCACAGATGAATCTAGTATCTAGCTATTTTACTTTTTAATATCAATTAAATGTAAAAAAAATAATATAAAATCAAGTTACCTCTTAGAATCAAAACTTGTTAGTTTTTTAAAAAATTTAAAACAAATTAAATCTATTTAAATTAACATGCCGGCAAAATCATGTGTGTCAATAATAATAATAAAAGACTACTAACAGCACACGAATAGATTAACAAAAAAAAATTAAGAAGTTGAGTTCCTAATTGACGCCAACGCGCAAGGATTGGGATATTTATTGCCCGTTGGGGAGCTCATGTCTGATGAGATTTTCCTTGAGCGGACAGCACGACGTTAAACAAGAAGAATCCACGTGCATGTGTTGTGTTTGGCTTTAGTCGTGTATAGTCTACATACATTTTTTTAGTAGAATTGGGAGGATGGACCTTTTCTATAGATCTTCAATCTTCTCTATTTACAATTTCTTAGTCCAGGACGGTCCAGCTCGAATATGGCTGACAATTCAACGAAACAGCAGGCGTGTTAACCAAAAACAAAAAGTGAATTGCAGGCAATGTATTTTGTAGCTTGAATGGCGATGCTAATGGGGAATTTAAAACTCACTAGCATTTGGCTTCTATAGACACTTTTACAGCGCAGGTTTTTAGTTTCATTATAATCTATTAGGAATAGCCTCTATCTTGTACCGTATTTGGATGATACTTGGGATAAAGATATTTAAAATTTAAAATAAAATTATTTTTGTGTTCGGTAAGTCAAGGTATTTCAAATTTCAGAAAATCATAAATATCCCGGGACATTAAATTGCTTGAAACCTAGGGTTTCGGTATTGTGATTTTTTCTTCTTCGGTCATATGCACACATCATTTATATGAAGTTATATAATGTACCCTTATCAAAAATTACACAAATATTCTAAGTAAGTAGTACTTGTGTTCCTGGAATATAAATTTAAACCATTAATATATGTTCTGGTGACTTTAATTTAGGACCAAGATACTATTATAACTTGTTGGTGTATATATTATTTTACTCAATAATAATAATAATAATAATAATAATACCACACAATTAAATTTGTTATTGATTCGTTTCAATAGATTGCTCTGAAACACAAATTAATACAAGTGTTGCATTGAAATAAGATCAGTCTATATTTAATAAATATAGGAATTAAAATTCAATGTATTCAAACACAAATTAAAACAAGTGATATCAATCTTGTTTAGCTTATAAACAGGACTAGAAGGGTTACAAGTTATCAGTTAATTTTAAATCTATTCACATCGAGTTTCGTAAATAAATTGGTTGATTTAATTTTAAAAAATAAAGTCACTGGAATCATGCATATCTTTATCTTAATAAAAATAAAAATTTTATATTATCAATGATCTCATTTTCAATAATACGTCCAAGAAATACATCTAAATTTTATAGACCTCCCACACCACCACCGTAGAGCTTCCATTCCAACTAAGATATCTACGGGATTAATTCTAAAAGAAATTCAAACCGACCGAGTAAGTTTTAGTATTAGTAGACAGACAGTATTGTGCTGAAAATCCAAAAAGAACAGACAAAGATGCAAAAGCAATGTCTTAACTTTAATCCTTATAGTTTAGCAAAACTAATCAATTAATCTTTGAGGTTTTAAAATATATATTTTAAGCCTCTATATTTTTAATTTGTTTATAATTCAGTCCTTTTATTAATTCCATGTTTCCATTTTCATTTAAGTTTATTCAATGCTTCATGAAAAAAGGATAAAGAAAAATAAGCAGGTGAAGAGAGGAATCAACTACTAAAGTCTAAAACATGTGTTTGATACTTTTACTGTTATAATTTAAATAATTTGTTTTAAAAAATATTTTTAGTTGTGATTTTTAAAAAAATAGGTTTTAAAAAATATAAAATGAGTTAAAACAGATCTTTATAAATAAAAAATAAATTATTTTAATTTTTCTAGAACCAAGATTTGAAATGGCCTCTAATTTTTTTTCTTTTGAGTCCAAGTGCAAAAACAAAAGTTATTTGATTAACTAGATAATCTTTTCTCTATGGTTGAACAAAAAACAGAAACTATTAGCATATTAAACAGTCTCTAAATTGAAGATGATTAATATCAATCAAGGGATATTTAACAATTTTGATAAACTACAAGGACTAACTTTAATTAATTGGCTAAAATTGTCGGCCATCACCATCGTCATTGACAAGTGGCGACCTGTGCATAAAGAGTCCTCTTTCTGCCGAGAGAATAAAGAACCACAACAGCCAGTAGCTAGATTAGAGAGAGATCTTGCTCAATAATTTAGCAGCCATGGCAGACAACAACAACCTCACAATCGACCCGAGAAGCGGCTTTTGCAAATCATACTCTGTTTTCTACAGCAAACGCAAGCCAATCCCACTCCCACTAACTGACTTCCTAGACGTCACCACCTTCATCTCCTCCCGTCCTCACCACGGCAAAACAGCCTTCATCGACGCAGCTACCGGCCGCCACCTCTCCTTCAAAGACCTATGGAAAGCAGTAGATTCCGTTTCCACTTGTCTCTACGACATGGGAATCCGCAAAGGCCACGTCATCCTCTTACTTTCTCCGAACTCCATCTTCTTCCCCATCGTTTGCCTCTCCGTCATGTCTTTAGGCGCCGTAATTACCACCACTAATCCTCTCAACACTCCTCGTGAAATCGCTAAACAAATTGCAAACTCGAAACCTTCACTCGCTTTCACTACTCCTGAACTCCTTGCCAAACTCACCGAGTCAAACTCAAACCTCACCATCATCCTCATAGACGATGAGATAACTGATGCCTCCACTAAAACAAAGGCCAAAATTGTGACAACATTAAGTGCAATGGTAAAAAAAGAACCAAGTGGGATCCGAGTTAGAGAGCAAGTCAAGCAGGATGACACAGCGACGCTACTCTACTCTTCAGGCACAACAGGAGAAAGCAAAGGTGTGGTGTCCTCACACAAGAACTTAATCGCCATGGTACAAACGATTGTTGAACGGTTCAGATTAAACGAAGGAGATCACAAATTTATCTGTACGGTTCCGATGTTTCACATCTACGGTTTAGCAGCGTTTGCCACAGGAATTCTGGCAGCAGGGTCAACGGTCATCGTTCTCTCAAAATTCGAAATGGGGGAGATGTTATCGACGATTGTGAAATACCGGGCCACTTATTTACCACTCGTGCCGCCGATACTAGTAGCGCTGATCAACGGGGCTGATCAGATACGGGAGAGGTATGATTTGAGTTCGTTGAATTTTGTTTTATCAGGCGGAGCTCCATTGAGTAAGGAAATGGTTGAAGGGTTTTCGGAGAAGTATCCAGGGGTTACGATTTTACAAGGTTATGGGCTCACTGAATCGGCGGGGATAGGTGCTTCGACGGATACGTTGGAGGAGAGTAGGCGGTATGGTACGGCAGGGCTATTGTCTCCGAACACGGAGGCCAAGATAGTGGACCCGGAGAGCGGTAAAGCTTTGCTGGTGAACCAGACCGGTGAGCTTTGGCTCCGAGCTCCTTCTGTCATGAAAGGTAGGCTGCTTGTTGCTTTCTTTTTTTCTGTTTTCTGTTTTTTGTTTTTTTTTGTTTGGTCGTTTTTGTCGTGTTAGAATATTATAATTGCACGTGTCATTTATTTCTTCCGATGATAGAATTAGAAATTGATATAGATGCGTTTGTTCAAGTGATTTCGGGAACAACTTTCTGATTTTTTCTTGAATTTTTTTATTAGAAAAACTAATTAATAAAAAACATTATTTAAAAAAATTTAGTTTGTATTTTTTTTTATTTTTAAAAAATATTTTAATAATAAAAAATTTAAAAATATTATATTATTTGTTAATTATATAAAACTTGATTATTAAGGTTTTAATTGATATATATATTTTGTTTTGAATATTTTTTTTTAATTTTTAATTTTATATTAATTTTATTTTTTATTATTATTATTTTAATTAAAATTTTTAATTTATTTGATTTGTAATTTTTTAATTGTTACTTATATTATTTAAAATAATTTATAAAATAATAATTGTTACTACTTTAATTTCTTTATCTTTTTAAGTTTTTAGATTTAATAATTATTAATTATTTTATTATTTTCTAGCAAGCAAACAGATAATAAATTTATATTCTTATACTGAAAGAGAGAGAAAGAAGGTTTTATTCAATTTCAAGCCTGTAAATATAACCCAAAACATTGTTGTTCCTGGTTCAAATTTAATTAAAATTTACAAGAAAAATATTTTCATAAATATGTTATATTATATTTAATTAATGTTTCACCATGTATAAAAACTAAAAGAATATGTATGTTCTAGGATTGACCCACTAAAAAATTGATTCAGGTTAATACGAAAAAAAAAGAAGAAAAAAAAAACTACCACAAATCACTCTGTTGCCCTCTCATGTTTGGATCTAAAAAAAAACTTGCAAATACATTTCACAATCCACTTTGGTAAAAAATTTAACATAACAAAAAAAACAACATTTAAACAAAAGCAATTAATTGACAAACACTGCACAATTAATTCAGCACATTTTGACCAAAACAACTAAGCAAACTAAAAATCAAAGGGCAAAATCAATTAACTAATTATAATTTTATATTTTATACTTTGAGAGATATTTCATAATAAATAATATTTTTTATTAAAAAGTTTAAAATTTCATAATATTATGATTCGTATTTGATATAAAAACACATTGAAAACTAACACAACACCTAGTTAACGCTTTCACTATTGGACATTGAAAACTAACACAACACCTAGTTAACGCTTTCACTATTGGACGATAAACATGTTAAGCTCGTCCATGTCCAAAGAGACAAAATTTGAATCAGGTATCATGATGATAGTTACAATGTTGTACCTTTTTGGAAGTAGCCAATCGTTGCTGCTGCTTCTTCTTTTTCAACAAATGGGAATTCTAAAATAGCATCAATCAGGGAATCTTTTACATGTTTTTGATACAAAGCTGCTGTGTACCCCTAGATTGCTGGACACAAAGACAACCTACAAGCCCTAGCTATCCAGTTACAGAGAAGGCATGATACCGATGCACGATTGAAACTGATAGTGGCACGCAATAGAGCAACATGAGTTATAGACACGTTTTTGCTGGAAAGAAAATACCAACACATCTATATAAGTTGTTTGAAGAACACAATTAGGCTAACATACCACAATTTATAATCGTTGAAATTGATAGCCAAACCTCGGCTGTAAATCTCCACTGTTAGACTTTTCCTTGAACCAGTGAGCTTGTTCTCGCCGCCCAAATATATGCAAATAGGAAAAAAACAATGTCACCATTCACCATTAAAAACTTCTTGTAGTAAATACCAGAGGATGTTAGCTTACAGGATAGTAAGACTTGGCAACAGTGGGGAAGAATAAATTACCTATAATAGGAAACAATGAACTTTTGAAGTAGTAGTGTCGAAAAGAAATGAAGAACAGAGGGAGCGAGAGTTGTAGTGAGTTTTTCAAAAAAAAATTCAAAATTGTAAACGGCTCCGGAATAAAAGGAAGAAGTGTTGGGTATACGACCAAAGTCCCACATTGGTTAGAAATGGGGAGGATCAAGGGTATATAAGGATGGACAAATATTTTCATTGGTATAAGGCCTTTTGGGTATAGCCCAAGAGCAAATCCATGAGGGCTTAGGCCCAAAGTGGACAATATCATACCAATGTGGAGATATGTGATGTCCATAATCCTTACAAGAAGAAATGAAGAAGGGAGGAGGAAGAAGGGGAGGTCAGGATTTCAATCCCTTAAACAAAACAACGTCGTTTTGTTAATGACAAAAAAAAATTATATATGTCAAGTGTAAAACCTGGTCAAGGTTTCAGGTAGATTGGATTCCAGGTCAATTCACCAGCTGAACCGGGTTTAAATACCATCTCCAAAAGAATACGTGGTGTGGGGCAATATGAACCCGCGTGGTATTTATTGTATAGAATGAAGAGCTTGGTTCCCTAGTCCTCCCGTGCCATCATTGTATTCGATGAGAAGTGGTGAAAGAAAGATGAGTTATTCATGTTCTGCACTTTAAATTTCAAAATGGCAGGTCCACTCTGTTATAAATTATTGTTTTCTAGATCTGTCGGTAACTTTTATATCTCAAAAGCAAAGGCAAATTTATTTATTTATTAAGAAGTGCACCACCTTTGCCCCACCAGTTGCTTAACCTCTTTTTTAGCTGCGCTGCGGCAGATCATTCCTCTTTTCAATGCCCGTGCGAGGAGACCTAAAAGTTGGGGTACCAATTTAATCCATCGTTTCATGAAGACTTCTTGTTGTAGATGCAGCGAGTGGTGTTTGTCATCACATGATATAATGATGTAGTCTTTAATTTGGTGATAACATGATGGCATGCTCTATGTTACAGAGCTTTGTTTCAAGCTTAATTTCCAATGTTTTCCCCTTTGTGGAACGTGCTGACCTTCATGAAATCACAATGTGACCTGATTTCGATGTTGATTTTGCATAGATTTCGGATGTCTTGCACGTTGCCCTCACCGAGTATAATTTGTTTGATCACCTATTGAGTTGGGGGCTTTTTTCAGGTTACTTTAGTAACGCTGAAGCTACTTCATCAACTATCGATTCAGAGGGATGGTTAAGAACAGGAGATCTCTGCTACATTGATGATGATGGCTTTATTTTCGTGGTTGATCGGTTAAAGGAGCTGATTAAATACAAGGGTTATCAGGTGAATGGAAGATTCATTTTTTCATTTCATATAGATATTCTTTAAAGCGACAAGTATTAATCATGAAGTAAATTCTTAAACGCGGAAATCTTGACCACTTGACACTTTTTTTGGTTTTTTCTCTTGGAAATGTAAGATGATGGGCATGCTTTAATGGTTGTCTGTTGACATGGTAGGTCCCTCCGGCAGAACTAGAGGCGTTGCTACTAACTCACCCAGAGGTTTCTGATGCTGCTGTAATACCGTAAGAAAGTCTTACCTCATGGCAGAAATGAACGTGGGAATCCAATCTAACCTTGTATTATATGTGATACCGTATCAGGTTTCCTGACGAGCAGGTCGGGCAGTTCCCCATGGCTTACGTGGTAAGAAAAGCTGGAAGTAATTTATCCGAGAAAGCTGTCATGGATTTCATAGCAGGACAGGTGTGTTCTCAAATCAGTTCTTTTTTATCATATGGTTTTGCGCAAATCAGGTCTCATATTTTCTAATTTCGAAGCTGCTATAAATATATATATATATAGGTGGCGCCATACAAAAGAATTCGGAGAGTCGCATACGTTGCTGCCATACCTAAGAATACGTCTGGCAAGATTCTCCGAAAGGATCTTATCAAGCTCGCAACCTCCAAGCTCTGAATGGTTGAGGCATATGCAAGCAAGATCATAGGAAGAGCAGGCGTGCATATGGTCAATTACAATGTTCGTGTTTATATAGCTGTTTTTGAGCTCTGATGAGACTTCGTCCGTATGTTTATCTGCTTCGTAAGAGGTGTGATCCTTTCTTGTTTTAATGTAATTGGATTTAATACAAGTTCAGGGTATACAATCTCCAGACTCTGTGATTGGGTTGTCTGTAACTGAATGATTTACATGTCCATTGATTTTCCTGTTGTGTAAAAATAGGATACAAGAATGTAAATTGACAACTGAAATAAAAAGCTAAATGGTGTGTTGATTTTCCTGTTGCAACAAAGTGGATCAAGAAGAAATTACCTTGGATTGGAGCAACGTTTTGGTTTATTTTCACACTTAAAATATATTTTTATTTTGATTACAAGATTTATTTTATTTTATCCTAGAATATTTTGTTAATTAGGATCTTAGGTGATAATTCATTTTGATCAACTTTTTTATGGAATTAAAGTGAAGTTTAATTTAGCAAGATAAGATTCAATTTTGTAGAGAAAAAATAACTTTAAATTTTGAATATCAAATTTGATGATGAACAAAAAATGCAGGCTTTATTATTTTTTAAGGTGTGCTTTTTAAAAATTCAGTCTCTAAAGTTGTTTTATTTAAAGTTTTAATCTTTTTAGTTTTTGAATTTTATATTTTAATCTAAAATTTTATTTTATTCAAGTTGAGTTTAGAAAGAAGAAAGAGAGTCAAGAAAAGAGAAATTTATGGATTATACACATTTCAACAACTAAAACAATTTAATGCTGGTGTTTATAAATTTTTTCAATGAAAAAATTTTATTAATATCAACCAGTGAGGTATGTTAATGAAAAAAAATTACTAAATTAAAGATGATATTAAGAGAAAAAACAACTAAATTGAAGATGGTTATCACATTTTAAATTTAATAATTTGGCTACAGGACTTGGGGAATTCTATGTCTATCTCGAGTTTTTCTGTGGCAGCAGCTAGACACTCTATGGCAATGGATTCAGCTAAACGAATCGGAGTCCGAGAGGGTTATGGCAGATACCTCCGATCATCGATGGCTGCTTTCGGTGAGCATCATTATGCCTGTATATATCATCTTCGTGCCAAATATCAGTCCATCTTAATCTCATACGCTTCAAATTTCAATTTTATTAACCAGTACCTTGTAGTTTATTCAGCTTGCATGCATTTTCTGATGCATCAATAACTTCTCTTATAAATGATCTTGTCATTAACTATTTGTACACTAGTTTTTGGTCGTGAAACCAGGTCGAAGATAAGACAGTATCTGCATCAATCGTTTTTGCTTTTCTCCTTTCATCTTGCATCGGATCTGGTCATATGATTTTTGTGCTGAATGTTTCGGGGGACCGTGCCTTCCAGTGCAAAGCAACCGTCCCGGAAGCCCATGTGGAGAGGGGTAAAGTCGGGAATGTGTTTGTTTCCTCGTGCAACAGGCGAAACTGGCCTCTGGTAACTTGGCAAGCACAAATATTTAATGGTGTCTCGATGATAAACTAAAGCCTCGACAACACAAGGACTATGAAAAATGTTGCTTCTCCCGTTTTTGAGACAATAACATGTTGTGTTCTGCTTCTAATGAGCAGGTGCCAAACAGAGGGATACTCGATGCTCGACAGGAATATCATGGACATGAAACCTCGAAGTTGCTACTAGGATTAACAAGCCTATTCGTTGTCATTAGCTCACCCAGCTCGTTTCAGATTTATGCAACGCCAGTATTTGACAATTTGGAGATTAGATATACGGTAAAATCAAGAAACCATGTCCACGGTGGTTGCGAATGGTGTTCGGTTCTTTGGATGCTTGGCATTCTTTACATCCGTGGCACTTCCTTTCTTGACTAGCTTGGCAGGATTGATTGGAGGGATTGCTCTTCCAGTTACCATACTATATCCAAGTTTCAAGTGGATAATGATTAAAAACCCTAAAAAATATAGTGCAATTTGGTGCCTTAATTGGATACCGGGAGCCTTGGTGATGGTACTTAGCATGCCAGTGGTAGCTGGAGCAATATGGACTGCTGTGACTTGGCAATCGAAATTCACTTCTTCAAGCCTCGGTAAGCAGGGTCCTAACAAATTTGACGACCCTTGGCAGTCGGCACTGCCTCTAGGGATGATATAAAACTAGGCTATAAATCTGATCTTCGCTGGATAAAATGCCTTCTGGAGAGACAAGCACAGCAACTGCTTGAAGAATCTCTCCCCTCGCACCAGCTTAGTTTCTAGTTTCTGAATATTTACTCTTGATATTGGCACGTAACATCCGATACTATAGTTGATAAATATATAACGACATTTTTCAGCAAGTCCTTCCACACCAAACTCCACAAAAAATAATTCTGCCAGGGCTTGTACAGAGTCATGCAGATGCAGAGGGTTTATCTGAAATATGAGAAAGACAGGTCTCCGGAATTCTCAACACCAACTCGTTCCTTTACATTAGGGATGTATAGTAGCAAAAACAAAAATCGTATCCCATACATATTAAAAACATTTGTCTCAAAAATCAAGCCCGAATAAAGCTTCTTAAAGCGGCTATCCATGTTACAAGCATGTAGCAAAAAAGAAACAATACCTTTCTAACACCAGCACCCACCCAACCCACATTTGATGTCTGTGAATAGCTCACCGCCTCAAACAAAACCATCTCAATCTTCCGTTCCATGTGATGAGAAATTTCCAATTCAATTAGCATCTATTTTATTGATCACCTCATCCCTTGATCAGCTTGCTTTGGGTATACAATTAAACATTGCGATAAAGCAGGGGGGACAAGGATCAATGCAAAGGTCAGAAATTGTATCAATCTACACAACAAAGTTGTTTTGGTTTAGGAAAAGGTTCACTGCTTGTAAAGTTTACATGGATAAAGGAAGAAGCATCCTTCGCTTCTTTTTCCTAGCCAATCGAACTTGCTTTGTAACTTTCATGCATATAAGCAATAGCAAAGTGATGCATACTAGGATAAACGCAAGTCGCATATGCCTAAAATATAAAGAAACTGCAGAGAAAACCAAGAATGCTATGATAAAAAGTTCCCATATTACAAACACCACAACGTCCACCCTGCAAGCATACACGGGACAAAGAGAAGAACAAAGTCAGAATCGATGCCATCTTAGATCATACCAAGAAAGATTGATTCATGGACAATAACACTGCAGGGACTATTATAGAGGAGTTGAGTATCAGTATTCTCTAAGCCATGATAACCAAGCATGAGAAACATTCACTAATTAAAAGTAAATATTTGATAAAATGAATTGCCATGAAATGTCATCAGCAACATGAAATGTCCAAATCTATGCAGGGAAGGAAAATAAATCCGCCCTCAGTTTCAGTTTAGCTCTGCAACCACCCAACCACTGTGTACAAAAGTAAAAATAACTGAATCACATTTATCAGGCAAATGTCCCAAACATTATCAATTGAATTCTCATCTCCAACTAACACAAGTCACAAACAATTGAGTTAATCTGGTATCTACACTAGTTTATCTCTGGACTGCTTTTGCCTTTTCAAAAGTTCCAACAGAAAACTACTAACATCAAAAACAATCAAAATGTGGCAAAACTGTATCCTATGTTAAAGCTCACTATAAACAACCTTTTCAATCCCCCAAGTTCCCTTCAACACCCAATCCTATCAAATAGAGTATCAATGATCAGCTACAGAACTCAATTCCATTATCTTTCCCTGAACAACAAAACCCAATGCCTCATCCCATCCAAATTTAGAGCTCAGCTTCTCGTCCCAAAAATCACGTGCATGAAATTGCAGGCAGAAGTCAGAAGTTCCCTAGCACCAAACAGACATCATTCCTAATAAAATGGATCATATTCTGTTTTAGTCCTCACTATTTATCACCTTCATAAGTTATTCCTATGCTCACAATATGTTTTCAATTCAACTTTATTTTATTGTCCTTTGTGGAGTGGACATCCATGTTCTTGGTGAATTAATATCAGAGTTTTGTCTAAAAGAAATGAACAAGGATATCATCTTAAAAGCATTTTTATCTCCTGCTCATTTTGCATCTTTGCTTTGCATATAGGATGTGGCTGTAATAGGAAAATTACAACCTTTACGTGCTACGGATACTTGCTGCCCCCATTCAGAGCATGAAATTTAAAAAAAAAAAAAAAGCTGCATAAAAGAGGATTTACTCATAAATGCTACTCCAACAAAAGGTTCACAGAAATTTCACACATCCAAACATGCTCTTAATGTGTGGTAATTGGCTTGCATATGATAGAAATCATCTAGTAACCGGTAAAAAGTGTTTCTCTTCCTGCAAGTGATACAACACCAGTACTTGAAAACACGTTGTTAATGAAATTTTAAATAGCATCCATCAAAGAGCTATAATCATTCCTCGAGAGTTCAATTGTTCAAGCTTCGAAACCCGCTATACATTTCTCTCTCTTCAAATTTTGCTCAAATATCCGTAGTTAATTTGCTTGATGTAATAATGGCTTCAACCTGCTACAACTAAACTGCCTGTTCGCACCTCAACGATAGACACTCCATACAAAAATGCTCGAGAATAGATCATTTCCAGATTCTATCTTTCAGGAACCCATTTGGATTTATCTAAACGACTAGTTTCCTTCCTTTTTTCTTAATCGCCTCAAATTTTCTCATACACAAGCAAGCATGCTTCTTCATCTGGTAATGAAGTTCCCTGGTGTTCAAACCGACCCGGGGGAGCGGTCCAAGCTATTTCCACTTTTATATATTAAAAAACCGATTCAATTAATTAAAAAAAAAATCCTCTGGAGCTTCAATTTTTAGCTTTCACATTCAAAATTCCTTAAGAAAAACCCACAACCCGTCAAAAAGGATCCAAACCATAGCTGATCTGACCTGTACAAACTATAATTTCTTTGCAATCACAACACTTTAAGAAAGGAGATCTAACAATCAAACTAACAATCAAGAAATGAAAAACCTTTGAAATTGAAAAGTTTAAGAAGGGATACGCCAAAGGCAGGTACCTTGAAGAGCTGAAATTTGAAGCGGAAGAAAAGAAGGAGACAGAGGCCCAATCATGCTTGGATCGAATCTGATACTCTCTTAATTGGTCTGCCAAATTCGATCGCGTTATCATCTTTCTCGTTTGTCTCTTCGCCTCTATCTCCCTCTATTTTATTTCCTCTTCGAGCTCGAGGAGGAAACAGCAATGGAGAGACCCTTACGGAACCAAAGAAAGAGCGTGGAGGATGGGAGGGTCGATTTTTCGGTCTGGCTCGGGTTAGTTGCGTGCCTCTGTCCCTATAAAAATTCTCTATTGTTTGGGCTCAATATGTGTAAATGGGCTTCAGCTCGATGGGCTGCACTCAATTAGAGATTTTTGTTTTTACTTTCCTTTTTAGAAGAAATTCTCTATTGATCGGCATTTCTGTCAAGAAGCCCAGCTTAGGATCCTATGACTTCAAATTTAGAAAAGGCGCAGTGTCACAGTGTTAAATGTGCATGGGTGCACCTAGGCATGCTGTTCAATACTAGGTGCTGACAGCCATGTTAATGATAGGATAAATCAGCAGTATAGATTTATACGGCTGAGGGTTTGTCAAGAAGAAAAATCGGTAGTGTAGAATGTTGGGCTGGGTGATGGGAATGCCCAAGCCAGACAAGGAAACTCGTCAATGACATAGGCTGGCGAGAACTGGAGCTGTCGAGAAATACAAGGTAGCGCAGGATGTTGACAAACATGGGCTTGGCGATGGAATGTCCAAGCCAAGACAAGGAAACTCGTCAGGGACATGGGCTGACGAAAATTAAAGCTGTCAAGGAATTCAGCAGCGCAGACACTGGAAGCCTGCACGCAGATGGGAATTCGGCAGCGCAAGATTTGGCTAGCTTGCACACAGATGCAAATGTGGCAGTGCAGACATTGGGGCCTGCACGCAGTTGTGCATTCGGCAGCGCAGACATGGGGGTCTGCACGCAGATGCGGATTTGGCATCGAAAAATTTGGCGACCTGTACCCAGGGTGCGCGCACGCAGCAGCGCACAACAGCTTGCGAAAGTCAGGGGCTTGACTTTGCAAGATGCAAGACTTGGATGAAGGACTGTCCAAGGCATGTGGGTGATTCAGCAGCAGATGAAGCTAGAGCTGGTAGACGGGACTGCCAGGCAAGCATGCTGAAAGTGGGAGCATAACTGGGGTGTTTCCAAGTTGCTGAAGTCATAAAGCACATGGGGGAGGAAGTTCTCCACTATATCCTGGAAATAGGGATATAGGTGAGCCATTAATGATCATGGAGATGATAGGGGAGTACGTTCCCACTATGTCCTGAAATATAGAGATCATGGAGGTGCCCTGCAGCTCACACAATTAGTTATAAATGGTGATGACAATTCTTTGTTGTATAGAAAGAATACATAGAGAATAGAATGCATAGAGAGGAAATAACGTATGTAAACTTGTTGGTGTAGCATGCGAATTCTGTGCATAGCACACGTTGTGTAATCCTTTGTTGATGAGATAAATAAAGATTGAGAGGTATTCTTGTATTCTCGGTGTGCTTGGTTAAGAGTAATCCTACTTGTATATTCCGCTTGTCTTTAATATGAGAAAGTGAGGAAACCTCTCGAATGAGAAAAACATTTAGTTAATAGGCAAACATAAGTGAATAAATGAAGGAAGGCTTAGTCTAGCGAGAGACTAGGCTGCCACACGAGATTATTTGCGTAGCGAAAAATTTAACCCCGTGAAACGCAGTGCCACTAATAAGACACCATAAGCTAAATGGAAAAAACTGCCGAGCCTCCTCAAGACCCCTCCGATAACGCACACCGTGTCGTCTCCAACGACTCCTCGCCAAAAACCCGACCTCAAAGACCGCCAAAGCTCACCGGAAAACAACCTTCCACCTTCATCAGAAACCCTCGCTTCGTTTCCCAATACAACACTCGAAGCTCCAGTTTTAGACTCCCAGGACGACTCTTCTGACCCCATCCAGCAACCCGAAACCCTAGCTCCGCATTCCCTGCTCGACAAACCAAAAACGACGCTGTAGAAGACGCTTATTCACCGAAGTCTTCGGCAATCCTTCCTTCTACCTCCACAGAATTGGCGGCGGCCTTTCAAAAGAAGTCGATGTCGAGGCATTAATAGCAATCTCCGTCGGTTTTCCTGTCGATTCGCTAACCGAAGAAGAAACTGAAGCTGATGTAGTGTCTATGATTGGGGGCAGAGAGCAAGCTAATTATATTGCGGTGAGAAACCATATTCTTACTCGTTGGAGATCTTATGTCTCTGCTTGGTTCACTCGTGGGAATGCGCTTGAGTCTATTTGGGCTGAGCACAAAGCAATGGTGGATTCTGCTTATGATTTTCTGCGACAACATGGCTACATTAACTTTGGCATGGCGCAGGCTATTGAAGAAGCGCGCGCAGGTGAAATTAAACGACGGAGTAGAGAAAGCTGATGCGGTTGTTGTTGGCGCGGGACTCGCCGGGTTGGCTGCAGCCAGACAGTCAATGGCTATGGGCTTTAAAGTTTTTGTTTTGGAAGGGAATGCGCGGCCAGGTGGGCGTGTAAAGACAATGAAAAGGAAGGGTGAAGGAGTGGTGGCTGTGGCGGATGTTGGTGCGAGTGTTCTTACTGAAATAATAAGAGTGTTTTTGGCTGTGGTAGCTGTTGCTTTGTAAATGATTTTTTATATTGAAATATATGTTAATAATATTTTTTTTATTTTTTAAAAATTATTTTTAACATTAACAACGTATAAACTATATTAACTTTTAGCAAAAAAAAAATTCTTTGAAAATGCCGGTTGAATCGTGTTTCCAAACGGTTTCTAAATGGAAATCCGCATGGAGTCCTTGCAAGGAAAATGGGGTTGCACCTACATAAGGTGAGAGATATTTGTCTCTGAGATTGATTCTAGGATAGAGGCTTCTTTTAGTAACTTTTTAGATAGAATTTGTAAGCCTAGACAGGCTATAATTGAGGAAGTTAAATCTGTACACGTTAATCTAGGAAATGCGCTTGAAGCTTATACGCATGTGTATAAGGTGGTTGAGGATCCACAAAAGCTAATGTTGTTGAATTGGCATCTTGCAAATTCGGAATATGCAAATGCTTCTTGAATGTCTATTTGTCTATGGCGTCCTGGAATCAGGATGATCCTTGTGAAATGGGGGGGGTGATCATTGTTTTATTCCAGGAGGTAATGATACTTATGTTAGATAGCTTGCAAAGGACCTTCCGATTTTCTATGAGAGGATTGTGGGGAGTATAGGGTGTGGAATTGATGGGGTTATTGTATATGCCAGTGGACAGGAAATTCTCTATTGCGTGGTATTTTCCATCCAAAAGGAATTTCTGTTCCAGATCCAGTTCAATACTCGTTGGAGAAAAGATTGCTTGACATATTGATCTTATTATCATGTTGCAGTGGATCTTATTATCATGTTGCAGAAGGGTCTTCAGGAGACGATTATGATTCTTGCTGGGAGTGTGGGGGATGGAAGAGTTTTATTTGCAAGAGAGGCAACCAGCGAACAGAATCCAGCAACAATGCATGGAGCTTTTCTCAGTTGGATGATGAAAGCAGCTAGTATATTGAGAGTGGCCAGCAGAAGGCCATTAACTGTGATTGACAAAGCAAATAATGGCCTCAAGGAAATTGATGATTTGAACGAATTATATGACACCTCTAATCTGCCCTTTGGGAGCCTCTCTATTTTTTTCAATCCGAGGTCAAATGAAATTGAATCTGTCATTGTTAAGGGTAAAATTCCAAGGGGAAGAATCAGATTCTTGTTTTCTATGTCTTCATGGTTTGGTTTCAAGGAAGCAGGCGGCAGTTGAACATAGTGAGCTGCAAGATGATGGGAATGGTGGAAGTAAAGGTTTGTCTGGTGCGGGGGGGGGATCTCTGGTCACATACTTCAAAACATACTTCAAAGAGGCTTGATCCATACCAAACGCAGGGAATTGAGATTGATGCTTCGCATAGAATTGAAAATTCTCCGCTGTGCTCTGTTCCATTATCCCAACTGGTATTTCAGTCTCTCTCTCTTTTAAATTGGATTGATAGAATTCAATTATGTGGGTGCTGATATCTTGGGTGCTTACCTGATAATTCTGCTGTGTGTTCTACCTTCTCGCTTGGGTTTTGAAGCCTCTTGGGCTGGCGTAAAATTTTAAATATCGGTCTTAAGCTCGCCTAGCTCGTTTCTTCACTATGGCTCGGGCCGTTCCCGAAGTTCGTTCGGTGGAAACGGAACCTGCTTCCCGAACTGGTCAGGCCATTTTCTTTATTCTTTTGTTAATTTTTCTAAAAATTTCCGATAGTTCACCAGATAAAGAAAATTATTGCAGCAATTGGGGAAAAAAAAAACACTCGCACTGTAATATATCTGTCTCTTATNTATATATATATTTGTATGGTTTGACTATAAAATTTTTGTGTGATCTAATCAATGTGGTTCAAAGAACTGTGAATCTTAAATCATGTGGGAGAAAGTACAGTATTTTTTTTCACCTTCACTTTCACCCTTTGTAAAAAGCATACACTAACCTGGCAAATAAGAGGTGATTTGGCCTTCTCGTATAGTCATTTTCAAGGTGATTAAAGGCAAGCTTGATTTTTGACTTTCATTATAAGTAGGAAAATGATTTATCTAGCCTTGTAAAAAATTAATTAGTCATTAGCCACCGGGGAAGACAAAAATAAAGCTTCTTTTCAATTGGCTTTTCACCTTTTTATTTTGGTTTTTTTATTATAATAAAATTAATTTATGAACAATTTAGCCTTTCACGGATATAAAATATTAATAAAAAATTAAAGTGGGTGGATAAAGTATAAGAGTATCATACCATATATATTTCATATTTAATTTAATTTTTATTTTTTTAATTGTAATTTTTTTGTTTTCTTACCTTATTTTGATTGATGTTTTTCTTCAATTTCATTCATAATCATTAGTTTTATTAGATTTTTATATTAAGTTTAATTTTTGTTCTTTTGATATTTTTAAATTCTTTCACTAGAAATTTCTTTTTTAATTTTATCTCTTATCATTTGATTTTAATTTTTTTCATGTCAGATTTCACCCTTATTTTTTTCCAATATTTATTTTGTTTGTGATATTTTTTTTGTTGTATTTTTTAATATCCCATCCTTTGGCATTTTTTTAATGAGCCACAAGTTTTAAAAGTTAAAATGAATTAACTTTGGTTTTTTTATATCTTTTTATATTTTTTATCTTATCATTAAAATTTTTATTTTTATGAAATTGATCTTTACACTTTCTTTTTTCACTATTCTTTCTATAAGATTATTCAAATTCTATATCTATGCCCATAAGATTGGTAATTTAACTCGAGTTGATTTAAATTATTTTTGTTGTTATTTTTATTTTATTTTTGATTTTCATGCCTCAATGTTTTTTTACTTGGAATCTTGCTTTGTTTTTTATAGCTATTTCTCTTGCATGGTTAGCTCCGACCTCGTGACCATGATCACGAGTTTTAAATGTTAACTTTGATTTTTTTTTTATTTTTTTATTTTTTCAACTTCATCATTGAATATTTGTTTTTTGAACTTGGTCTTTAAGCTTTTTTTTATTTCACAGGGTTATCTCAATCTTGTTTATATTATTAAAGGATTGCTAAATTAATCTTGATTGACTTAAATGTTTCATTGTTTTTTTAAATAATTTTTTTAAAAATTCATATCTCTATATTTTTTTATTAGTAACTTTTTTTGTTGCTTTTTGAGCATCAAGTCCTCGTCTTGTGATCAAAGTCACAAGTTTTGAAGGTCAACAATAATTAATTTTTATTATTTTTTTGTTTATTTTTTCTCTCAATATTTAAATTTTTAAAAACCGGTCTTTGTCTTTTTTTATTCACTTTTTTTTCTAGATAGTTATATTGATTGCGTGTCTATAATCATGAGATTATCAAGTTAACGAGAGTTGATCTAAATCTTATTTTTTTGATCTTTTTTAATTGTCATTTAAAAAAAATTATTAATCAACATTGAATTATTTTATAGTTGAGCTTTTATGGTTTATGATTTTATTCAATTCATTTTCAATTATGATTTTATTCATTTTTTTTACTTGCATGGATAATCATTTCATTATATATAAAATATATTTTAAAAAACATGGTTACTAAACACAACTTGATATGTATTTTATGTTATGAGATCAAATATTTTTTAATATTTTATTTTTTTTATTTGATTTTCATGATATTGTTGTTATTTTTCTTGCTACATAGTTATCCAAATTATTATGTGCTAAAATTACTGGGTTAACACATTTATGCAAGCTAACTCGGTTTTTTTTTATTGCTTGTCTGTATATTTTTTTTAATTTTATCATCCAATATGAAGTTTTATTTTTTTATTTTTTATTGAAACGAATGATTTTTCACTTAATGAAAATAATATTTTAATAAATATAGTTGTTCAACATAGCTGAATATATGGTCTATATTGTAATATTAGGCATCTTAATCCTAGTTTTTATAATTTAAATACTAATTTAATTAATTAGATTTTAAAAAAATATTTTGACCTGTAATTAAAAAAGAATTAAAAAATACACTAGAAAACTTGTATATGGAACGGGGGTACAAAACAAAACTAGCGATGATTCTAGTGCGTCCTGAGTTGGATGGCTTTCCCGCGGACAGGACCCCGTGTTTTTTTCAGCCTGAAATACAAGCGATAATAGCTAGCCATGACCCTGACCATTCCTACCGGCCTTTATCGTCTTTTGATTTCTCTGTCCTTTCTTTTTTATTTTCATATCCCTAACGTCACAGGATAGGACCCCCTAGCATGATCAAAGTACCATTACTCTTCGAGTTAAAAAAATTACGTTGATAATCTCTACACTAATTATTTGATCTAATTCAGTCCCTCGTGAATGGACATTAAGTTTCCGTCCAATTGAAAGGATTTTTCTTCTCCCATTCAAGATTATGTATCATGATGTATTTTTTAATGAGATCACTTTCATAAATGATGACGAAACGATCCAAATACTTCGGGGCAAGACTTATTTATGTCTGAGATAATTAGTTAATTTTTTAGTTACGATAATTTGATTTATTTTTTATACTTAAGATAATTGAAGATTGATATTTGATAAAAATAAATATGCAGCATAAAATTAAGATTCTAAACTTTTTCTTTAAATAATTCATGATCCATTTCTAACTTACAGGTCTTTCTATGAAGAAAATAACTAAAATGTAATGTTGTTCTAATATTAAAAATAAAAAAAAATATAATTGATATATATATATATATGTATATGTATTGATATTAATAAAAAAATATCTTTGGCATGTATATGTTAGCATGAATAAAAATATGATGGATGTTTTAAAAAAATTTACATACTGTTTTTTATATAATATCAATATCAATAAAAATACAATGCTTATTAAAGAATTTTTAGGCATAGAAAAAGTATAATTCAGTGGAGCCTAGAAGAGATAATCCTTCCAATAGCTGAGCTCTGAAAGTTTGGTTTCATGGGGGCTGTTAGCTTCATGAACAAGGTTTAAAAAAATAATACCAGAACTGCTGGCATTTAGATCTTTTTAAAATAATGGTATTTTAATAAATAGTTGATGATGATGTGAAATTAATTAAATAAATAAATGGAAGGTGGAATGGTTGGAAGCAATCACACGTGGACATGTGCCAGACACAAAAGACCACACCACGTAAAAAGTGGATTAGTGTGTAATTCATAAATAAATATCTTGGAAATACAATCATCGGCAACACTAAACCGACAATCTGTCCACTTAAGTAACGCATCCACGACGTCAAAGCGGGATTTATCACCTTAAACTATTGCCCCTCACCACACAAACCGTACAGCAAACCTGCTAGTCGCAAATCTCGAGATGCCCTTCCCTTTCTTACCGACGAAACTGCCCTCGGGTCCCACCCAACCCGGCGTACTTTTTTCGACGACGAGGAACGACGCCCAGACTCTTCGTACGGTTAAATCCCGAATTGTTACCTTAGATTCTTGTACTTACTGTTTAAAAAAATGGATTACGCTCCGTGGTTTGCGGTTTGTCTTCAGGTTTGTGCAGTTAAAATTTTTAAATTAATTTTTATTTTATTTTTTCATTTAAAAATAAAAATATATATATTATTTTAATATATTTTTAACCAAAAAAACCATGAAAAACACTTTATACCGTATTTCTAACAACTTCCAGACTATATACATGAAAATACTTGATTAATTAATATACCTTATAATTTTATATTTACTTTACTAGAAAATATTTTTAAAATTTTAATTAAAAATGTAATTTAAAAATTTATTTTTTAAAATTGTAATTATAAAAAATACTACGGTATCAGCTAAGACAGGTAATCCAAAAAGGGCAAGGCTACAAAAAAGTCGGATTTTATAGGCCAGGATGGATTTTTATACCTGCCACTTCAACTAGTTTATAAGTGATTCAGCTAATCGCTGAGGTAGAAATGCTACCGAATAAGGCCGCGGCGTGCACATGGCCCCTCTGAAAGTTTTAAACGATGACCAAAATTTAATAGTTATTTTATATAAGTTTTGTTTTTTATAAAAAGATTCTTTCTAGTAAAAAAAATAGTATATTTTAGTTAAAAATCTGTAGTTATTCTATATATATTTTTTATGTGTGGATGATTTTTGCATCTTAATATTTCCCCCCTCCTTCCACAGCCTTGTACTCCCAGTCCCTCGCTCTACTAATAGATAGAAATAACAGTAAATGATCCCCTGCTTATGATTATGACAGTTGGTATTAATTTATTCGCGGGATAAAAATTAATAGTTTAGCTAATTTTTTCATAGTACTGGTATAATTTATTTTGTCTAGGACGCGGATCAAGGTGTTAAAATCATGAAATAATTCTTAAAAATTTATGATTTTACAGTTCAATATATATATAACATGCTTAGATTAGGTTGAAAATTTAAAACTGGTAAATTTTATTTTAATTCATGCAAAATCAATAAATTTGATTTAATTTTTCAAGTTTAAGTTTATGATATAAATTAAATTGCATCCAAACTTATTTTTAAAATATTTATCAAATAGTTTTATAGGATAGATTATATTTTTTAAAATATAAACTGTATGAAAGCCGAAAGCTTAAAAAAAATATTAAATACATAAAAATATATTTTAATAAATTTTTAGATTAAATATAGATATCCTATATAATCAAGTTTAATGAATTAATATTATTAAATGTATCAAACAAAACATTTATATATTGTCTTTAACATATTTAGAGTTGCTAGTAAAATCTTGTTTCGATTAAAATTATGACAGAAACTAAATATTTAAAAATTTTTAATTGTATATTATAGACTCATTGATTTATTCAAATAAAAAAAATAACATATTTAAAATCAAGAGATAATGACGTATTTAAAACTAGTACTCGAATTTGATAGAAAATATATTTAAAACCATTGACCGAAAATATAGAAACTAGAGATTTAGAGTTTAGAAGATATAAATCAATTTTAACATAGTTTTTTTTTATTATTATTCTATTATATTTATTTATTTATTTTTAAATAATTATTTTAGATATAATTTTTTTCTAACAGATTATATATTGTTTGATGATTTATTTTTTATTGATTTTATATTAGTTAACTGTTAATTTAAACTCATTAACTTGTAATAAAAAACATACATGTCAAGACTAATTGCAATGAGAATAATAAAATTGTTACTAAATTTATTAATGCTTCCTATTTTTCAATGATTTTTCTATATTAAAAAAATTTATTTTGATACCTTTTATTTTTACATGTAATTGATATATTAACTAACACTATTTATCTCTCTTATTTTATCCAGTTTACTCGTTAATTATAATATTATTGACTTGTTTTATTATATTTTAATATAAATTAATTTATTGGCTAGAATTATTGGTATGTAGAAAAATTACTTGTAATTTTATAATTTAATTTTATATTATGTTTTTTTATATCGTTTTAAAAAAAAAATTAAAAAAATTGACAGCCTGTCTTTGATTGATCAGATTTTATAGCTTAGTGAAGAACCAGTGTAGATCTTCAAAGTCGTGAATAGTAGATATCTATAGAAATTGAAGTGTTAATTTAATTTTATAAGATCCAAGCCCGCCATTCTTTACTTCTTGTACTAATTTGTTTATAAATTAATACAATTTAACTGTTTGTAAATTTTTCCAATGCAAGGCTTTTTAAATCTAACCATGGTATGATAAAATACATGTTTAAATATCTCCTGATGACTGGGTAATAAATTCCTTAATCTAACCTGCAAGTTAACAGTTACAGACCAGAGTGAATTAAACGATTAGATAATTTTGTGAGTTAAGAATATATTTTCCCATAAATCCTCTAATCTTGACATGAACAATTCGTTTTTCAAATTAAATTTAGTAGCCATTCCATGTATATTACTAGAGAAAACATTAGAATATCTAAGGTTGTTTTGCAGTCTATTTGAACAACGAACGCCTCTTCTATTTTTTTTTTTCACTCTTATCTTATTTTTTTTTAATTTTATATTTTTTATTCGATCATTTCAAAATAAATTGATTTACTTTTCATTTTTTTTCAGTTTAACCCCCTTGTATTAGCCTGATTTAGGACTAGATTTAATAGTTTATTTCAATTGACTTTAAGTTAGATTTTTGTAATATCAATTATAAATTTTAATATTGAATTAATATTTAATCTAATAAAATAAAATTGAACTTTTAATGATGCAAGCTCATTAAAGCTTTAAGAATTCAATTTTAAAATGAAACAAATATTCAATATTTTTTTCCAAGAAATAACGTCCTTTTATTAGTTTTCTAACTAAATATTTAATTAAAAATATTTTTTTATTTATTAATATATAATTATTAATTCCAAATATAAACTTTTTAACTTGCATAATAATTTTTCTTAATGATAATAAAAACGTCTACAGCACCTTTATTTTATTTATGCTGAGGGAAAACCACCCCCCACGCATAAAAAATCTGCTGTGGCCCCGAGATACACCGCCCCCCCTTTCATATTTATCCAATCGAGGCCGACACCACGGGTCTCACTCAAGGACAGCCATTCACGTTCTCGTTCCACGTGTCACTAACGCATTTGCAGAACATTACAGCGTACCCCTCTCAACTTTTCTACTTCCTTCCCTCCTTTCAGACTACATTCCTCCGCGTATTAAACACGAGTATGCCTCCACCACTCCCATGAGTTCTATCTCTAATTACTAGAAATCTAGCCAATCATTCAAGCGAGTACATATAACTCTATACATGTCGTACACATTAAGTTTTGATTTCCTCTCTTAAATTTACACGTCGGTTACAGAAGTGAAATCTGACTGGCCCAGCTCACTTGGCTTTATTATTTCTTAATAGCGTCTGCCCCGCGTTGGCTTCCAGCTATAAAAGCCCATCACCCTAGCTAACCCAAACGCAAACCAAAACCATCAGTTACAAGCGCAATCCACTCGAAGCAGAAGCTTATTCATTTTAATTACTCTGTTGTGATTTTGATCTTTTCTTGATTAAGTTCATATTGTGAGTTTGATCAGTATGGCTGAGGAAAACAAGAGTCATGAGTATGAGACCAAAGTTGGTGAAGAGAGTGGTGCTGTTGAGACCAAGGATCGCGGGTTGTTTGATTTCCTGGGGAAGAAAGAAGAAGAGAAGCCTCAAGAGGAGGTGATTGTTACTGAACTTGAAGAGAAACTTCAGGTTTCTGAACCCGAGACTAAAGTAGAGGAAGAGCACAAGAAAACAGAGGAAGAGGAGAAGAAACCTACTCTCTTTGAGAAACTCCATCGATCAGGCAGCAGTTCCAGCTCTGTAAGTTTCTAACTCGATCCATGGATCAATCTCATTATTTTTTTTCTGTTGCCTTTTCCGTTGAGTGTTTCTTGAGATTGACAGATTTTGACGTGTTAAAAAATGCAGTCTAGTGACGAGGAGGAAGGTGACGATGAAGAGAAAAAGAAGAAGAAGAAGGAAAAGAAGTCATTGAAAGAGAAGATGAAGATGTCAGGAGAGAAAGGAGAGGAGAAGGAACACGAGGATACTAGTGTTCCTGTCGAGGTAGTCCATACAGAAACACCCCATGAACCAGAGGAGAAGAAGGGATTCCTTGACAAAATCAAGGAGAAATTGCCAGGACATAAGAAAGCTGACGAGGTCCCCCCTCCTCCTCCAGCTCCTGAACATGTTTCTGCTGAAGCTGCAGTCTCTCATGAAGGATCAGATGCCAAGGAGAAGAAAGGACTACTCGAGAAGATCAAGGAGAAGTTACCTGGGTACCACCCCAAGACCGAAGAAGAGAAGGAGAAAGAAAAGGAGAGTGCTTCCCAGTAGTGCAGCAGGCAGTATTCTTGTGTTCTATAGAACGGTGATGATGATGCTTGATGTGTGGTTTGTTTGGTTATGTCCATCTACTGTTTTTCTTCCTTTTTGAAAAAAAAAAACCTCGGTTTACTGCAAATATTATAAGTACCATGCGTGCTTGTAATTTGATGTAAGATTGTTTAGGGTTTTGATCACATCTCATGTTTTCAGGATCTTTTCCTTTGTTTTTGTTATTTTGATCCCTTTTTTAAACTATAATCAATGAATTATTATTTCCATTGTTTCTACTACCTTTTGATAGCTACAAGATAGAGAGAAGGAATTAAAAGGCAAAAGCATAGTCTCCATTTAAATGATCTTGAAGACTCCATGCATCTTGCCTTAATTTGATGTGTTGAATGTGATGGTGGGGGAGAGTGATCATGCCTTCCGACCCCACATGAGGCCCACTTCAGCATTGTAAAATAACTTCATGGAGTGGAGAACTTATCAAAAGTTCAAGTCGGATAAGTTCATGATATCACCCAACCTTTATTCCTGTGTTTGGAGGTTATATTCATTAGACAAATGAAAGAATCAAAGCCAATGCTGGCTCCTAACCCACGCGCATTAATCTTCGGCGCCTTGAAAATTTGATCGTTAATTGGGTGGGGTAGTCTCGGAGAGAAATGTGGCGTGGTCAGCAAGTGGTTTCGAAGGGACTCGGGCGTTCCATGATTGCCGAGATCAAAATTTACAGGTGTTTGAATGAAAAGTAAATGTTGTTTTTTAAATAAATAAATTAAAATAATATCTTTTAAATTTATTCTTATATCAACACAAAAAAATATTTCAAACCCTAATTTAAAATAAAAAAATTAAATTTAAACCAAAAACATTTTCAATCCAAACACTCCATCTTGATGCGAACGAGAATTATTAATAGCTAAATTGCTATGAGTGTACATGTGTAGGGTTCGATAAGACAGGTGAAGGAGAGCTACAGTGCTGAAATCTTCGAGAGCTCCCTTGATTGTGATAGAAAGATGAGAAAGAAAAAACAGAAAGGGACATTTCTCTGGTTAGCTGTTTCCCCCGTAATCCGTTGGTTTTTAAACCCCACATGGGGACCCGGATAAATATTAAATCACAGATTACAGGATTATCCGGGTTAACACTAATCTATCTTTTTTATTCTAAAAAAATAAAAAAATATTATTATTTAAAAAAATTAACAAATTTTTGACGACATCATCTTGAATTCTTGACAAGAGTTAATTTTTGTTTTAATTAAAACCCAACATGACCTAGATCTTAAATTACCTGGTCATTGACCAACCCACAGTGCCGTGAATATTCGGCTACAAGGGCCATACGGGGAGGTAGAAATTCATCCCACCTCTGTTTATTGGCTTTATGGATGATTGATACCGGTGGCACTGGAGTCCAGATGGGATCACTTTTCCTTTTCCTTTCGGTTTCCTTTAGTAGAACGCATCCGGCACTTGAAGAAAAATGGTGGATCTAACAGGGTCCAGGGTGGAAAAAATAGCCGCTTGAGGCCGGAAAGCTGTGATTTTAACGGAAACTTGATGCGAGAATCAAGAAATGATGTTTGTTTTAGACTTATTTTTATTGGGCCATCGATTGAATTCGAAGAGAATAAATATCAAACTTTATACAACTTGATTCTTTATTTTAAGAGTTGTTTTTTGAAAAAAAATAATTTTTTTCTACTTTAAATTAATAATTCTCTTAATTTATCTGTAGATAGTAAAAAATAACTTAATTTTTCAAAAGATTATTTTTTTTTTCAAAACAGAGGTATACTTGGAGTGGAATAAAAGGTTTCCATGCACTTTAGTCAGCATTAAAAATTAATGGCAAGCTATGCTATAATGCAGCTTACAAGTCTTAACGATCATGGCCTCACGAGAGAAAATGCGACTAGCAACGTGCCAGCTATAAAGAACTTCACGTTGCTCTGATTGTAGAGTATCTAGATTATTCCAGAGATCTAGCTTTATTTTTTATTAAATTATAATTTAGTTCCTATTTTTTCAACTATTTTGGAAGCTAGTCCTTCTAGTTTTGAAAATTTTAGTTTATTGACAAATTTTGATTGCTAATTTTTTTTATTTTTTTTTCTAAAGTATCCTTGTTGATTCATTTCAAGATTTTCTATATTAAGTGAGATTTGAAAATTTGATTAAAAATAAAGGACATTAAAAAAAAACATTTAAGAAATTGTCATGAAAACCACCAAAATGATCAAATTGCAAATAAACATAAAAATATAAAGACTTAATATTGAATTTCTTAAACCAAATAGATTAGCATAAGTTAAATTAGATTAGCACAGGGTGTAAATTAGATGAGCACAAGAACCAAACGAGCCATTTAATAGCAAAAACATTAGACTTGACTACATGGTTTATTTTACTGGATACTCTTCGTGGTTAATATTTGAAGATATTAAAAATATTAATTAAAAATAAAATAACTTTTTTTTTTTTTTTAAAAAAAACCATCACTCGAATATTAATCACAATCACAGAGAACATATCATTGTAGAGAGCAACTCAACAGGGACGCTGATTTATTCATGTCTGCCACCAAGGATTTGATAGGCAAAGATCGGTATCGTCATGTGTACCAAAACTTTAGTCAAATAGCAGTGGAGTTTAGAACCAGCAAAGCTAGGACCTGTCCTACAGTCTTGGTCCAGGTTTTGCTGCGGGAACCACAGATGGCCCTGGCATTTTTGGGTTTCAACAAGGTGTGGGTGATACAGAGGTCAGACCGTATCCTCTTTTTTCTTTTTATGAAAATCTTATCCTCATTTTTAGAAAGATGCTATTAAAAACATTACTGAATAACATCCTAATTTTAACAAAATATTTATTTTTTCTGAAATTTAAGTATTATCGGAAGATCTTCCATTTAAAGTTGATTTTTTTTTATCATTTTCTTAATTTAAGTTTTTTTCTGGATTTTAAATTAGAATTAATCGGTCAAATCCATTACACTGGATTGTGTTAGATAACCATGTAAGTGACCTTGGCCATCTCTAGGTCTAAAGTGGAACCTGGTTCTAGTGATCTATCCATGCTTCAGATCAATGAACTTCGGAAAAAAGTAAGGGACTTTCTAAAGGAACCAAGCCAGTTTCCGGTTCAGCATGTATGGTGAAAAGTTTTATTCTATTCAAGAGGCCATTATTTTAATCAGCTATACGCGTGTTCTAATCGATGGGGCTACACCGCCCACTCTTCTTGGTCTTGGACCGGTATGCAAGCCTATAAGGCAACCACTGGGCAAGGTTTCCAAGCTCATTATACCAAGCCTCCAGAACACTGAAGGCCCATGAGAAAGATCGCGCTAAACTTCCTACCTATAAACCAGAACCGGCCATGGCAACCTTTTCCCTATCCAAACGATGTCGTGGCATGACTCCTCCTAACCCCTGCTGTGTCTCCCTCACCATTGCCATATTTGGTCTCAATTTTTATGAGGTTGCCTTGTAAATCTAGACTGTTCTGGAACGTCTATTAACCCGGCCACGCGTGTTCCGCTGTCCGCCTGTGGCCCCAGAACCAACTCCCTTAACCTTGAAGTTATCCTTCGATCATATCCAATTTCAAACTAGACACCCTAACTATCACCCTCTCCGATTCCACCTTTCTTGCAAATTCAAGCAAAGGTCTGCCGCGAGAATTCCTTTTTTCCCAGATTGGTTATCTTTATTTCTGCTAAGAAGCCCGAAGAAAAATTCTTTTTTTGCTTACGGTTTGCTTTTAATGTATCAGAATTTATTATGCTATAGCATTTCTGCTTTGAAAGTTGACAAGGACATGGGATTTTTTTTTTAATTTTTGAAAAAATATTTTAGGGTTGTTAATTAGTTGTGCAATCATGATTTAAGATGGCTTCGGGTTTTTGGAAGATTTAATTCTGCATGCTTGTGATTTTGAACCCTAGGAGTTGGTTATGCAGATGTGGCATCTGATTATCTTTGATATTCCATTTTTTAGAATTGTTTAATGCGGTGTCTTTGTATCAAAATGGACTTTATTTTGATTGTTTTGAGTTTAAAGCTGGTATAGATCGCTATTAATTGTTGAAAGTGGGTTGATTTTAGTTGTGAGTCACCCGTGGAGTTTTGATTTGTTTCAGTTACCTTTTCTATTTGATTGTATTTAATGGCTAAATGAAGAATGATGAAGTTGGGATTTTGATGTTGAAATTCATCATTAGTTGTTAGGTGACTCCTGATTTGGATATGCTTAGAAGGATGCTAGAAATCATGTTCTTTTTAAATTGAATGCCGGAAATAACGAAATTGTTTACGGCATTTCCATTTAAAGGAAAAGGTGTAGGATAATAGGATCGTTTTTTTTTTTTTATTATTTTTAAGACATAAAGGAGAGATGCATAGTCGGAAAGTATATAATTGGATGTCAGATTCTTCAGTAGTTGGAGTATCTTTGTTTTCTCGTTTACAATGTCGTGACATCATCAAGCTTTGGAAGGAGAGACGTGTGGTAATTATTGTAAGTTTTTGTTTTGATGGTTGCCTATAAATGGAATAAATGTGTCAGGTTAGGTAGCCTTCATGGGCTAGAAATAGACTCATCCCACAGTTAAGAATTTAAAAAGGGTTTTCAGCTTTCATTGAGTTCAGATATACTAGATATTAGTATGAATTTGGAAGAGAAGAATCCACGATGACTATGCTTATTTAAATGAATAAATACTTGCAGAAAAAAAGGATGTCGGACGACTAATTGATCATTGTTATGTTGTTAGACGAGAGTTTTCCGTTCGGCTTCCTTCATAGTTGATCAAATCTTTTTGTAAATATACTTTTCCTTAATTCAATTTCTTTTTATTTTGGCTTCCATTCTTATATGAACTTATTACATGCACATGGTAGACTGATTACGTTGCTCTTTTAGCAGCTATGTTTCCTAGTAACTGCGCATCTTCCAAGTGCTTTGAGACATTGATTGTAATCATATTAGGAAAGATTGAATCACCCCTTTTTTTGGTGCATTGAAATTTAATTACCTGGATGGTGTATCTTATCGTGAGATTTTCACGTTTTAGAGTTTTGGTAGCTGCTGAGGTACTATGGCAAATGAGTACTCTAATGAAGGCTCCAGTACAAGCCATGTTTCTGGGGAAGGTTCGGATGCAACTTTAGAGATCACTATCAAGACCTTAAATTCTCAGAAATTCAGTTTTCAGGTCAACAAAAATGTAAGTATTGCGTGCCTTTACAACTCCTTTTTTGAGCTGTTCTGTTTATGTTTTTGTATTCGTATTTAGTTGAGGTGGAGTTTTTTGGACAACAGAAAATATCTCCAGATTTTTTTGTAATGGCAGCTTTAATTTTAACTTATGCTGTGCGCCTGTTGTGGAAAAAGTTTTAAAGTTTTTGGATCAGAGAGATCATGTCTTTGGGTTAATAAAAGTAATTCGATGTAGTTCCATGCATTTCATTGGTTATCAAGAGAGCTTTTAAAGGACGTGTGCTGTCTGAAATTGCATAGATGTTCATATTTGGACTGTCTAATATAGTTTCAATTTTGAATATAGTTTTAATTATGAATATTTTCAGATGCCAGTTTCCGTATTCAAGGAGAAAATAGCAAATGAAATTGGTGTTCCAGTGAGTCAGCAACGGCTGATTTTCAGGGGAAGGGTCTTGAAGGATGAACATCTCCTTTCTGAATATCGTATCCAATCATATAAGCATTAAAAATGCCGTGCCTGCTACTCTTCCTTTTAGGCCCTCTTTTTGCTTGGGAATTTCATCACTTGCACTTTATCTGAGTTATTGTGCTCAAAGATCTTTTGTTTGGTTTGCTGGAAGAGAGATTCATATGTTGTTGGATGTCATTGACCCTGGAACTTTTTTCATGTGCATTTAATCCAATTTATGAGGAGCTATAGTCACCTTTCTGGTAATTATCAGATACAATCTTCTTATGGAGTCGGATATTATGATATCCCACACTCAGTTATCATTTCAGATCACTCTATGCAAGAGGACTTAAATGATTTTTTCTTTGTTAATACTGGCTATGTTACTATTTCCACTACATCCCTTGACTGTTCCCAGAAGTGGAAAATGGCCATACACTGCACTTGGTTGCAAGGCAGCCTGCACAACCACAACCTTCTGCTGATACAAGCTCTGGGGATGCAACCAGGAATAATGGTAATCAGGGTATTGGTATTTAATTATTTTTCTTGCGAAGTAATCTGGATTTTAAGATGTTATTTAAATTGATAGTTTTCTCTTGTAATTTTTCAAATGACAGGAAATAATGCAAGCGCTGGTGCCCCCCGAAACCGCATTGGGCCCATATCTCACAGTATAGTTCTTGGGACATTTAATGTTGGTGACCAAGGGGGAGGCATTGTTCCAGACCTCAGTCAGGTGTGGTTCTCTATTTTTTTCTTTCCGTTTTCCTTTTATAGGTCAGCAGGTTTAATCTTTGTATCTTTATTTAATGTTCAGTCAGGGTTAGTGGTAGCACAAGAATGTGGAGACCATATTTGCATTAGTATTTGCAGAAACTCTTATTGTTGCTTGACATGCAGGCTATTGGGGCTGTTCTGAGTTCGTTTGGAATTGGTGGCCAGGCAGCAACCAGCAGCATAGGTGGCATGCTATTATCAAATATGGTAAGGACTGCTTGTTATTATGTATAATCTCATTCGTCAACAGACCTCTTTGATCTGTATAAATTATCTAGTTAACAGCTTAAACTCCAATGGCATTGTATTGCATCATTCTTTTATTGCATCGTCAACAATTAATCTGGTACTGAGCAGGATGATACCAGGAGGCTTGAGTTCTAACCCTACTTTTGTCACTGTATCAATCCCACAAAAAAGAAAATGTTCAAGCCATCACAACTGTGAATTTTCACTCTTTGTGCTCACTGGAGCTAATTCTGCTTTGCCATTCATTTATCAATTCCATAATTATGATTCCTGATCATGCCAGAAACAGCAGTAATTTTTCGAGTAGAATCTCCAATCCTTTTTATCTTTCTGCTCAGTGGAAAGGCTCCTATTAGGAGTATTGATTTGGATACCTTTTAATTGTATTGAAATTTTGGTTTATATTTTGATTTTTAGCATCTGCCTTTCATATCAGTATCTGATTCTTGAATTATCCTAAATGCTACCAATTATGAGAGCAGTTGCATATTGTTGTAAGTGTGAGAATTTGGAGTGCATGTAAGACATTGGAGAGGAATTTGAGACATTTAACTGATTCTCATTTTCTGTTAACAGCCAAATGTTGCTGGGCAAGCTTCACAAGGAAGTGAAACCGGTGCGTCACGTGGCAATATTGGTGGTCAAAGCCCTGTAGGAAATCAAACACAGTTTGGTCAGCCATTTCAGTCAGCACCTCAAGTTGTGCAAGTTCCTCTGACCGGTGCTATACCTGTTCCTTCACTTCATTCGGTAGTAACATCTCCTTCTGTTATGTATTTCTGAGATTTGTGTGGTTATAGAGTGTAGTAATCTTGTCCTTTTTGTTTCAGCCAATTCCTGATTCCTTGAACACACTTTTAGAGTTCATTACACGCATGGAGCGGGTGCTAGCACAAAATGGTGATGATTGCAAAAGTATATAATCATTGTATTTTCATTTAAAATTCCTAAAATAACTTATTTGCTTTATCTAGGTAATCTGCCAAATACATCAGCAGCCAGCATTGGAGACCCACCAGCTTTAGAATTACCATCTAATGCACGGGCCTTGCCAACACCTGAAGCTTTGAGTATTGTCCTGCATCGTGCAGAACAGCTTCTTAGTGGTCCCACAACAGCTGCATTATCTGTAAGCACTTTGTGCTGATTCCCTGTCTGATATCACTGTTTGAGTTCTTAAATCTTTGGTTATACATGTCAGGAGTTGAACCAGCTTTGTAATTTGAATTTAATGTTAGCATTTTGATAGTTGGACTTTATTTGTATCTTGTTGAACCTGCTATCTTGCATGCTTGAATTCATTTTACTTTGGTGTGAGTCCTATAATGTTGGATTCTCTGTGAAGTTCACTGCCATAAATTGTTTTGTGAAACATACAGTCTACATAAGCATTTAAATTTAAATTTAAGGCATTGTTATGGGTATCTTAATAACACTTTATGCGAGGATAATAATTATTCCTAATTCTCAACAAGGCATAGCCACTATGAATTCATCTTTGTTAACATCAGGGAGAATGCTTTAAAATTTTTGTGGTTTGAGAATCACCAACATTGCTACGCAAGTGAAGGTGATACTTGGTCATTCAGAGAATTCATTTTCAATCTCATTTGATGAATGGGTCATTTGTTATTTTTAGGGCTTGATGGGTAAATTGATGATAAGATTTTGGAGATAAATCAATGTACTATTTGTTAATGCCAGGGATAAGTTTATGCGGAATTGGTAGGTTTGTGATCTGATTATGCATTATTTATAATGTGCTGCCATGTTCGTAGCATCTTGCAGGATGTTTGGAACAATTGGTTTCCTCTACTGATCCTGCGATAAGGGGCCAAATTCATTCAGAATCAATGCAAGTTGGCCTTGCAATGCAACATCTAGGTTCTCTTCTTCTAGAACTTGGTCGCACAATCTTGACACTGAATATGGGACAATCACCTGTATGTTCTGATCCTTAGTCAGTTCAGCGGCTCAGATAATGATAAAGTACTGTGCATAATCGTTTTGTTGCAACTTGCAGGCAGAATCTTCTGTAAATGCTGGGCCTGCTGTTTATATTTCCCCATCAGGGCCTAATCCCATAATGGTCCAGGTTTGTGAACGATTATTGAAATTATTAGTTTGTTTACTTTGGCATTTACTTATCTCACTGATCATTGGTGACTGCTGTGGCAGCAAAAATATATAGTGTCTTATTTCACTCGCTGTTGAAATCTGTTAGTAGGGGTGTCAATATCGTAAAGGAATTGAGTGTCAGATTATATACTGATGCATGGCTTTATCTCATCTATCACTGATTGGGAATTGTTATTCATGTGTTTTCATGGTTCTCTAGATCATATGAATCTGTTATGCTGTAATTGCAAAGGCTCTTTCAGTTACCTGCCAGGCTTTCCTTACATACATCGTGTCTGTCCTATTATCTTTAAATTGCCTTACTGCTGGGTAGCTTAATTTCTTACAATGAGTTTTTGTATGCCAGCCTGGTGCAGTGTTTCCTAATCCTAAATTATTTGCAGCCCTTTCCTCTTCAAACCAATTCCCTTTTTGGTGGTTCAGTTCCACCATCAAATCCCGTCGCATTTGGCCCTGTTGGTATTGGAAATGCTCCAAGGCATGTAAACATTCATATACATGCTGGTAAGCAAACCAAGCTTTTCTTGATTTATACTGTTGCTTGCTTTCGGGTTCTATTTGACACCCCTTCATTACCAGGGACCTCGTTGGCATCAGTTATTCCGGCCATAGGTAACAGGACAAGTAGTACAGGGGTGCAGGGCGAACATGGTAATACTGCCAGTTCGGGTGTTTCAGGCCCAGAGCAGGCGCTACCAGCGAGAAATGTTGTTGTAGCAACAGTCCCGTTACGCTCTGCTGGTGTTACAGTTGCTGCACAACCTGGTCTTGGGCTTTCTCTGTCACAGCCACCTTCTGATTCCATGTCATTAAGCTCTATAGTGAATGAAATAAACTCGCAACTGAGACAACTTTCTGGCAATATGCAGGAGGGAAACCAGCCTGCATCAGGTAGCCAACTGTTGCATGGTCAAATGGTAAAAAATCAAAGATATATTGTTCCTTTTACTAACTAAAATCACAACATATTGCTATATGCAGGCTCCATTGGATCTGATGCTGGTAATAATCCAACAAACTCAGAGATGAATAGCACTGTGTTCAATGGAGTTGGGGAATCCAGTGTGTCCTTACCTGGGGTTATGTCAGAACACCATGGTCAGAAGGTATGCTTTCTGCATTATTCAAGGATCCTCTTTGTTACTCCTTTCTGGCCTGTACTACATTGTTGAGGGAACACCAGACATATGCTGAACAGGTCCAGGTACATGACAATGATCCTTTTAGCTCAAAAGAAGTACCATCTTCATCAGTGGACAGATCGTCTTCTCTGAAGTCTGATGATACTTCTCAAGATGTTTCCAGTTCCAGCAGTAAGCATGATGTTCCTGACAGCACTAAAGCTGTTCCGCTTGGTTTGGGTTTGGGGAGTTTGGACCGCAAGGTATGGTCATTGCTTTTTGTTTTTATTCAAGTTATCTGTGATGAATTTAATCAAACACGTGGACCTGTTAACAGATCAAGGAATAAGCAAAGTTATTAAACCCAACCCAAGGCTCGGTCATTAGTTGAGCAAGTTAACTTTGGTCAATAAAAAATGACATTGGTTCAATATTTGTTTTTAAAAAAAGTTAAAGCACCTTTGTTCTGAGAAAAAGTCAAATTGGGTTTTGACTGGGTCATGTGGGGTCAGCTCACCACCCAGTTTAGTTAGAAACCTAACGCGCTTTGGGTTGGGTCAGCATGTCGCTGGGTTGGCCCACTGGGCCAGGTTTTTAATAACAATGGGAATAAGGCTGTGG
Organism: Populus ilicifolia; assembly: GCA_015708895.1. Classification (NCBI taxonomy): domain Eukaryota; kingdom Viridiplantae; phylum Streptophyta; class Magnoliopsida; order Malpighiales; family Salicaceae; genus Populus; species Populus ilicifolia. The sequence goes on from SRLM01000100.1 coordinate 720,437, forward strand.
TGTTTGGGGTTTGAAATGCTTGCTGTAATGGATGCTACGAGATGCAACATTTTTGTTTGTTGCTATCATTTTTTAAACAGTGTGTGGTATGCTGTAATAGGTGTGAGCTTGTCATGATTTGACATTAAAATTAGTGCTTACTACATTCTGCCAATCTTGACATTGTGGATTGATGGCCGCATCTGTCATGCATGCCTTACTTACCCCCATGGTAAGTTTTTATTTTTTGAGAAAATAAAAGCTGATCTCTTTTTGTTGATGTGACCAGAGACTAACCAAGCAGCCAAAATCCCTTGTCGAGAGTGTTGATAGTGAAACAACCAATACCCATCCCAGTCAGAACCCAGACAGGGGGATCATTGGCCAACAGCTTTTACAATCTCTTGCATTTCACAGCTCTGGCACAGATAGAAATATCACGCCCTCAGATCCAGTAGCCCCCTCTTCTGGGCAGGTCGTGGAGGGTAGACCACCAATAAATTTAAGTTCTGATGGCCAGTTGGACACCACTAGAGTTGTGTCTCAGGTTCTACATAGTCCTGTTATAAACAACTTGTTGACAGGGGTTTCAGAACAAACTGGTGTTGGTTCTCCGAATGTCTTCAGGAATATGTTGCAACAGCTTACTCAGAATCCCCAAATAATGAACACTGTCAGTCAGATTGCTCAACAGGTTGACAGCCAAGATTTTGGAAATATGTTCTCAGGTTTAGGAAGTGGCCAAGGAGGCGGAATTGATCTGTCAGGAATGGTCCGCCAGATGATGCCTGTTGTTTCCCAGGTCCTTGTCGGTGGATCACCCACTCCCCAGCTGTTTCCTACCCCAGAACCTGAACCCCAGATGCAATCCAGTGAGGGGGGATCAAATGGAGCTGAAAACCCTTACATTCAGGTTTGCACAACCCAACAAAAGAAATAAAGGAAATGTGAATTAGTATGAAATCCTATCGCAGAAACAAAAGAGTGCTATGTTCTCTCTCATCTCTCTCTCTAATTTAATTTAATCAAAGAATCTCTTTCAAAGAATTGGAAAACTGTCCCTGTTTTGACTGATTTTGTCTTTTGTGCGTTATAGATCAACCTTCATGAAGTGGCTCAGCAGATTGAACGGTTTGATGCACCTCAAGATGTTTTTCAAGCCATAGTCGGAAATGCAGTAAGGTTGAATGGCAATGGAAGCAATGCTGAAGATATTCTGCATGAGGTGAACAACAATGAGGATTTAGCCAGTGTAAGTTTTATGTTTTTCTATCTTTCTTGCTGTTGTACTTTCAATAGTTTTTGGCTTGTAGATGCTGATAGAATCAAAGCACCTGTGTATACACTTCTGTTACTGCATTTGAATTTTATTGGTTATCATATTGTGCATGAACTTGAGGCAATATATTTACTCGTACAGGATTATGTAGTGATGCTGCAGCGTGATATTCATCGACGACTTCAGGATGACTCTGGGGAGGAAAAGAGCTAATTATTGTCTTAAGTTAAAATGGTTTCTGATAATTCTCGTAGTGTTACAGATCCGGACAGATTTCCAGAAACCATCGCCTCCGTTTGTTTTGCTTTCAAATTGTCTTTCGAGCCTGTAGAATGTTGTGCAGATCAGGCTTTGGGGCTTGATGTGCTCCAAATTGGAGGTGGTTGGCAGATAGACCTTTTGGGTTAATTGTGTATTAATCGATACTTTAAATAGTATAATACATAACATTGAGTTCTGAACAATTTCAAGAATTGGTTCTGACTAAATGCAGCCTTGCATTTTTGTGATGCAGTTTCGGCTCGAATTGGTATTTAACATTCTATGCTGAAGTGCTGTTCTGTAGACAGCGATTTAGTAATCCTTGTCATGTTTTCCTAGTCTTGGATTTGAATCATTTGATAATTTCCCCGGTTCTAATTGTCAATCTGTGCGACCATTCTACTAATCTATATCTCTATTTCCAAGTGCCATGTGCAGGTTGGGTGCGGGTGGTTATGGGTTTTGTTCGGGTCATGTATGGGTTTGTTCTGGGTAGGTAGTCTTTGCTCGGTTTGGGGCATGGCTCGGATTCCATTCTGTATAATAATTGCAATATTTATAAATTATTGCATACGTTGTGCAATTACTCGAGTACAGTGCATGATGCAGAGTCTCTAACACAATCTGAGGCTTGCATGGTGGGTTACACAAGTAAATGATTACTTGTGAAATTAATGTTATAATAATTATAATAAAAATAATGTATTGAAAGCATAATTTAATCATTTGCATTTCATTTTAATTAGTTAAAATTCCATCCTAATGGATCGAGGCATCGTGATAATTATCAAAATGGGCTCTCATTGGGTTAGGTAAAATATCATGGGCTGGGTTTTGGTTACCGTGGATTCATAATTAATTAATGCTTGAGCAGGTAACATAATTTCTAGCCTTAACAAAAGATTATTCCAGTTAATTTCTTCCTGTCTGTCTCCTGGTGCAGCTAGCAGTCGCAGTCATCCTCCGGTTGCTCTCATAGCTTCCTCAAGTTCAGCAGCCGATGCCTCTCAAAACCCTAGGAGGTCGTTAGGGTTAGTAGCAGACGCGATGAAGCGCAAAGATATTATTATTATGGTTTTATTTAAAGTATTTTTTATTTAAAAATATATTAAAATAATATTTTTTTATTTTTTATAAATAATTTTTAAGATTATTATATTACAACGATTTAAAAATTTTAAAAAAATTAATTTTTAGTAAAATAATTAAAAATACAGGTTAACTTGCTTTTCCAAACAGGTGCTACAGCTCTTTGCATTGACTGAAATTTTCTTTTCGAGTATTATAAAGACATTATTAAATATTACTTTATAGGAGGTAGGTCTTTCAATGTACAAGGCTTCACTTACATATTATTATAGATGAACTATGCAGAATTTTGTGTTTTTTTTTGAATTTGATTCTTAATTTTTTCCCCAGCAATTTAGTTATAGTTAAAGACCAATTAATTTGTTTTTATGAAATTATTGAAAGAAAATAGACTAATATAAGAAAGACACCAAACATATATGATATGAGATAAGTCTTGCAAAACACACACTTTGATCATTGAATTTTAAAAATTGTACCAGTCATATAATTTTAGTAACTCAATATATTTTTTTAATTAAATTTTGGTATAAAAATTAATTCTTGTTATTTTTTAGTTCTGGTTGAAAGAAAGAGAGAGAGATCACTAAATTTCAGTGATAGAAAAAAAAAAGGTGTTGTTGACTTCAATTTAGGTCACCAAAATATACAATATTTGAGTCAAATGATTTTATTTGATGAGAAAAATTCATATCAAAACTTTTTTAAGAGTGTTAACTTATTGTATACGTTTTGGAATGTCAAGCTTAGAAATGAGCTCATGTCACCAAGAATAAAACCTTAAGGATCCTTAAAAGCTCCTTAAAAGGGATGAATTTTAATATACCACATCGACGGATAAGGGAATGATAGCTGATTTTATTAAGAGCATTAGTTGCTAACTTGTCATACGTGTTTTAGAGCATGAACCCAAATAGGCTTGTCATCATGAAAAAAAATCATGAGGGTAATAATGTTCAAAAAGAACAATATATGATAGGTTAAGTCAGGTTGTTACAATTTTCATGATATTTTGTAGGTGTTTTGAGTAAAAAATAAATGAAAAAACAATTTTCTAATAAAAATAATTTATAATTGATTTTTTAGCCACCACAATGCACATAATTTAACCAAATAAGATGACAAGTCATCTATTTCCTAATGAAATGCATCCTTTGTTTTTTTTTAAAAAAAAAATAGGACAAACCTCCTCAACTGAAAACAAAATAATTGAATGGCCTAGCGGGTTTGGCCTGACATGTAGGTCCATCAACACTTCGTTTTTGTTTCTTTTTTTTTTCTAGTTTTTTTTTAAGAAAAACGAATTTTTTCATGGTTTTTTTCTTATTGTTTTAAAAATTTATATCCCTTCCCTCATTTATTCTGTTTGAAAAATCTATTTTAAATGATGATTTTTTTAGCTCTGTATTTATATTTAAAATTTTTTTATGATTCATTTATATTTTTTTATATCTTTTGCATGGATGAATTTTATTTTTTTAAAATTAAAAAATATTTTTAGATAATATTTTTAATATATGTAGTCTTATATGATATTTTTTTTCTCATTTTATTTTATTAGATCAATTTATTTGTGTTTTTATTTCTATTATCGTTTATTTAAATAAAAAATTATTTTAATAAAAATTAGTAAATATAGCTGAATGAATATCTTGTTTTTTAATATTAAATACTTTAATTTATATTTATTTTTCGATTCTTTAAATTTTATTTTTAAATATTATTAATAATTAATTAATTAATTTATTTACATGCACATGTAAGTGAGGTCGCGCGCATGTATATATATAGGTTCTTAATTTATGTATGTTTAAAATTTTTAATTTATATTTATATTTTTTAAACTATAAAATACATTAAAAAAAGCTTTCATATATAATAGTTTTATAAAAATTAAAGATACTTATCTCGCTGCGAAAGATGAGTGAGATAACTAAGTGAATAGTGTGACTACTGAAACCAAGAATCACTTTTTCTCTTGATGAAGAATTAAAAATTTCTTTCACTGTATCTGAATTCTGGTATGTATATTTATCACCCTGCGGTGCTGTATCTGGATTCTGGTATGCATATTTATCACCTGCGGTGCTGTATCTGGATTCTGGTATGCATATTTATCACCTGCGGTGCCGCTTGCATGCCTATTGAATTTGTAAGATATTAAGTGAGTTGTGGGATTAATCGTGGTATATGCAAACTGACCCGGATACCCGTGTAAATAAAAAAAAATCAAGATACCTTCATTGAATTCGTACGTAGTTACTGGTCCGTGTCATTCCCTTTTATTTATAGAAAACATGTTGCACTCGTCTCTATTATTTTTCAATTTCTTATTCTGAAATTAAACACAACTTCTGAGTAGAGTATTCTCCAGAAGAAGAGCACCAAAATATAAACGATCGCATGAAGAATATCAAGCGCAGCCTGCTTCACGGTGCCTCTCTTGATTGCATTGGTCTCTTTGCTTTTCGCTTTCGCCTTCTCTTTGGCGACGATGAATGATAGGTAATTTGAGGTCGATTTTGCCCGTGGGCTACTCTATTCTAACTATTTTAGGGTTTACTCATTTGATATTGAATGAATAATTGTAATAGAACCTAAGTGTTCAATCTTTAGTGAATTTCTTTTTGATAATTCGTGGTTTAGGGCTTTAGGTTTCTCTATTCTTGGTGGGTGAGGATAAGTGGATGGTTGAAATTGAGGTTGAATTTTTATTTTAAATTTGATTTTTTTATTTTAAATTATTATTTTTTATTGGTTTTGAAACGTTTTAATATAATGATATTAAAAATAAATTTTAAAAAATAAAAAATATTATTTGAATATATTATCAAGTAAAAAGTTATTTGAAAAATAACTTCTATCACCTTATTCACATTCCCAAGCACCTGCTAACTCCCAAACACCTACTAAATATTTTGGCTACATGACTTCTGTTCTTGATTAATTGTTTTGTTGGAATTTTTTTTTAATTTGAGATACCAGTAATTCTTCAAAAAGCTTGTTGCATTTTGTGCAAAGAGGTTGTTAACTAGTTACGGTGAGAGTCATTAATCATAGAAGGAAATGAGTGGTCGTTGTTGGAGTACAGCCTTTTTGACCATTGAAGCTTGGGATTCCAATGTGCTGCATTGGTTTTTAAACTTGGTTTTGTGAATTCACGAAAAAGCTTTTGAGTTGTTTAGATATTGGGTTTTAGGTCATGCTGACTTACAGCCTTTTTGACTGGTGAAGCTTGGGATTCCAATGTGCTGCATTGGTTTTTAAACTTGGTTTTGTGAATTTACAAAACGGATTTTGAGTTTTTTATATATTGGGTTCTACGTCTTGCTGACTTGAGTTGTTAGCGTTGTGATTTATTCTATGAAGTCGAGAAGGTGCCATTTGGTGTTGTTTAATGAAGCCTGTATAGGATAGTAACATATGCCTCACTGTTTTGTTGTTAGTGTAAATGATTTTCAGATTACTAGGATTTTGTTTTGAGGAAAATGCAAGAGGGGATACAATTGGTGGGCTTGGCTTCAAAATTGACCAGTCACAGGGTCCTATTGTATTGGTGACATCTCACTCTCAATCTTTGGGAAAATTGGTTAACCTTCTGAGACTTTATAACATTTTCTGTGAACCACTAGTTTAGATTTTGCTGCTTATGTTTGTCAAACAATTGAGAATCTGCTAACTGTGGAAGAGGTTGCTTGCGAGCATTTAGTTGAACAGAAGTTTTTGCATTATTCAGTATGCATTTCTGTGATCTTTATCAATATTTTACTGCTCATGTTGTTTAAACAATCGAGAATTTGCTATTCATGTTGCTGCCACTAAGTTGAATTGCAAACTGATGTACACATATGCAGTGCTGCAGCTCGTAAAATGATCATTCACTGTATTAAATATTTGTAGGAGAGAGTTTTACCGTGTTAGGTAACTAAAATTTTCACACTATATCTTAGGTAAAGCATTCAAATGAGGAGTAAATGGTAAGAAAGAGTTTGCTAACTGGAATGGAATATAAGCAATTTTACACATTCTAATGGACAGCAGTTTAACAACAGTTCATTTAATTGAAGTCTACCCAGTGGAGCATATTTGTGTATGCACAGGATTTAAAATCCATCATTCTCACATTGGTTATCTGTTATGATAAATTTCTGAATATTTCTTGGCTTAGTGTTTGGATTATTGGCACAGCTTTGAATTGTTTTTTCCTAGTTCATGTGGGAACTAGTGAGTTGATCATCTTTTGTGCAGACATTGGTGATGATGTGATAGAGAGATTGTTCATGATCATCACTTTCACTTTCTTGTCTTTTATGGTTTCTGTATAAAATGCTCTCTAATTCTGGTTGATGATCTACCAACCATATGAGTTATTTAATATTAGCCAAACAAACCCATCATTGAATTTAGGAACCAAATTAATGGTGAGATAGTGTTTGCAATGAGGTATGTTCCCCAAAGATGCGATTGTTCCTTTATAGGCAGAGAGCGCATTTTTAGTACTGCTAGCCTTGCTCACTTTTTTTATGGTCGTGCCTGACCAACGCATTTATTGAGATCTCACTCGTTGAAAGTCTTACATTTTGCTAGCATTTACTATGTATATGTTAATTTGTAATTATTGTACAGCTAGCCTCAAATACTTAAATCAAACCTGTTATTAGCCGAAATCTCTAACCAACTGCCTAGAGCCTAGAAAAACTTCCATGTAGTATTAGCAAGCACCCGGGCAGTGGGCACGCTAGCCGTGTCGCTTAGGGTTAAAAGATAACGATAAGGTTTCACCTTGGAAAAGAGGGGGTTGATAAGTCGGGTCCATTTAATCATAACCGAAAGAGTGAAGCCAGTGGTTGTTGTGGGCACCAGTAGATAACCTTGCTTCGTCTCAAATCTTGCTTTAAAAAAGGATGCAGTGTCACACACGCACTCGAAAGTCATTGAGAGAGTCAATGTAGAGAGATTCAATTCCCCGATTGTGAAAACTTGAGAACGTTGTAGAATTCTTAACACAGAAAGGCAGTTTGTGTAAAGATGTTGTTTGACTCTCAATTGTGAAATTTGCTATCACATAATCACATTTTAGATTGATCCCGCAGGCTTTCATGAAAAGGATTTGCATACTTGTAGCTGCAAATATCACGCCTGGGATGGGGGGATGATCCTAAGGTCATTGACGTTTACAGGTTTGCAAATATACTTCTGTTTGTAGATTCGGGGCCGGAGTTTATCGCGCTCCTGTTTTAGGAAAGCAAACAGATGCGACAATTCTAGGACCCATCTACTAGCTGGAAAGAGTGGAAAAAAGGGGCCTGATCTAATTAGACAAACACAGTGTTTGATTGGATTGTTTGACTAGATTACGAACACGCCTAGCATGTCACAAAATTCAGCAGGATAACCTTCTGGACCTCCTCCATGCATGTGCTTCATCCCATCTTATATAACTATTTGTCAGAAGTCACGGCCGTTCTTGCATGTTTTATCACACTCAATGTCTGAAAATGGTGCTGTTATCTTTTAGTACTGTAATTAAATCCAGGTTGCATTCTCATTGCTTTTTATTTGTTGCCAAAGAACCCGGGTATGTAGGCCCACCTGATTTGTAGGTAATCATACTAGTTAATTACCACTGACTACATTACAGAAAGATCACGGGCCAATCTGGATGGCTGTAAATGATTTTTATAAGTAGGGTCAACTCTCAAAATGCCCGAAGCTAATCGGTACAGCAAACGTGGTTCATATTCTATCCGAGACGGGCACAATATGCACAAAAAGTACCCTTCCCTGTGACACGAGAGGCATTTTCACCCCAGTACAAGCTACCTAATTTATTCTTTCTTCGCTGCTGCTCATCATCTGCTACAGAAAGTGCCATTCCCTGTGTCACGGGAGGCGTTTTCACCCCAGTACAAACAACCTAATTTATGATTCACTGCTTGTCATCAGTTTTATAACCAGTACCAATATTTCTTAAATACAAAGGTGCCTGAACCATTACCACAAATTTAATTTGGTGGACTGGTGTGGTGTTGAAGAACCAGACTAGCTCGTGGCGTTCAAAAATCCGTTGAAGGGCACCATAAATACAACGTAACAAACACGACGAATTTGATAGAAGGATGGACGCCAAGTGGAAACACAAGCATTGTTTTAGAACTCGATCTGCAATCGATTCAAGTCTTGAATTATTAAAAGGGCTAATCTAATTAATTTGAAGATTTTTGTTCAAAAATAATAACCAGAATGATGGAGCTTTAGTTAAAAAAATAAAAAAAATTATTTAGTTGATAATTAAGTTTTAGCCGAGTTGATAAAGTTAATTAATTTTAGTTTTGAACAGGATTAATTTTTTTTTGAAATATTTTTTTTCAATCCAGACCTGTTTATGTTTGAGCGATTAAATTAAAGGGTCTTTTCTTGTTTTTAGTTTTACTGGTCAAGGTATTCTCAAGGCGCAAATCCATTCAGAACTGTCCTTTTACATCCATTTTTATTTGTTAAAGAGTTTTTTCCTCAAATTTCAAGGTGGAGAAGCAAATCCATTCATGACCGGTGCCAAAATGCCAAAGCTCGAGAGTGCCAATGCGATGTAACAATAATGAGAATGTGATTGGTTTCGTGGTAGTTTTTGTAATTATAATTTTAAAAAATAAAATTTTAAAAATGTGGTTAAATATGATTAGTTGAATTTAAATGTGTTTCATAAAAATTATATTTGAGGTTCATGTATAGCAAAAAATTTTTTTTTTTGTTATGATTAATTTTTAAAAGTGTTTTTTATTTGAAAATATATCAAAATAATTTTTTTATTTAAAAAAAAATATTTTTGATATCAGTGCAATAAAATGATCTAGAAATATTAAAAAAATATTAATTTTAAGTAAATAATTATTTTTAAAATACTTTTAAACTATAAAAATAAATAGAATTTTATGAAACTCAATTAAAAAAATATAAAAACTCTTTCATGAAAACTGCATTTCAAACTTCAATTTTTAATGAATTTCATGATATAAAATATAATTTGATATATTATTAAATATCCAACTATATTTTTTGCACCACCAAACAAACTAACCCTAAAAAGGCTCTAAGAGTGAAACCGCACACATGAAGCCCACCACCAGCACGACGGCACCACCACCTTCAAAAACCTATGCGGGAGACAAACCACATTCACAAACACTGTTACTTCAAATAATCTTAGCATATGTTAATAAGCTGACCCCAGCACCGACACTGATTTTCCTTTTCTTTTCTAACAAATTGCGTCCCGCCCTCTTATTTTATTGCTTTTCTTGACTATACATGCCATACCACATGCTCTGTACCGCACTTAAATATCGCGCCATCCCTCATCATTTAGAGCCTCCTTCCACGAAACTAACCTCCCTCACTCCTCTTTTAAAGTCCCACTCTCTTCATCACCCTCCTTTCTATACGCGGCAGCACTACTAAAACAAGAGGCAAACCAAAGAGTCTTGATAACTTTGTCATTAGGCTCCAAAATGCCGCTAAACTTAGCGCGCAAACCTGCAGTACTCTGCACGTTTTTGTGTCTCACAGTGTCTGTTCTTTCAGTTGTGAAAGCTGAAGATCCTTACAGGTTCTTTGACTGGAATGTTACTTATGGTTTCATCTACCCTTTTGGTGTTCGTCAACAGGTTTGTCCAAAATTCCAAATCTCATTGATTTTACTGCCCTTTCTTTTGATCTCTACCATTGAAGTCTTAGCTGATGCTGATTTGGTTCTTTATTGTTAAAAGGGTATTCTTATCAATGGACAATTCCCAGGCCCTGATATTCACTCTGTTACCAATGACAACCTCATTATCAATGTCTATAACAGCTTAGACGAACCTTTCCTCCTCTCCTGGTAAGATCTCTCGTGAACTTTCCCTTTCTGGAAATAATATTTGCACTTATTTTTGGTTTCCTGCTTTGAAAAAAAAATCTACCCTAATCCTTCCCTCGTTTGTCACAGTTCTATACATGGCCACGTCTGTAATCCTAGGACCGACCCCCTTATCAATCTCTTAAATATTTATTTAACTGAGAGAAGACCGTCAGCTTTCACATTGCCATTTCGCTGTTCTCTGTACATCCTTTTGGTCTCGTGTGAATGCTGATGAAAGCATCTATTATATAGTGGTGGTGGTGTTTAAATCTAAATTGATGGATTAAATGGATGGAACTTTCTGCGCTATTAGCGCTGTGATTTGTGCCAACAGTAATCATAATCTAAGTTTCAAACACTATAATGCTAAACACTCTCCATTAGTAAGAGATCCAAAAATTGTTTATTGTTATCACATGAATGTCATTATCACAGAATTAAGGCTGTGCGATTACCAATAGCCACCGTATCTATTGGTTAACCTACCAGATTTGATCACTAACTATCTGTGTGGTCAATTTTAGTTTTAGCTGTTATCCACTAGGGAAGTTATAGGTTTGGATAGAGTCCACTGAGTGTGCCATGTGGACCTTTGCCATTGGAAAAACAATTGCGGTGCATTAAATGGTATTCATCTAAAATAATATTATTTTGAATTTATAAAGAGTTAAAAAGGATCGTTAGCTACTTGCGACGAAGTCTAATCAGGTAAGTATATAATTTGAAACTTGATGCAGGCCAAGTAACAAGTCAGTGAGTCAGTAGATTCAGTTTTCCTCTGATCCTTAGCATTTCTAAGATGTACTATATTGATTTCCCAGAATTAATGCTGGTGGGTTTGGAATTTGATCAACTTTTTAACTACATCTTAAGACATTTTATTAAGAGAACAGGCACATATGGCTACAGCACCTGCTTCATAATGCAAACAGCCAACACACATTTACCAGCATGCACCGAGAAACGCATGTGCTAAATCATGTAACACTGGGCTAATTTATTGTCTTGCATTTATCCGAATCCTATCTTTTGTAATGGTAAATTTACTTGTGGTATTTGTTTTGTGTCTGTAAAAACAGGAATGGAATTCAACAGAGGAGAAATTCATACGAGGATGGTGTTTTTGGAACTACATGCCCAATTCCTCCAGGAAAGAACTTTACATACATCCTCCAAGTCAAGGATCAAATAGGAAGCTTCTACTACTTCCCATCCCTTGGATTCCACAAGGCTGCCGGTGGATTTGGAGGAATTAGAATCCTCAGTCGACCACGAATTCCTGTGCCTTTCGATGATCCTGCCGGCGATTACACCATTCTTATTGGAGATTGGTACATGTCCAATCACACGGTAAACATTAACCCCAACAATCAGTTAATCTTGTTTTAATGATGTTCATTTTACAAATAAATCCCACGTTGAGATCTTTGAAGGAGGGTTTCAGAAAAATTAATGTCAATATTGTCATTAGCTTTCTTAAAATTGGGAGAGCGTTGAGGTTTTTGGAAGTTTGTTCATCAGTTGGCTTTGAGTTTATGTCGGCAATGGTAGGGCATGGTTATGCCATATTCTATACGTGTCCCGTTACCTGTTGTCTTTAGACAGCCTGCACTGGACCTTTATTCTTATTATCAAAAAAGTGGAAGGTTCAGGAACACGTTTGCTATCTGTCAAAAAAAAGAGAAAGAAAAGTAAAGAACACGTTTGCTTGATGAGAGTCACTAGAGCTGTGGATCGTACCATAGTTATAGATAGTACCCGATCCGGAAATCAACCCGGTTGAGATTATGGATCGAGTGAGTTTATTTATATAAGGTAAAGTAAAAAAAAAAAAAACACACATCAATTCAACTCAAGTTTTTTTTATTTTTTTTTTCTGGATTCAGTTTAGGTTTTGAGTCCAATATCATTCTAGACTTGGGTGTTTTATCGTACTAGGCTTACATATTATACATAGGGATTAGATATTTAGGAAGTGTTTGTTTTTATATTATAACAAATTTTAAAATTTTTAATTTTAAAATATATATTTTAAATATTATTAATATTTAAAATATAGAAATATATTATTTTTATTTATTTTTAATTAAAAAAATCTTTTCGAAAAACATTCTAGATATCAAGGCTAAACACGAACTTAAGATTGATTGCTTCATTGGTAAGCGTGTCTGCTGAGAACAGTGTTACTTTTGTCACAAATTTCTTCAGCTGGGCCTAATCTGTGCGTGTTGTCTCAGCAAACCGTAACATGCTCAATAAATCCAATGTGAATCCCAGCTGTCTAATTAGTTACTTTTCTAGCAAGTCCAAAGAGACATGGGCCATGAGTTTTGTCTAGTCATGCATGTGCTTCCACATTAGTTGCTTCTACCATGGGCTGGCACACGCTTGTTGGAAATCCAAAAAACTCGTTAAATTTCATGGTTTGAAATTCTAGTTATAAGATATGGTATAAAAGGTCAACTAGCTCGAGTCATGTTAATGAAAAAACTTGAATTTTTTAATCAAAATAAAACAGTTTTATTTTAATTTTTTGTTTGATAAGCTAAAATAATATCATTTTAAATGTTTATTAAAAAAAAATAAATCCAGTTAACTGGATCCTATCCGATCTATAACTAATTCTTTTTGTTTTTTTGTACCTCTTGAATAATAAATATGCTGTATATTAGAGTAATAACGGGGGTACATTTGTGCGTGTATAGAAATTGAAGGCTGTATTGGACAGTGGCAGGAAGCTCCCATTCCCTAATGGAATCCTCATCAATGGTCGTGGACGCAATGGCTATTCACTCACTGTTGAACAAGGTAGCCTTTTGGACTGCCAATCTCCCGAAGCCAAAATTTATGGCATGCACTAAAATCAAAGGCAGTAATATATTTACCAATCATGCATGACATATTCTTGACTATCTGTTACAGGAAAAACTTACAGGCTGAGAATATCAAATGTTGGGTTGCAAAATTCCCTCAACTTCAGGATTCAAAACCACAAGATGAAGCTGGTAGAGGTGGAGGGAACACACACTCTCCAAACCACCTTCTCCTCTCTCGATGTTCATGTTGGCCAGTCTTATTCTGTTCTATTTACAGCTGACCAACCTGGCCAAGACTATTATATTGTGGTTACCTCTCGGTTCACTGCTCCAGTCGTCCTCAACACCACTGGTATTCTACACTATAGCAACTCTGCTGGCCCTGTCTCGGGTCCATTCCCCGGCGGACCAACCACACAAATTGACTGGTCACTCAACCAGGCCCGCTCTATCAGGTATGTTCTAATCCCTTCCAACTAGCAACATGCTCTTTGAGCCAAGTTTAAGGCATTCGGGTCCATAGCGAAAAATTTTAGTTCTTGCTGCGTTATTCCCTTGGCTGGACAACAGTAGGCAATGCTGTCCCTTAAGGATGCATGAATGTATGGCACAAAGTCACATTGGTAATTTGGTATGTTTTTGCTGTCTACATCACTCTGATTACATGTGCTCATTTCAGGACTAATCTCACTGCAAGTGGACCAAGGCCAAATCCACAAGGTTCATACCACTATGGAATGATCAACACTACCAGAACTATCATAGTGGCAAATTCAGCTGGCCAAGTCAATGGCAAGCAGAGATATGGAGTCAACAGCGTGTCCTTCGTTGCGCCAGACACTCCCATGAAGCTCGCAGACTACTTCAAAATTCAGGGAGTTTTCAAGGAGAATAGTATATCTGACAGGCCTTATGGTGGAGGATTGTACCTGGACACGTCAGTTCTGACTCTTCCTTATAGAGCATTTGTGGAAATTGTATTCCAAAACAATGAGAACATTGTGCAGAGCTGGCACCTTGATGGTTACAGTTTCTTTGTTGTTGGGTACGCACGTAGTTTACATTTATTTTCCTTTGTCTCTATATGATCATATCTTCAGGTTGTAATGATTAAAGCACGTCATAAAATCTTGTGAGCTTGGTTTATTGAGACATTTCTTCCAAACTTTTGTGATGCAGCATGGATGGAGGACAGTGGACAACAGCTAGCAGGAATCAGTACAATCTTCGCGATGGAGTTTCTCGATGCACTATTCAGGTACGACGAGAAATCTCATTGTTTTCCTAATCAAACTGTTCTGCTTCTATAGCCAGTGATATTGATTTAAACAGAAAGTAAGGATAAGGATTTGATACTTGCATGATGAGTGCAGGTATATCCCAAGGCCTGGACTGCTATATATATTCCGCTCGACAACGTGGGGATGTGGAACTTGAGGACAGAATTATGGGCACGTCAATACCTCGGTCAACAATTTTACTTGCGAGTTTATACAGATTCAACTTCACTCAGAGACGAATACCCCATTCCAAAGAATGCACTTCTTTGTGGCAGGGCAAGTGGTCGACACACAAGACCTCTGTAAGCTAGCTCTTCACTGAAGGGGCCACCAGTTAGGCCGGTGAGTATGTCTAGTTTCTGAGGACGAAGAGTAGATTCTTGCATCTCATCTTCGCTGTTGAGTTGCTTTACTTAGGCTACGAGTATCAAATGAAAAGCTTGTATGGTTATAATTCCAATTGATCTCAGCTCGAGATCGCATTCTTTTTCCCCTAATGATTGTATTCTCTTCTATATTGGTTAAGTTCTCATACATTATTTATATTTTTATTTAAAGCGAGCTAATTCTCAAAGCTGGCTAGGGTAATTAGAGTGTGTTTGTTTCATGCATTGGATCAATTTACTGTTAATACTATATTAATCTCTTCTCTAATCCCTTTATGCTTGTGGTGAAGGACTAGGGAGATCCCAAAAGCAGAAATCATATTTACTTTGAATTAAGGTAATAATTCAAATAATTGATAATGATTACATTTGACAGCATTGTAAAAGACATGCCAACCCAAACTCCTCCCCTTCAATATAAGCCTTAATTAAGACCATATGTGAGAGTGTGGAACCCGTATTTTTACTTTTGATTTATTATTAATGTTCTATTTGACCCATTTTAGTCTTGCAAATTGTCTCGAACCCCCGAAATCATTATATCAATATAGAGTTCATCCAAGTCTAGTCCAGGCTGAATTTTTTCGAACCAATTAGGATATTAACTAGGTAAAATTTGAATACAAAGGATTTTTTTTATTCAAAACAACCTTGTTTTATTAAAAATAATAGTTAAAATAACATTATTTTAAAAATAACATGTTATTCTAATAATTTGAATTTTTAGTTGGATCTGATACCAGACAACTATGATTTTATCCCTTTGCAAGCTAGAACACCGTTAATGGAGCCACCATTTTATCATGCAGGGAAGTTTCTCTAGTTTCCAAGGATATATAAAGAGAGGAGAATTTTGCATCGCACTCTGTTTTTGGGTTACTTTACTTGAGTGCATATAATATTCTCATGTATAATATTTTTTTAAAATATATTTTACTTGAAAATATATATTTTTAATATAAATACATTAAAATTATAAAAAATATTAAAAAATAGCTTTAATACTTTTTAAAATAAAATAAACTTCTAAAAACAAAAATTATCCCAATAAAAAAAATAAAATGAGATGGAGGAGCATGTTATCCCAATAAAAAATAAAATGAGACGGAGGAGCTTGTGCAGCTAGAACTTCATAGAACTCCGCTCGAAGTCACTGTATTTTTTATTGGTGATTGCCTTTTCTTTTATACTTGTTAAAGTTGTGGTGTGTGTTATTGTTTTTTTATTTTTTTTTATTTTCAGTCATGTAAAGGACTTAAAGGCCAAAAAGACAACAAAACATCATCCAACTAATTACAAATTCTAAAAATTTATGTACTTGATAGAAGTCTATCCTTTTTTTTTGTTTTGTTTTAGTAATGTGAATATTCAAATCAGTTTGTGCGTATCTTAACTAATTTTATAGGCCTTGAAATTAACAATCATATAAGTTTTTAATAATTTTAAGAGTACTCAAACTTGTAATCATTGAAAAATAAACTCAAGGTCGGACTAGTTAAACTAACCCAAAAAATATTTTTAATCTTTCCTTATGACCAATATCTACTCTAATATTAGCCAATCAATTGACACAAGAATTGGTTCCTTTATAGGCATGGATGAAAGGAAATATGCTTGATCAAACTAGCATAACAAAAACTAAAAGAGCTTAATCATATATGGTGGATTGTGAGTGATTTTACTATGGTTTGTAGTAGTATTTATTTGGGAAGAGTAAGTCGGTTCTTGCAATAAATTTTGAGCAGTTTTTTTTTGTTATTTTTTCATGATGTTAATGTTTTTACTATGTATTAAAGTGTTGTATATTAATGAGAAGTTAGTTGGTTCTCACAATAAGTTGTGAGAGGTTTTCTTTTTATTATTTTTTCATGATGTGCGTAATGTGCTATGAGTTAATGGGTTAATTGTTATTAATGGATATTTGATGAACTATTATTCTCCTGATTTGGTAAGTGTGGTGGGGCTAATAGTTAAATACAGGTTTTACCTGTGATGTACCCGATTACGTGGTTATTCTTGGAAGAGTGTTGGTCTCGTGCAATTAGATAGGATTTTGGTTGGTTTTGCAAGAAATGACAATTGTTTCTTTGTTGTTTCCTTTTGTTCTGGGCAAGTATAAGTACTCTGTGATTGTGTTGAGTGTTTATTTCAATTATTTCTTTTACATTTTGATAGATTCAAAAGACTATAGATGGATTCTGGGTTTGAGATTAATTAGGGTAGTTGTGCCTTTTTTTAAAAAAAAATGCATGCTAAGTTGCAAGGCCCAAGTAACACAAGTCTAACAAGCTTGCAAGATCCAGCTAAGATGGATCTGGTAAGGTTGCTAGACCTAATAAATTTGGGTCTTGCAGGGTGCTACATTTAAGTAATTTGGATTTAATAATGTTGTTAGACCTAAGAAATTTGAGTCTTTTAAGCAAGTTGGGCCGGACTGTTACAAAAAGAGCTCAATCATGCACTGTAAATTCTAAATGTTTTCACTGTGCATTTAAATAATATTTATCAAAGAGGAGTTAGTTGGTTCTTATGATAAGTTGTGAGCAGTTTGCTTTTTATTATTTTTTATGGCATGTATAGCGTGCTATAAGTTACTAACTTGTTTGTTGTCAGTGAGTGTTGAGTGGGCTGTCATTCTTATGATTTGTTTAATATTGAAGGGCTAGTAATTATATACAAGTTTTATTTGTAATGTACTCGATTATATGGTTGTTTCTCTTCATTCTAGATGGGCATAAGTACTTTGTCACTTTGTTGGGTTGGTATAAATACTATATAACTACGCTAAATTGTTTATTTAATTATTTATTTTGGATTTTGTTGGATTCAAGAGACTGCGGATGGATTTTACATCTAAGGTTGATTAAGGCAATCTTGCTTTTTTTCATTTTAAACACGTTAATCTTAAACACACTATACTACCAGACCATAGTAATATGAGTTTGACAAGGTTAATAAGCCCAAGTTTTTTGGTTAGCATGGGATCAGACACAACTTCAAGTTTCTTGGGTCTTGCAAGTGTCGTCAAGGGTTTAATAGGGATGACCAGATCCAAGTAACTTGGGTATTACAGGTGGTGCCACGAGTGTGGCAGGGGTTGATTATTATTATTAATGAATTTGAAAAAAAATATTATTATTTTTGAAGAAAAACCATAAATTTGATTTGAAGGGTTAAATTAAAAACTATAAGAACTTAAGTCACACATATTTAATATTATTACTATAATTATTAATAATTTTTTTAAAATATTATTCATATTTAAAAAAATCATAAATTTAATTTGAATAATAATAATAATAAAAATTTTTCAGATTCAAGTTTTTAATTTTTAAGGTGATAAGGGTACCAAGCCCTAGAAATTTAGGTTTTACAGGGGTTGTTATACACAATTTCAAGTTTCTTGGGTTTTGCGCTTCAGTTTGACAGGAGTTGTTATGCATAACCCCAAGTTTCTTGGATCTTGCACTTGGATTTGATAAGGATGGTCACACTCAAATAACTTTGATTTTAATTATGATAATAATATAACATACTCGAGTTTCTTGGGTGTTAGGAGTGCTAGGGGTGATAAAAAAACTGAAAAATCAATTAAATTAAGAAAATAAAAAAATAATTAAAAAATCAAATCATGAAAAAACTGATTAGAATATTTTTTGTTTTGATTCCATAATTTTGAAATAAAAAAAACAAACAAAAATTAATAAAAAAATCAAACAAAAAACACCGAGTCAAATGAGAAAAAACTGAGTTTAACCAAAACCAAACTCATTAGAAATTACAAAAAAAAAAACCTAATAAACAATATAGTTTTTAGTTTTTAATATAAAATAACTGAACCAAACCTAAACCAAATTGAACCCAGACCGGTGGGTTGGATTTTGAGTTTTGTTTTAAAATAACCAAATTAAATTGAGACTGATTAATTTAAACTAATTTTTATTTTTTTAAATTTAATTTAATTATTTTTAGATAAAATTCAACCTAAACTAAAAATAATCACCCTTGTCATCCACATCCCCAAGGGTGAGTTTTAAAAAAAATAAAATTAAAAAAATATCAAGATTTTAGTTAAAACCATATAGGTTATTAAAGAAGGGGGTGGGAAAATAATTTTCTTGCAGGGGCCCGGCCGCCTGGTGCCGTCCCTGCCTGAGGCTACCAAATCTTCTTAAATACTAGAACATTCATAAATCTAATTTTCAACTATCATGCAACAACCCGCGAGACTATCCATCAGTCTCTCTCTAAAATTCATTATGAAATAGTATGCAGACTGCAAATCTAACTCTTGCTGCTGCAAAAACTCGTGCCCCCATTGAGCCATGCCATCTCAAGCCAAGCTGACTTTTACTGCCCAGAGTTTAGCTATAATGGCATTCCCTAGCCAACACGATCAGCTAACCCAAACACATGCAAAGACAAATGACAAAACAAAAACCTTATTATTATTACTATAAGAAACTGCCTTGTTTATGTTAAACCATTATCATTGTTTTTCTAGGAGTTGATCCTTTAAAAACCTAATAACTTATTAAATTTTAATATTTTTATGGTGCAGTGAAAAAATAGAGGGTAACCTGATTTATGGATAAAATGATCCATAGATTAACTCTATATTTTTTTTTATTAATATAAGTATTCCAATTAATTTATGCTTGTTTCAATTATTTGTATAAATTTTAAAGTTAATAATGATGTAAATTTTTAATAATTTTAAGATTTATAAAATTTGATTTCATAATCTTTAAAAAATAATATCAAAACTTTCACTAATTAAGTTATGTGTTTTTTAGAGAATTCAACCTATGACTTGTGCATGCAGTTAGTTGAGATGGGACTAAAATCAGTCTTGAAAACTATACGTTAAACATTGGTGGACCCACAAAGAATAGAAATATATACATGGGAAGAAGAATGGATCGCTTTCATCTCGATGTTTAGACAGTTCTTCAATCTCTTGACGAGGCACTTCAGTAGCTCACAGTAGATATACATTAACATCCTCACCTAACACTCCCATAAAAGACCAATGTTGTAATATAACATATGCATGGGCTTGGAGTTAGGTGGTGAGAAAAGTTGAATCACTGCGATGGGGGGGTTTCGTGAAGCAATATTGAAGACGAGTAGAAAATGGATCAGGAAGTGGAGGTCCACCACCCCAGCCCAGACAAAGAGCCTGCATTGTCAAAGCAGTGACGACCGGAGAAAGAACAGACAGAAAGGTCAGCCTTTAATTTGTTCTTCAGGAGGCCCACAAAGTCGAGAAATATAATGGGCATGGCCCTCCTTTATGGCATCACAACTACGAAAATTATAAACGATTTTTTTTATATATAAACAATAAATCAGGTTTGTAGGCGTTTTATAATAAACTCATGTTGTAGCTTGATTATTAGAAGCTGATTATATAAATATATGAGAATTTTGTGAGCGAGAACAAGATCATCATCGAAGTCTCTTTTGAGAACTAAACTAGCGAAACGTTGTAGCTGTTTCCACGGTAGAGCACGCATTAAAATCTCTCAAGTGATTTTGGACACCTCAAGCTCAAGTGTCCAGCCCCTCTGTGTAAAGTGTAAATCTTTTTGTTTCTTTAATATACTGACACACAGAGTCGTACTGAGTCACCAAGCCAGCTGCCTACTCGCCAAACTCAATAAACAAAACAGTATCATAACAAGAAAACAGACAGACATGCTTGGATGCCTCAGAAAACAAAGAAGAGAGACCGCGTTCTCTGCCTAAAAATATGCAGTCATGGGTTATTTCTTTTAAGTGGCAATTGACGTGTCATAACCACAGTTAATTAACTTCAATTAATAATGATAATAATAAAAGTATTAAATTAATAATAATTATATTACTATTAAGTTAGCGATCGTCTTCTGCAAACAAGAGAGAATATACATGGAGAATGTGTCTTTTGTATCTCTTGTTTTCTGAAATTATAAAAATTTAATTTAATAATATTTTAAAGATAAATTTAATTATTAAACCCAGTTAACTTGAGACAAGATCCAACTTAACCTTAAATCTTAAAAAAAAACATATGTTATTAACATGAGAAACTTTTTTGAAAAAAAAATAATGATAATTTTTAAAAAAATCAACTATATTTTCCTTAAATTTTGATTGGGTCACGTGACATGCTTTTAGATGAACTTAAATTTTTAATTGTATTAAATTAGATTAATTCATTCCTTTATTTTCTTAACATAACTCATTCTATATTATCTATATTTAAATAAACTATTCAAACCAGTCTAAATTTTATAACTAAAAATAAATTTATTTTATGTTTTTCTGTAACTTCACTAAACCATTTTTTATCAATTATTCATGTAATAATAACCAAGCTCAGCCTAACAAATTAAAAAAAACAAAGAGCAGCGAGGAGAAGGGCCACTGACAATAGGTTTCGGGGGATTTGTACTTCACTACTGAGACCCGTTTCTTCCATTAAATGATTTCCAAACCTTTTTATATTTATTAAATATTTAAAAAATTAATCAATAAAAAATATTTTCAATTAAATTTTTATATTTATTTATTAATCAATAAAAAAATTATACTAAAAAATTAATTTAATTTTCATGGAATTATTTTTTTATGTAAAACAAAAAATATATTTCATAAATTATAAAAACTTTATAAACACTGTATTTTTTGCTGATTAATCTTTAAATTTTTTATTGTTATATATTTTATTTGGAATATTTTTTTAATTTTATTTTTTAAAATTTATTTTGATATATATTTTTTATTAACTTTGATTTTTATATTTATAATTTATATTTATTTTTTTCTTATTAACTTTTTAATTAAATTTTTTCATTTATGAAACTTGATCCATATTTTATTTATTTATTTATTTTAAAATAATTTTTAAAATCATTATTATTATTATTATTTTAATTCATCATGTATAAATTTTTTATTTATTAGATTTGATTTTTATTATTTTAATTTTAATTTATTTTATTTAATATAATTTATAAAATTATTTTTTTTCAATTTTATTCTTTTTTAACTTTTTAATTTATAAGATTTGTTTTATTATTTTAATAATTATTTTTAAAATAAAATATTATTAGATTATTTTATAGTTTATTTTTTATAATATAACTAAATACTAATTTTTTTAATTTATTTTATATAATATTATCAAATGTTATAAAATAATTTATATTTTAAAAATTTACTTTTCAGACAAAATTATTTTTCAAAGAAAAAATTTCCAAAAAATAAATTTTTGAATTTCAAATAAAAAACTACTCCTTGTCTAAAAGTCTGCTCGTTTCCGTAACAAGACCCTGAAGAACTTAGCTTTAGATAGCTGTTAAAGGCACGCATTTCGATTTTTCAACCAGTCTCTATGAATTTATATTTTTAGTATCCCTTCAGTTATCATCACCAGTTCCTCAAAAGGTCCTTGAGCGAACGGAGTTGTAAAAAAAATTCGATGGCAGACAATTCCCGCTTCGACCATGATCTTGTTCTTGCTCACAAATTCCCCGAGGTATGTCTGCTTTCTTTCCTATGATATCTCCCCAAGGTTTTCGACTGAATTTAATTTGTTATTTGGTTGCATGTATTCCCGGTGGATTGGCAGACAACATTTACATACACCGAAAGGTAGAGAGAGAGATGTCTTGATATATTCAATCCTATCCTCTATTTTTTGGGGTTTTTTTTTATCGACTTTAAAAGGGAAAATTTTTACCTGTTTTTTAAGCAGAGATGCAGCGGTCTATGCCTTGGGTGTCGGAGCTTGTGGTCGGAATGCGATTGATTCCGATGAGCTGAAATATGTTTATCATGAAAATGGGCAGCAATTTGTTCAGGTAAATTTAAAATCATTAGACTGAATGGTAGTTTTTTTTATTTTACTATGAAATTATTTAATAAAGAGAGGAGAATTTACTGTTTTGTATTTGGATTTGTAGGTTTTGCCAACATTTGCTGCCTTATTTTCACTGGGATCATTGACAAATGGTAGTATTGATTTGCCAGGCTTACAGTAAGTAGTGACAGAATCTAAGAGTGTGAAACTTGCTCTCGAATGTTTTGTTTGTTGATGTCCTTTTACGCCATTCGGGTCTTCTAAAGTTAATTGGAAATGAATTAGTATCTGTGTGAACACATGTGATGACCATTTCTGGTTTTCCTGGTTGCCAGATATGATCCGCGTCTTCTCTTGCATGGACAACAATATATACAGATTTACAAGCCATTTCCTTCGAGTGCATCTGTAAGTCTTCTTTTTGAAGCGCTTATGCAGCCTGAAACACTTCATGCTCAATTTTGATAATTGTGCCGTACTGGTGGTTTCTCGTCTTCCTTTGATTACTTGCGGAACGTCAATTACATGGTTTTTTGTAGTTTTGGATTTGTTTTCTGTTAGCCTATTTTCGTTTTGTAACTTATTTTCATCCCTGATGCAGCTAATTAATAAAGTAAGTCTTGCTGGGTTGCATGACAAAGGTTTGTATTCACTGGCAGAAAATCTTTTGATTGAACAACCCACTGGAGATTATGTTTTTATTTCAAGTACGAATGAGTAGTCTCAGGGTGGAATTTTGTTACATGAATAATGACTGGGAAAACCTGGATAAAAGTCAGAATCTCACAATTTGTAACGAGTATCCCATTTGAAAGTTCACCTGTTTTATGAAACATAGAAGCATGATGGTTGAGGCTGGATTGTGATTACTGTTTTCCTCTCTTGATACAAATTTTAGGTAAAGCAGCTATTCTCGAGCTGGAAACCAAAAGTTATGAGAAACAATCTGGTGAATTATTGTGTATGAACAGGTGATCTCATTTTTTCTAAAAATTATCTGATCCCTTACTGCCATGCTATTGAGTCAGATGGGATTATAATATTTCACTCTCCAGATCAACTATTTATCTCCGGGGTGCTGGAGGCTTCTCAAACTCATCCCATCCATATTCCTATTCCAACTACCCAGAGAACCAGGCCGCTGCTCTGAAAATTCCTGAAAGTCAACCTTTTGCAGTATTTGAGGATTGTACTCAACCATCTCAGGCATGTAGTGTAGATCCATAGTTGTTGTGCCTTATCAATTGTTTCAATGTGCTTGCTGTATAAGTTATAATTAAAAATAATAATAATAAATAGATAGATAAAACTGAAGTTTTGGGAACATGTTATGTAGGAGACTCTAAAATGACTTCTTTGTTTAGATTGTGAACACAAGATACTTACATTCTTCAGTATGTCTCGTATTGTTTTGTAGGCATTGCTGTATAGGCTATCTGGTGATTATAATCCTCTGCATTCAGATCCCATGATTGCTGAAGTTGCCGGGTTCGTTTCCCTCTCAATATTTATTTTTATTTCTTGGGTTCATGTGCTTTTCCAACCATGTTTTCATAGCATCAGGAGTCAGAGTTGGTGAGAGGGGATCATTTTTTCCTCCTTAATCACTTACCATTGATTATTTTAAGGAGACATCTTTTTTTATTGGTCACAGATCAGAATACTGTATGCATTAACTCGATATCTCCAATGCTTTTCACATTTTCATTCTTCAAATTCATTTGACATCTCAGTGTACAATAATAGGGCCTAACCACACGTGCACCATCTGAATTTTGCTCCATTTCTGCTGTGTGAATTGGGATTTAAGCTCTGATTAATTTTGACTGCTTTCCTTTTCTGGTCTTTACAGTAGCATTTGCTTGCACATCTCTCTGGCATCCTAACCTGTATTTATGCCCAATCCAATCTTGTTTCTTTTTTACATGTTGAAGATTCTCGCGTCCAATATTGCACGGATTGTGCTCACTTGGATTTGCAGTTAGGGCAGTCATCAAATGCATCTGCAGAGGGGATGCGAACATCATCAAGACCATATCAGGCCGGTTCCTTTTGCATGTGTACCCTGGCGAAACTTTGATCACTGAAATGTGGCTTGAAGGTTCAAGGTAAAACTGCATGTTCTGCCATAACCCAGTATTGTTTATTCAACATCAAGTATAAGGCGTTCCTTTCACTCAACTAACTGAAATTGGTTCTTCAGGGTCATTTATCAGGCAAAGGTGAAGGAAAGAAACCGGGCAGTGTTATCTGGTTTTGTAGACCTCCTTTGGGTGACCCCATCACTGTAAATTCATTTGATATACATTGAACGAGCTGTGTGGTTCTCTTGTATGGTTTGAATAATTGTTTTTAGACATAGCTGCTGCGATAATGAATGTAATCAAATAAAAGCTTCTCAACTTGTATTGATTTGACTCATGAACAGCAGCCTCATTTGCATTTACATCTCCTTCTATTTCCAATGAACTGATTCATCAATGTCATTCTTCACCGTGCCTCGGCACCAACGACTTCACGAGGATGGAACTCCCATGTCTCTTGTCTGCCAGGATGCTGTAGCTTGCTGTTCCATTAAACACAGAGAAGGGTGGAAATAGATGATACTATCACCACAAAATTATTGGCTCAGCACTCTGTCCGCAATATATTTTTTTTATGTTAGAAATTTAATTTAACATGTCGTCAATCACTCTGATAATGGTAAGAACATAAGATAACTTCAACTGGCGGATAAGTCAATCAATTCGGTTGTAAAATTTGGGTTAGGTTTTATAACCGTGGTTTAGAGGGTACATGAAAGTGGTGTAATGGTTATTGTTTATAATATTTTTTATTTGGAATATATTAAAATAATATTTTTTTTATTTTTAAAAATATATTAATTTAAAATAAATAAATAAATTTAAATTTTTTTACAAACTTTAAAACGCAAAACAAAAATAAACCATCCCTAGATATATACTGCTAAACAAACCTGGTGCTGCCAGGTGATTTGATCAGACGGCTGAATAAAGTTCAGCCCCTTTTATAAATAAAGGTTACCCTGCTCTCACAAACACCTCGCTATTACCTTTTCACTCTTCGCTTTTTTTTTTTTTTTATTAACAGAATCCAGAGAGCGCAGAGTAGCGAAAGTGAGACTGCCGCCAAGAGAAGAGCTCGTTTCAAATGTCTAGCGAGACTGAAGCTGCGCAATTTGGCAACGGCACCGATGCGGTGCAAGTTATCTCTCTGAAAGATGATCACCGCGTCACTCCCGGCGACGATGAGAGACGGCACCACAACGACGCCGTTCGTTCTTTGTCCTCTCACGCTGTCAAAGACCTTCTCTCCGCTGGGGTTCGTACTTTCATCTAAAAATCTCCTCGCTTACCCTTAATTTGGGTTTCCTCTATAAAAGAAGTATGTTCCTCACAAGATTTTATTATGATTTAGGTGTGTATAAGATGCATATTTAGACTGTTTGGGATCAGTGATCATGCTTATTTTCACTCCTCTTTATCGCCTTCGGTGATGTGTAATATTCTCGGAGAGGGAGATTCAAGTAGTTCTGAATCTATGGAATCAGAACTCAAACCCGAAGTGTGCAGAATTTGTTTAGGTATCTTACAGTTTATTTATCGCGATGAAAAAGAAATGCTGGTGAAAAGAAAGAATGGTGATGAGTTAGCTGCATCAATTGCTGAGCTAATAAGGCAAGAAGGACATCAAATTAATGGTTTTTCTCTTGAAGTTTCAATACCGCCTATCATCTTCGAAAATGAACAAGCTGTTAGGTAAGATTTTTAATTTTTAAACCCTAAAAAAGGCCCTAAAAATGTTGATATTTATTTATTTTGAAATTATAACAGTCATGTTATAAATGCATGTAAAGTTGTTTGGATTTATCTACGTTGTAGATTGTACGTGAAAAAGAAGTATGGATCGGAGCTTTGGTTCCAAGAAAGGCTTTCAGAATGCATCTCTACAAAGGATGCCTTGAAGTTTGCGATTGTGAATCCCCTTGAAATAATATTGGTAAGTTGAACTTGGCATTTTTGTAATACCGTGAATATGAATTAGACGGCGCGGTGATCTCTATACGCGATCCCCTTCATTTAATACAATTACTGTTAATTTGTCAAGTTTGTTCGTGTATTACCCAGTAATAGGTTTGTTTACTTGTTTTTTTAATTATGGTAATTAGCTAATTGATTGACCCTATCAATCCATTCTCGCAATAGTGGTGTAGACTAGCTAACGTAGGGGATTCTTTCTTATTTGATAATGATAGTTATAGGGATCAGATTTTTTTCACAGTTAGAAACTGTGAAACTCTTGCTTTTATATGCTATTGCTCATGAATGCTTTTTCCTTACGAAAATTCCTATAAAATCTTGACTGTCATGATTTATTGAATGAAGCAGAGTTTTGAAAAGATGAGGATGTACGTTTACTGCAGACTGAAAATTGTTTTAGCTCAATTAATCTTTAATCATGTTGAAGCTTTGCAGGATGTTAAATCTGGCCCAAGCTGTGTCCGCATCCGTTTGACATACACTGAAACAAAGCCATCAATCATACCTTCAAAATCAGTAGACAGGAATGGTGGTTCGAAGAGAAGAAAAACAGGCATGCGAGTTTGTTTACATGTAAAAGAAATGTTGTTTAGTTGTAAATGGCCATTTCTGCCTTGGTCATCCACTGCAGTCAATCCTTTGATGTTTTCTATACTTGTCTTCATAATGATGATTCCCTGTTTACCTGAAACCCAATGCTTCTGGCTCAGAATTTTATACATTTTAAATGCACACAACTGTAATAATAGTGAACATTCATTTGGCAATGATGCTCTTTGGCAAATTGTAGCCCCCGGATTAATAATTTCAACACCTTTTTACTTCATCTCCTTTTAGATTTTCTATAACTATACAATATGACATGCTTAACACTTTTAAAAAAATTGGTATCTGAACTAATATTCTCTACACACTTTCTAAAGCACTGTGATGTCAACAGTTCAACTTATAAGCTTCATTTTTCTGGTCAATCTATTAGTTGAGGTTTGGATGCTCATGTAACTTGATCTGTTTATGCAGGGACAAACAATGGTTCGGACACTGTTCATGTTGAGTTAGCGGGAAATGGAACTGGTTGTTGTGATTTATCACTGGGTCAAGGAAGTCCTGCCTCTGGAAGGTCTTCTACTGGTTTAGCTGAATATGAATCTTCTGAATGCTCCAACTTCCCTCTAGAGAGGGTAATGTTCTTCCCCATTTTATCCTGCTGTCTCAACTTCAATGGGGATTGGTCTGGTTACTTGCCTATAGTCAATGTAATGATATTGAAACTTCTATGCACTTAATTTTGAAATTCATGGTTGTTAAAATCTCAAGTGAAAAAATGGGATTACCTGGTCTACCCAGAATTAGATCTACAAAGAATTTGGAGAATGCTCTACCTTTTTAGCGTTTTTGCATGAGATGGCTGCTTCATGGTCTTGAACTCTGCACCCTTGTGTTTGGAAGTGAAACTTTGAAATCCTTAGCAGTTTATTTTATTTTGAAGGTTGAAATTACTAAACATTAGCAATTTCACTCTTGAGCGTGTCATGTCTGAATTTTTATGGTAGAATTTATTGTCTGTGTGAAGGGTTATTTTTCTGCCATTGCTGGCTTTGATGTGGTGGTGGTGCTTATTGGGCTTGGATATCTGTCTTTCCAGGTCAATGAACCCTGCCACTTGGTTTTCCTATGCTACAGGACACCTATCTATTTTGGTGGGAGATATCTGAAGGTTAGTTGACTGTTATCGGAAATTTGTTAGAAAGACTTAACTGAGCATCTCAGTATTCGAGTTACTGAAGGAATTTTTTTTTACATTGCTTTTGTAAGGAAACAACCTTTTGCACCAGTGAGGATGACATGGCATCTTAAAAATAAACTTTACATCTTTTACAGTTAGCCATGGAGAGCATAAGAAATTGATGAGCTGAGAAGTCAATTTTAGTTGTATTAACAAGGAAATAATGGAATGAGTTAGGAAGTTCTCATGTCGCTATTTTGAGTTTACTATTGCATGACACATCATGATGCCACTTGTAATCAAAAGGACTTTACATGATATTGCAGGGGAAAGTGAAATATTTAACATGTTTAAAAGATGAAATATTCTATGTGAGGTACAATATTTGACACGGAAAATCATCAGTTATACTGATTTATCATTAAATTATGTGCAATCAAATGATTGCTATGCATATCGCAGTTCTCTAGAAATGTGAGTCAAACTCGTTGGATCATTGATGATGAAAGAATGGGAGAAGCATCCATTGAGGTACTGCCTACTTCTGCCAATGGACATTACCATCCTTTTTGTTAGTATGAAATGATGAGTGAGAGCTAACAGTTCTCCTGGTATTCGATAGGAGATAATAGGTGGCAACATTCTTCCAATGTGTCAAGGTGACAGTTACAAGTTTCATGCTGCTGGTAGAGAGGATATCGATGTACCTAAGATCTGCTCTTGTAATTGTGCACTTGAATTCAACAAATATTGTTCTAATCTATGAAGCTTCTGTTCCCAGGTTCGGATGTTGGGTTCAGGCAGGCCTTTCCTGGTAGAGGTACAAAATGCACGCAAGGTCCCATCTGAGGCTCTAGTAAAAGAAATAGAAACAAGGATGAATAACTTAGGGAATAAATTGGTGAGCTTATTACCAAATCTGTGCTTGTCCTCCCCCATCTGTTTTGTTTTTCCATTTTTCATGTTATTCCACATCTTATGCTATGCTGTAGGTAGGGGTGAAAAATCTTAGTCTAGTAACCAGTCATAGCTGGGACTTGATGCGTGAAGGGGAAGCAGAAAAGCAGGTTTTTTTCACCTCCTTTTGGCTTTTGTATCTGACTTTGATTGTTTGTACTTTATGATTTGAGATAAAAGTGTTAGATACAGTTAGAAAATTAAAGCCCTAATATTAGCATCACATGTATTTTACGTAGAAGCAATATTGTGCACTGGTATGGATTTCACGACCACTTGAGGATGAAGACTTGCAGTGTATAGCTTCACACAAAGATTTGGTAAGTTATATGGGATCTTTGTTTTGTATTGCATTGAAGCTTTTAATACCTGTTATGAACCTTTGCATTGGGCAGATTTGGTATTTAAATATTTTATTGTCTTAATCCCTTTGCCATTTTTCTGGTAGAGATTTCTTTCTAGTCATCTGATGTGCTCCATTATTTGGTTCTTTCATTCTTGGACAGCAAATTTTGCAGAGAACCCCAGTAAGGGTGCTTCACCGCCGTAGTCCACTAGAACGCAAGAAGATTATACATTGGTTAGAGTCTCTCCCATTACATGGCATCATGTTGTTCTTGTCGATCTCTGTTTACATTCACAATGGCTAACAGGCTATCTCCACTCATTTCCTATTATAGGATGAAAATTGAGCAGATCACTGGAAGCTCTCAATATTTTCTTTTGCATTTATGTACCCAGGTAAAATAATTGAAACCATACCATGAGATGCATAACTCTATTTCCAAATACCATCCTAATAGATCTCGTTTTGAAATGTTTGGTTTCATAGTGATAATGAAACTAGGAATAAAACACTACAGATTGTGCTAGATTGGTAATCTAAGAAATTAGAGATGTAGACGTGATGATGCAAATATAATTTTAAAAGTATTATGTAGAATAATGGCCCGGGATTGAATGACCTCTTCGCTGCCTGACTGCTTTGAGGTCTGTGGAAAGTAATCCTCAAACCTGTATCTAGCAAACTGGCGCTAATGATGATGCTTGAATCACAGGCTGGCACGTATATCAAAGAATTTGTTCACGGGGATCTAGGACGTACGCATCCAAGGTATGAGAAAACAAACAATCTATCATTTCATCTACTGTTGCAGCTCAACTGTTAAGAGTCTCATAACCTTGTATAGTGATTATCTTATTGATGGGAATGATGATGCCTAGGTTTACTTTGAGAAATCTGGTATATTTCATAGTTAGTGGCTTGGTTGTCATAGAAGTAGACTTGCACAACTTCCATTTATAGTTCAGCACAGCACTGCTATTTACTTGAGTAGTATTCAACTTAGTAGATCATTGAATTTGTTGACTCATTGACAAATCAATTTCTTTTAAAAAAAAAAATAAGGTAAAGATGATAAAAAAAGGTTCTGTTTCCGTGCTTATTGCTTTTTTTCCCGCCAGTTTAAAACAAATTTCTTACATTTGGCAGCATCGGATCGATTCTAAGATGCAGAGCAGAGATACTACAACTTGATGTTACCGACGTGAAAATGGATTGTTTTTTGGCTGAATAAGATTCTTGCGTTTATTTTGAGGTTTTTTAATTGACTATTTTCTGATTTGCAATATTCTGGAAGTATCTGTAAGTACGAGTGCCTGGGTCTTTTTTATTCTGTGCCCGTCCATGCAACATGGAGCGGTCATCCCGTATGAGTTTCCCGTATGAGTTTATTGCTCAATCCCTGGCCTGATTGAGAGTTTGTAAGAGTGACTCGGGTGAGTTTAAGAGGTCATTCTTAAGTTTATTTTTAAGCTGAAACGATGTGTCTCATTGAGTTTTGGTTGGGTCTCATATTGACTTGATTGAGTCAACTTCCTTCCAACCAACTTATCACGGTTAACTTGTATATCACTGGTTCTATTTCACGGTAGAAGAGTCATCTATAGACCCGCTCCTGCAAAACCAACCCATTTTATGCGAGCAAAGAATCACAACAAAAAAAAAAGAAAAGAAAAGGCAAGGGGTTATTTTAGGACTCGGAAATCAAAAGTTACAATGTCACTGTTGCAGAACCCTCATGAAAGCATAATTAATTTTGAAGAAATGGGTGTCCTTTTAAGGTAAGAAAAAGAGCTGCTATGACAATATCTATTGATCTTTTAGATCTTTCTATCAATTGTAGGAGCTCCTTTTACATCCAAATCCGATCTTACTCGTTCCAAGAAGCATCCAACATCCTTGCCATGAAGCTATACGTATCAGCGGCTTCCTCGATCTGTGGAAGAAGTGCCGAATGTCAATAGTCCGATCCCTTTCCTATATATCATTGTTCAGTCTAATAGGCCCCAAAATTTTGTGCTATAATTACCTTTTTTTTAGTTGGGCGTCCAGCTCCATGTCCAGCCTTACACTCAATGCGACCTATGATTGGATTTGTCTGAGGACTATTCTCCAAGCTCGTGCACAAAATATGTTGCATGGTCTGAAGACACAAGATGGACAGATTTTGAGAAGGGAAGTATAAATGAATGCAGATATGTTCAATGATGATACAAAATGAATAATGGATAAGATATATGACAGCCTCGCTTTAATGAACTTTTACTGTTTTGAGAACTTACAGCCAGCAGCTTCAGAGAGTGTAATGGCACAACTCGATCATCATGATCGGCAGTCAATAGCATGGTGGCTGGATACTGTGAAGGTTGTTCGGGATGTTGTTCCCATGGTCTGCGGACATTATGCAGCGGCGAGTACCTGAGTAAAGAAAACATGAAGGTTAAAACAAGATGCAGTGTCCAGGTGTTCACTGAGACTTGTCTTTGCAAGATTGGGAATATGTGATGGGGCCAAGCAGAGAATTCTGCTTACACAAAAAGGCTCATTAACAACCAGCAAGCTCTAAGATGCTATATAAAGTTGCTGAACGAATACACTTAGAGAGAGGCTGGTGGTTTCATGGAAATAGTTGTGACAAAAGTTCACAATCACCACCTTTGCTTTGCTCTTTAAGAAAGATGGCAATCAAACTCGCTAAGATATGGTTTAATTTAGCAATAATAAGCAAGAGCATCTGCTTTGTGCCGCCACCGGTGGTTCCTAGAAGACAGGCAACTGTTATGGATCCAACTTTCCAGTGTTGGACCCGGGCTTTTAAACAAAACTACTGTAAACAAGGCTTTTAGAATAAGAAGATGCCGCGAGATTCTTATACTGAATTCAACTCACTCACTTGATTAGCCAATCGAACTCTTCCTTCTTGTCTGAACAGCCATAGTCAGAAGTCCATGCATGACCTAAAAAACATAACTCAGCTAAAAATCAATATACAAACGGTGGTTATTGCTTATTAGAGCCAAAGGAAGTCAGCTACCTATGGTAAACTTGTGAAATCGAAGCATATCCATAACACCAACATGAGCCAGAGCACAACCAAAGAGGTCGGGTCGCTGCCACATAAATGCCATAAACACAATTAATACAAACTAAAATACGTGGCGAAATTAAAAAAAAAATCAGGCAAATGAATAGACTTTCCACCTGATTTATGCAAGCCCCAACAAGCAGCCCGCCGTTGCTTCCCCCTTCAATGCACAACTTCTTTGGTTGGGTATAACCAGCAGATACAAGGTATTCAGCTGCCGAAATGAAGTCATCAAAGCAATTC
This sequence comes from Populus ilicifolia, assembly GCA_015708895.1. Lineage (NCBI taxonomy): Eukaryota > Viridiplantae > Streptophyta > Magnoliopsida > Malpighiales > Salicaceae > Populus > Populus ilicifolia. The sequence continues at coordinate 753,688 of SRLM01000100.1, forward strand.
TGTTTTCTCGAAAGTGAGCCCGCTTTATGCCATTCCTCACCGTATTCTCCACCACCACGAATATTTGCAATGCAGAAAACAGAACCTAAATGCCTTGTCAGAACAATTCGATTGACACTAAATGATGGTGTAATGCTAATGTTAAATCCACCATAGGCATATAACAAGCATGGGTGTGACCGATCCAACGTTATATTCTTCTTGGCCACAATAAACATAGGAATCCCGGTACCATCCTTGCTAGGCACAAACACCTGAAATGAAAGCACCCAGTCAAGTAGGAAACAAATACCAAAGTTTGTACATAGTGAGGACCGGAAGGGTGTATCTGTTAAATTTAATTTTCAGAAAAAAAATATCACTAAAGCTCCGCCAAAAAAAGGAGAGGAGAGCGGAAAGGAGAGCATCAACTAGATAGAACAGTATAGACACTATAAAAAATTATTCCTCTGCCCCCTTGGGGACACACTAGTAAAAAAGAATGAGATTATTCCTAGAAAACATTTTGTAATTTAAACTTTAAATTGATCTAGTGATATTATCAAAACACCATTTAATGCTACAGAAACAAAAATGGCGAATAGTTACCTGATTCACTTGGAACTCTGTGCGATTGAATCCTGGCACACTAATTTCACGGAATATCTTCACATCCGGAACCTCAGAATCTAGATTGCATTGATATATTATACGAGAGGTGAGAAAGCTAGTAAACTCAATAAATACTGTACTATCCTCTCGCTGTGCAGATATCCCAGTAACCGAGCCAATATCAATTGGCAACCGATGCAGCAGAGATCCTGTTTTCAAATCTCTTATTTGTAGAACATGCTTCACATCATTCAAGTAACTCACAATCATTTTATCACCATGAACAGCATATGCCGATTCAAGAACATCCTTTTCAGATTCTGGGACGACATCTATCCAACTACTCGGCTCCTTCAAATCTACCCGGACTATTTTATACTTAGGGGCATCTTTATTAGTCAAGAAGGTAAACAATGTGCCATCATTTGCAATCTCATGATACTTTGCATCAAAGTTATCGACAAGCTTAATAAATGGGAGCAGGCTATTTCCTCCTTTAAAACCTTCAAGGCCATCAGAAAATGCAGACATGTCACAGTAGTATACTTTGTTGACAGGATCACAGCTCTCTTCAATATATAAGAGAAGATACTGCAGAATAACATATAAACGCGATGTCATCTTGGAAGAAATTCAAACAAAAATGCTTTCTTCATTCTAGTCACGTCACAAACATGAAGTAAATAAACCAGAAAACAAATACATATTTAAACATTCACAATACCTTTCCATCATCAGTCACAGCAGCTTCAAACATGTATTTGGGGTTTTCCAGATCTCTCCAACACAGTATATCTTCAGATTGATCCGTACCCAAGAAATGGTAGTAAAGCTCATGATAAAGGTTGGAATTAGTCTCCGTCCCAGCATCTAAGTTTTCTCCCTCTCTGAACAACAAATTCAATTTTTCTTTCAATCTAAAAACCACGAGGGTTCAATCACATTATCTACTAACATCGCTCAAACAATCAGGAATCCAAAATTATTCAACATATTCATTCTTCATTCATCTGTCATTACATATAACTAAAAAAAATACAAGCTAGTTACTCTTTCTGGTCAATTAGAGTTCCCCAAATATCACTTGAAACTGTTATGTCTTGATCAACTACACTCAAGCAGCATTTTACTTGAAATTTCAAGGACACACAAAATGTTTACATACTTGGGATTTGGATAACGGCAATAGAAAAATCCTTTGCCGTCATGCGTCCAACTAACACCGGTAAACTTAACCTGCATCATCAAATAACATTAAAAACAATAAACTAAGCCGCCAACACAACCAAAATCAAAATTTATCTAGAAATGGAAACAAAGCCTCACCCAATTTAAGGTATCAGCCTCGACTATCTTATCCTCCACGCGCATGACTTTGATTGTAACCCAATCACTCCCACTCGTACTAAGCCCATAAGCCAAGTACTTAGCATCCTCACTAACCGAAAGCGTTTCAGGATTCAATGACACCGTCCCATCCTCGCTCAGCCCATTTGGATCAAGCAAAACATCTGGCTCTCCCTCTAAACTATCCTGTAACCAGCCACAAAACATCAACACCAAGTATTTTTTTAGGAAAAAAAACATCGAAGACATCTTCTAGTTCGTAATACCTGCACATAGAGGACGTTTTGTGCTTGGAGCCCAGTATTGTGAAAGTAAAAATACTTGTTCCCTCGCTTAAACGGCGCGTCATATCGCGGGTGATCAAATAACTTTGTGATTTTCTCACGAAGTTTTTCTCTTGTATCGCATGCATTTAACACTGATTCTGTCAATTTTACTTGCTCCTGCACAAACCCTTTTACCTCCTCTGCGTCAGGATCTTCAAGCCTGCCAACCCAAATACACTAATTAGTTTCTCGTGGATTCAGCTTTTTTCTCGGAATGGATTCGATTTTTTGGCAAGAATTTAATTACCATCGATAAGGATCTGCGATTTTTACACCGTGGTAATCATCAATTACAGCGTCGTCTCGGCGAGCGATTGGATACTGTAAAGGTTTGTCGAGAGCTGAGAGGGAACCCATTGGTCTTGGTTTTCGACGAGGACAGGGCTCGGAATCGTAGAATGAGATTTTGGAGGTGGCGCGTGAAGAGAGAGGTGAGATTCGAGGGAGAAATAAGTAAGGGGCAAGCGTGGCGTGCGAGTGAGATGGATTTTTATACGTAGAATAAATCATAAGCAAGTCTTAATTAATAAATAAATAAAATATATAGTTATTTTAATTCTTATCCCGTGGTCGGGGTTTTTTTTTTTTTTTTTTTTTGAGGAAATCTGGGAAAAAGTCCCTTTTTATGGATGGACCGCAAAATCAAATGTTGTCGAGCAGAAAATGCCAGCTTGTCCTTTTCAACTGAGTTCTGGTTTCCATTAAATTGGTGGATCTATATATACAAAAGCGCGAATTCTTTTCTAATTCAAACAAAAAATAAATTATGTATAAAAAACAAACTCATTTATTACCTCGAATCAAGCTTTTAAAACGGTACAGTATATAACTAAAAGAAAACGACAGGGTCAATTTATTTTTAAGGAAAAAAAAAAAAGAGTTTACAAGCAGATTGCTTCAAGAAGTGACACGTAGTTGGAAATATATGTCCACCACATCGATCCAATGTTGTTATCGTAATTCATCAAATGTTCCAGATACTTAAATCTGGTAACTAGACATCTAGCCAGGTGACCCACCACTTGCGGAACCCCAGGGGGCCGGAGAAAGCCATGATTATGTAACGAAGTTACAGGGACATGAGGCCTTTTGGATTGCTGAGCTTAACAGTGTCGTTTTGTACGGCTCCCGAAAAAGGTTCAGTTTGAGACATCTGTTTGTTTGCCAACGATGAAAGTTGAGTGAAATTCGCGTGTTGTTTTAAAAATATTTTTTAAAAAGAAAATTAATTATATTTTTAATTTTTTTAATATAATGATATTAAAAATAATTTTAAAAATAAAAAATATTTTAAAATAAAAATATTTTAAAAAACATCTATTATCATAAAAAACACTGTTTTATTAAGAAATTACTCAGAGAAATAATTAATCGGTCACTTTGATTTTAGAAAACTCAATATGGAGTCCCTACATTTCATGTTTATTTTTAGATTTTTTTACAATTTAATTATTTTTCAAAATGTTTTTTATTCCCAATAAAATTATTATGATAAAATTAAAAATATATTTAAAAAGAGTAATTTAAAAATCATAAATCATAAAAAAAACATAATAAAAAAACACAATGGTCAAATTATAATTCACTCCTTGTTTGAACACCAAAGATTCTTATAAAGATCTCTGACATGACAAAAATATATCCTTTTAGTGTCATGAACACAGTACTGCCTCGATCCGACAAACAGACAAAATCCAAACTGTTAAGCGCAAAATCTTCTATTTTTTACAACACAGTTGGTATTTTTTTTCTTAAATTTTGACAGAGAAATTCCGAAATAACAAAGACAATCTCATTCCATGATGCTAATGGTCAAAAGACATGGTAGCGTTACGATGACGAGGGCACTTGTTTCTATGTTTAAAAATATTTTTAAATTTATTTTTTAATTGGTTTGAACTTTGACGTGAATATATAAAAAAATAAATCTTATTTTTAAGAAAATATCCGGTCACTTTCCCTAGATGTTCTCGGGAAAAAACATGGCAACATAGTGACCAATTACGTCGTCAGAATAGACCGAACACCACCAAATCCTCAAAGCGCCCCCAACCCTTTTCAAAGTTCAAAGCAAATGACCACACAAAAATGGCGTAATCATGTTCTCATTCACTTGCTACGCGGTTCTCACCTACCGCTTTCCTCGCTGCCTCCGAACTCTTCCTTCCTTAAAAGGACAAAGCCCTCTCTTATTCTTCCTTTCACGTATCCAGAGACCAACCTCCCGAAAGAATCCCTATCGATTCCGAAGTCTCTCCTTGTCAAGACCAAGACCAATGGGTTCCCTCTCAGCCCTCGAACGACCATTACACTATCCAATCGCTCGCCGAGACGACATTATAATTGACGACTACCATGGCGTAAAAATTGCAGATCCCTATCGCTGGTAATTAATATCTGTCTCTCTGTTTAAATATATAGTCCACTTCGGCGGGAATTCCTAACTTTGACCGAACTGAAGAGTTTGACTTAGTCTCGATGCAAAAGCTGGCCAGAGAATGCACAAGAAATTAATGTAAATTAGGTGTTTTTGGCAGGCTTGAAGATCCTGATGATGAGGAAGTAAAAGGGTTTGTACAGGAACAAGTTAAATTAACAGAATCAGTATTACAGACATGTGATGCGAGAGAAAAACTTCGTGAAAAAATCACCAAGTTATTTGATCACCCGCGATATTATACACCGTTTAAGCGAGGGAACAAGTATTTTTACCTTCATAATACCGGGCTTCAAGCACAAGACGTCCTCTATGTGCAGGTTTAATTAGCCGACATTCGTTTTTTTTATCACATAGTAATATTTTTTCAGAAGTTTTTGGTGTTGATGTTTTGTGATTCGTTCCAGGATAGTTTAGAGGGAGAGCCAAAGGTTTTGCTTGATCCTAATGGACTTAGTGAGGATGGGACAGTGTCCTTGAATACACTTTCGCTTAGTGAGGATGCTAAGTACTTGGCTTATGGGCTTAGTTCGAGTGGAAGTGATTGGGTTACAATTAAAGTTATGCGTGTTGAGGATAATATAGTTGAGGCTGATACTTTAAATTGGGTGAGTGAGACTTTGTTTCAATTCCGAGATGAAGTTTGATTTTGGCTGTGTTGGTGGCTATGCGCTAATTTTGTTTACCGTTACCTGATAATGCAGGTTAAGTTTACCGGTATTAGTTGGACACATGACAGCAAAGGGTTTTTCTATAGCCGATACCCTGCTCCCAAGTATGTATTTACCTTTCTAAATGAATTAAGATGGGGGTGTAGCTTATCTAGGCATAATGATATTGACAGATGCTTCGGGGAATTTAATGGATTAAATTGATAACTGCTTTGAATTTCAGTTATTGAAGTGTAAGGTGAGGTGAAGAGTGAATTCATTGGAAGATAATGAATTACATATTGTGTTAAACCCTCTTAGTTTTTAGATTGATATATGAAATTGAGTTTGCTATGTAGGGAGGGAGAAAATTTAGATGCTGGGACGGAAACTAATGCAAATCTTTATCATGAGCTATACTACCACTTTGTGGGTACGGATCAATCCGAAGATATACAATGCTGGAGAGATTCTGAAAACCCCAAATACATGTTTGGAGCTGGCGTGACTGATGATGGAAAGGTATATTGTGAATGCTCATTTATATTACTTGTTTTCTGAACTATTTACTTTATGTTGGCAAATGACAAGAATGAAGAAAGCATTTTTTGTTTGAAATTCTTGGAAGATGACATCATTTTATATGTTATTTTGCAGTATCTTCTCCTATATATTTCAGAGAATTGTGATCCAGTCAACAAAGTATACTATTGTGATATGTCAGCATTTCATGATGGCCTTGAAGGTTTTAAGGGAGGAAACACCCCGCTTCCTTTTATTAAGCTAATTGATGACTTTGATGCCCAGTATCAGGAGATAGCAAATGATGATACTGTATTTACTTTCTTGACTAATAAAGATGCCCCCAGATATAAAGTAGTCCGGGTTGATTTGAAGGAGCCAAGCAGTTGGATTGATGTTGTTCCAGAATCTGAAAAGGATGTCCTCGAATCAGCATTTGCTGTTAATGGTGATCAAATGATTGTCTGTTACCTGAGTGATGTGAAGTATGTTTTACAAATAAGGGATTTAAAAACAGGATCTCTGCTGCATCAATTACCAACTGACATTGGTTCGGTTACCGGGATATCGGCAAGACGAAGGGATAGCACAGTATTTATTGGGTTTACTAGCTTTCTCACCCCTGGAATAATATATCAATGCAATCTAGACTCCAAGGTTCCTGACATGAAAATATTCCGAGAAATTAGTGTGCCAGGATTCAATCGATCGGAGTTCCAAGTGAGCCAGGTAGCTATTTTCTCTGTTTGCCTTGTTCTAGCGTTAAATAGTGTTCTGATATCACCACTAGATCAATTTAAAGTGTTTTGTAGGAATAGTCTCTTTTTGTTTGCTGGTTTCCCTGTGGGACAGAGGAACAATCTCAATAGCTGAGTTGCTTATATGAGATCTTGTTCCTCAAAATAAAATTCAACTTGTATATTCTTCTGCTCTCTTAATGTACAAAAATTAATCTATGTTTCCAACTTGACTGGGCTCTTTCATTTCAGGTTTTTGTGCCTAGCAAGGATGGTACCAGGATTCCTATGTTTATTGTGGCCAAGAAGAATATAACGTTGGATGGGTCACACCCATGTTTGTTATATGCCTATGGTGGATTTAACATTAGTATTACACCATCATTTAGTGTCAGTCGAATTGTTCTGACAAGGCATATAGGTTCTGTTTTCTGCATTGCAAATATTCGTGGTGGTGGAGAATACGGTGAGGAATGGCATAAAGCGGGCTCACTTGCAAGAAAGCAGAATTGCTTTGATGACTTCATTTCAGCTGCTGAATACCTCGTATCTGCTGGTTATACCCAACCAAAGAGGTTGTGCATTGAAGGTGGAAGCAACGGGGGGCTGCTTGTTGGGGCTTGCATAAATCAGGTGGAAAGTCTATTCATTTGCCTGATTATATTTTAGTTTTGCCACTTATTTTACTTTGTATTAATTGTGTTTATCATATTTATGTGGCAGCGACCCGACCTCTTCGGTTGTGCTCTGGCTCATGTTGGTGTTATGGACATGCTGCGATTTCACAAGTTTACCATAGGTAGCTGACGTCCTGTGGCTCTAACAATGATCATTTTCTGTATCGATTTTTTTCTAAACTTTTGTTCTTTAGGTCATGCTTGGACTTCTGACTTCGGCTGTTCAGACAAGGAGGAAGAGTTCGGTTGGCTATTCAAGTCAGTTGAATTTAATATAAAAATCTAATGGAATCTTCTTATCTCATTACCGTTGTTTCTGATCTGGTGTCGACGTGTAGTTTAACTTGTTTGGGTCTGACACTTATAGGTTGGATTCCGTGACAGTTGCCTAGCTTCTAGAAACCATCCATCATAACACAAAATGGATGTTGATGTTTTCATTTACTGTCACTAAATTAAACTATATCTAAACTAATTAGAACGCTGCCATTTTTTAAAAGTCACAGACCCATGATGGTGGTGATTGCCAACTTCGATACTGTTTTTTCCATGAAAAATAGTGGCATATTTACACTGGTGAGCACCTCCATACCGTGCTCCACTCCCCTTCATTCGGCAAGTTAACCCAGGCAGATGGAAATTGAAGTTTATGGTTTTTTATTTCGTAAGCCTACCTTAATGTCAAGTTTCGGTAGCATAAAGCATGTTATGTGCTTGGCATGACCACACATATTCACAACAAGCAGAGTCTGATGATTTCTAGACGCTACTTTCGATGTTTGACTTTCATGTTTTCCTTTCTCAGGTACTCGCCACTGCATAATGTTCGCAGACCATGGGAACAGCATCCTGAACAACCTTCTCAGTACCCATCTACCATGCTATTGACTGCTGATCACGATGACCGAGTTGTACCGTTACACTCACTGAAGTTATTGGCTGTAAGTCCTCAACTTTCTTCAATCCTAATTGTTCTTTGAGATGGTAACACAGACATTGTGTGCATCGTGAATTCAGTTTGTAAAAGGGGCAGCATATTTCATGATGAGGCTGTTCGGTCAATTATTTAGTCAGCAGAAAAAAGTTATTACTGTGTTTACGCTCCCCCTCTCAAAATGTGTCCAACTTTTTCTGCCAGACCATGCAATATATTTTGTGCACGAGCTTGAAGAACAGTCCCCAGACCAATCCAATAATAGGTCGCATTGATTGTAAAGCTGGACATGGAGCCGGACGCCCTACTCAAAAATTGGTAATTGTTGCACTAAACTTTAGGTCTTAATTAGATCACCTCCTTATCACAGACTACTGACATTTGGCTCTTGTTCTGCAGATTGATGAAGCAGCTGATAGGTATAGCTTCATGGCAAAGATGTTGGACGCTTCTTGGACTGAGTAGGATCAGATTTGGAAGTAAAACTAGGAAAATGTACATTTGATTGATGAAAAAAGGACAAATAGCAAATGCTTTGCTCAAATTGTGTCCATCATTCACAACTACGTAAAAGATTTTCTTTTTATTATGAATTTTCAGATTCTAATTACCTGAAAATCACATCCCTTTTCTCTCAATTGATTAATGCTTTTACTAGGAAAGAATGGGTTTTGCAACACGACATTTCGAGAATATTTTTGTCCTCTCACCTAGCATTTTAAGTTTTTAAATTAAAACAGTTTTTTGATACAATAACATAGCTAAAGATCGAATCTTATCATTCCAATAATATCTAATAAAATTATAAATTTAATGGAAGAGACCCGTTAGAAAAATAAGATCACAGACAATTAATTTCTAAATGCTTTTTTTATAAAAAAAAAATTGATGAAATCATGGAATGTGTGTTTTTCTTTTTATCATTTCATGATAAAATTCAATAATGCTAGGAAACTTAAAAGGGTTTTTTAAATGATGTGAAAATTTCTGGTGGGAGTTTGTAGATTACCATATCAAAGGTGAAGATCTATCCCATTACAATGATTTTAAAAACCTTCTCTGCTTCAAATCTGATGTTTTGTTAGTGGAAAAGGTTGTCATGTTGTTTGCTCTCGCTCTCCCAAAAGTCCAGCTTGTTTCCCCAGACCATGCAATGGTTGCTTGCATTGATTGTAAAGCTGGACATGCAGATAGACGTTCAGCGCAGAAATTTTTTTATAATTCTTGGTTCTAACTTCTCGTTATCACCCCGCTTATAGCAGGCTATTGACATTTGGCTATAGTTCTGCACATCGGTGAAGCTTTCGGTAGGTATAGCTTCATGGCAAAGATGGCGGAGCTTCTTGGAATGAGTAGGATTAGATTTGAACGTCAAAAGAAAAACGAAAACTACGTCTGATAGATGAAAAAAGAAAGATGGACACAGAATAACAAGATGTTATATACCGGCGTGCTCTGCAAAATTTTCTGCCCATGAGCAAAGAAGGCCAAATTTTCTTACCACATTCACGGTCAGATGCAAGTCATAAGAGAGAGATAAGGACTGTTTTTCTACTCCCTTTTCAAGATTAGTTGTTTATCCGGGAAACTTAAGATTTAGAGTTTGATTTTGACTAAGTTTTTAATTGATCTGATAAAACCTGGTTAGTTTTATTGAATTTTTATTAATTTAATTAACCTGATTAAATCTGGCTCAGCATTAAAAGAGAAAAAAAATGATGAACAACATTAAATCTTCTTATGAGTTAATAGGATGATCCAATAACTTGGATTTTTTCCTGGTGAATTCTCGAATCGAGTCGGGATCAGGGTCAAACTAAGATTTCTCACCCCAAACTAGAAGCCAACAGGCTTTTTCTGAAAGATTAGGGACTAAGTTGACATTTGGCCAAACTAAGATTTCTCACCCCAAACCAGAATGCACAAACCGAATCCAAATACACAGAGGAGTTTCCCTCACCTCACACACGCCATTTCACTGTGACTGTATCTCAAACTTGGAGCTTAACGGTCATTGCATGGCAATTAATCCGCAGAGCTTTCTACGGTTTCTCCCTCTCACCAACAAAATCACCAGGTACCGCTTGCCTCACCTTCTTCGTTCTTCAATTCCATTTTCAACCCGAGACCCCCCTCAATTTGCCACTTCTCACGATAATATCAAGCTTCAATCTAATCTCGACGAGGATTACGTCCTTAGTGAGCTCTCTAATCTGTTACCAATCTCTCGTAAACCACCGATTCCTCACCCATACAACCACGATCGTTCGATCAGTAATAAGCAAGTCGAAATCAGACCCGTTTTTGATCGATTTTTATCCCCTGAGGAGAAATTAAGAGGAGTTTTTTTTCAAAAAATCAAGGGTAAATCTGGAATTGAACGTGCTCTAACAGAATGTAGTGTGGATTTGAGTCTTGATGTTGTTGCTAAAGTGCTTAATAGAGGGAATTTAGGCGGGGAAGCTATGATTATGTTTTTTAATTGGGCAATTAAGCAGCCTATGATAAGTAAGGATGTTGACAGTTACAATGTAGTCATTAGAGCACTAGGTAGAAGAAAATTTATTGATTTTATGGTGAAATTTTTGCATGAGTTGAGGGTGGAAGGTGTGAGCATGAATTCGGAGACGTTGTTGATTGTAATTGATAGTCTAGTTAGGGCCCGTCGAGTTTATAAAGCAATTCAAATGTTTGGGAACTTAGAAGAAGAGTTTGGGTTTGAGCGTGATGCGGAGTCATTGAATGTGCTTTTGCAATGTTTGTGTAGGAGGTCTCATGTAGGTGCTGCGAATTCGTACTTCAATTCGGTGAAGGGGAAAATAACATTTAATTGTATGACGTATAATGTAATCATTGGTGGGTGGTCGAAGTTTGGTAGAGTTAATGAAATGCAGAGGGTTTTTGAGGAAATGGAAGAAGATGGTTTTAGTCCTGATTGTTTGAGTTTTAGTTACCTTCTTGAGGGGTTAGGAAGAGCTGGTAGGATTGAAGATGCTGCTGTGATATTTGGTAGTATGGAGGAGAAAGGTTGTGTACCGGATACTAATGTTTACAATGCCATGATTTCTAATTTCATTTCAGTTGGGAATTTTGATGAGTGCATGAAGTATTATAGGTGTTTATTGAGTAAGAATTGTGATCCCAATATTGATACTTATACAAGAATGATCTCTGGTTTGATCAAAGCTAGTAAAGTGGCTGATGCTCTTGAAATGTTTGATGAGATGTTGGATCGAGGGATGGTTACTAAAACAGGGACAGTAACTTCTTTTATCAAACCTCTCTGTAGCTTCGGCCCACCCCATGCTGCAATGTTGATCTACACAAAGGCAAGAAAAGTTGGCTGTAAAATATCACTGAGTGCTTATAAGCTATTGCTGATGCGGCTTTCTAGATTTGGTAAATGTGGAATGATGTTAAAAATATGGGATGAGATGCATGAAAGCGGTCATTCTTCCGACATGGAAGTTTATGAATACCTCATCAGTGGACTTTGCAACATAGGACAGTTTGAAAATGCTGTCCTTGTCATGGAGGAGTCTCTGCGCAAGGGCTTTTGCCCAAGCAGGTTCATCTGTAGCAAACTAAATAACAAGCTGCTTGCTTCAAATAAAGTTGAGAGAGCTTACAGGCTATTTTTGAAGATCAAACATGCTCGTCACAGTGAAAATGCGAGGAGATGTTGGCATTCTAATGGCTGGCACTTTTGAACAGGCATCTTCTGTATTGACAAGTATATTGTGTCTTTCCTTCTCTGTTTCCCCTGCAGCATGTACTTGTTTTTTCCTGGAGATTGTCACAATCATTATATTGTGCAATATTTCTTATGGTCACTTGCATTGAACAACCGATAGAATCCAAAAGTTCTTCTAAATAGTTACATCACTAATCTTCTGTTACTCAGTCATGGGCGTTAGAAGTGAAGAATTGATTTTTTCATTGAGAATTTGTTTTAGTGACATCCTTCCTGTCTATATTTAAGGTTTCGGTTTATTGAGTGCAGGCGGCAGTGTTCAGCGGGAAATTTTTAGATGCTTGTGGATTACAGAGATAAACTGTGAAGTTCACAGTGGTGAAAAGCCAACTTCTCGTGACTCTGAGCTGCTGCGTAAGAAACTTTACCTCATCAATTTACGAGCTATCCTTATTTACTTCCTTGGTAGTCTTTTGTTTGCTGAGGTTCTCTTTACCTGCTTGGGAAGTGTAGTTCATATTGTTTAGTTCCTGTAATTGGATAACTTTCTGATTTGACTTTGTTTATCGGTCTTTCTAGTTGCCTAGAAGTTGTCACTATGAGGGACCAGGTACTCAGGTTACTGGGAGGACTTCAGTTGATCCTCCCGCCAGAGGTGTTTGATAGACTGCTATGTAGCTCAGCCCGGGGTAGTATGCTGGAGTAGATCCTTACTTCTTCAGTCTATGTTTTGCCATGAAATTAGATGAGGGTTGATTTTTTATCTGTCCACAATGAATTATGACAAGTTGTGAATGGTGGACATTTTCTTATCACATTTGATTGGATTTACTTTTAAAGTGTTAAGAGTAAGAAAAGTGTATGGATTTTGCTGCTTTTAGCACGCTATCTTGTGTATTTGTGCTGTTGAATTTCATCAAATTTCTGAATTTTCATTCTTTACCAGCAGACTGGCCTTCTCTAGGATAGCAATAAATTTATATAGTTGTTTTTCTCTACCTATTCTTAGTGATAAACTGTTCACTTTATCATACTAGGAGTTATCTCTTATATTCGACCTGCCTTTTGTTTTTAACATTTGAACTTCTTTCCTTATGCAGAGACCATTGTCATTATGCCATAAACAAAGGAAGAGAGAATCATAAGAAACCCTGACTGTAACTCTCTGAGTGAGAAAGTAGCAGAGTGACAAGAAAACGCACAGCTGGAAATGGAAAATTTAATGCAGGAGCCAGATTCAGAAGGCCAAAACCTATAATTAGCACCTCACATTGAGAAGGATGCATAGTGCGAATTTGTACATAGAGAGCAAGAAAGAGAGATCAAACCCTGGATTCATATGGCAGACATGAGGTGCAGCCTTGATGTTCATTTTATTTTTCAAGTGAGGAGTGACCCATGACGGTTGGGGCTGGGTAATCATCAGTCAGGTGCAGCCTTGATGTTCATTTTATTTTTCAAGAAGCTTGCTGCAAGCCCACGTGGTGTTTCCATTGATGTACAACTTCTGGAAAACCTATCAGTGAGCTGTTGGGGATAACATTTCTGGTTGCAGTTTATATTCATTTAAAGACCAAGGTAATATAACTGGTAGTGCCTCTTCCGTTCAAAAATTTATACTAGGACGAGATGAGATTAATAACAATCTTACATGGTGAAATATATAGATTTACGAAACCTAGTAAATTGCAAATACATTCAAGACTAATGCAAACCTCTTTGCTTGAATTAACAGGAGTGACTAATATTTGGAAAGCTCCTACCTGCAAATAAAGGGGAAAAAAAAAAACATAAATCCAGGCAATAAAGGGAATATGCCTTGCTTTATGACTTGAGAAGCACCATTCAATTCTCTCCCAGGGATTAGCAATGTCGTTTGCTAGGTTCAAGAGGACCACCGGATAGCTTTTGATCTTTTCTTCTTATTGTTCGTCACAATCAACCAGCAGTACTTTTAAGGTTGTGCAGGAAGACTTCCGTTCCAAAAAGTTTAAGAATGGAGGATCAGGCTGAAAATGCATGTCATGGATGTTTGTTATGTTTTTTTTAATTAAAAAAAATCATCATGTTTTTCTGTTCTTAATTACGTAATGCATAAAGTTCCTGAAAACATGAACAGTCTGATTATTTTCTGATTTTCTAATATTTTGGACAGCATAATTGACAATTGTGTACAAATTGCTATGTACCCAAATTTCACAGTGCATGCATGTGATCCTATCTTGTAAGAGAAGATCCAATATATGTTACTGGTTGGTGATATCAACTATGTTATAATTTCAGTCTGGCATGTTAGCTAATCAAGCTGAGCCGGGGGCTACGTTGCTTTCGCCATTGTCTACAATTATCCTGGACATTTTTCTTTTTTATTGTATTTCTACTGGGATCCTGATCTGCACACTCAGTAACATGTCTAAAGATGCCTTTTCAGGTTCTGCTGTGCTCTGCGCATCATTTTTTCCCTCTTCTTGTTGGATTCAGCTTCATAAGGATGTTATTGCACTGACTGTATACTCGTGAGATTCTCCATCCAAGGTATGGTGTTTGACATGACTAAGAGTGCTTTGCTTTCAGACTTTATTTTCTTTATGCTTTCAAATTAGCTTCTTGTATAAATTGAGCGTATTTAGTTACAAAGCTGTTATGATTCTCTTTATTGTGTTTCGTTTACTAGTTTATAGGTAGCTCAACTATTTGTTCTTGCTGTTATTGAAAGTAAAATGACTTTAAGAGAAGAAAGTTGTCAGTGACAGCCATGACCCACCCTATGACTCTTATCAGGTATCTAGCATGGTTAAAAGGAAAAGGTTGTTAGTGCAGTACTGATTGGACTTCGTAAGTGAAGGTGGGCTATGTATGGCTGAGATTCTTGGACTGTTCTTTCGTTAGATGTGATTGCAGTTGAAAACTGATGGATTTGAAGGGTAAACTGTAGTTTAGGCTTTCGTTTTTTCATTTATAAAATTTTTTATTCTTTTCAATTACAATTTCATATTTTCGGTTTTTCATTTTGATATTTAGTTTTTAAATTTTAACATTCAATCAAATTTTTTTATTTTTTTCAGTTTTACCCTTATTTTTTTATTTTTTCTTTTTAAAACTATTTTTTAATTTAATTAAATCCTTCAATTGAAGATTTTTATCCCTCTCCAATTAATGTTTTTTCTCACCTTTATTTTTTTTCCTGATTTTATTTTTTAACATTTAATTTGTTAGAAATTCAGCTACGTGATATCTTCTTATTCTACATTAGTTTTTTTTTAATATTAGTTTTATGATTTTTTTATAGGTTTATCCTGACTTAGGTAATAGTTTTTTGTATTTTTTTAATCGTTTATTAATTATTTTGTTTTTATTTTATTTTTCAAAGTATTATTCTAGTTTATTTATAATTTTTTTATATAAATGAAGTTTATTTTTAATATAAAAATATTTATTTTTAAATTATATTATTAATTTTTTCAGCCATGTATAATATTTTTTATAGTGTGAGTTATTTCTATAAATTTATTATTTATTTATTTAAATAAATAAGTGCAGTATATTATTCTGTACTTCGTGATTATCGTGGTACATAGAGCAGCTTGTGTATAGCTTCAGAACCTGAGCACATGTCAGCATTTTGCTCTGCACTCTTGTGATAATTAGATTTTCTTTAACTGGCATGCAGTAACTTGATGTTATTCATATGGATGGAAGGATAAATCCACTACTGAAAAACTTTGTAGTGATTATAGCTGGTAGATTCTTGGGTCATTATCATGCATCAAATTTAGTAATTGCTAGCGATTAATTGCCTGCTATGATTACAGGTTGGCAAGTCTCCTGATCAATCTAAGGCGAAGCTTGCGCTTGTAAATCCAATGGCGTTCTTCTCTCTTTTTTGACTCTGGTTGGTTTTGCTGAATTCATACATCTTTACTTGGACGTTATGACCTGGGAAAGGCTTATTATACCACAGACAAAACTTGCCATACCCCAGACAGCTTGTAACATTTTATTTCAATGGTCGCTTTGCTCATCTGTCTCATCGCCGTCCCCATTTGCTTTACTGTCATTATCATTGCCAGCATCCTTGTTTCGCCGCCACGAATTGCTAAAGCTCTGCTGGATTGAAGGAAGCTTCAGAAGGTTTCTAATTTATGCACCACCCACTTTCGATTGCTCTTCCAGTGTCTGGCTTGGAACCGTGAAAGCTCAGATGATTATGGCGGAATTATTCAGGGCAGGTCCATTCTTTCTGAGATTTTGTTTTACAGCTTACTTGTATATCACAAAGCTCAGCTTTTCAAGGTTTTGGTGGGCATGACTGATATTTTTAGGCAACCATATTAGGTCATGTGTATAATATACACTTGCCTCTCATCCTCAGTCCTCGTATGACCATGTGGCCGACACCAACAGCATTGTCTATCCAGTGATTTTCCTTTTCCAGCACACTAGCATTGGCTGTAACTTCCAGCCCACCCCTCCCTTCAACTACGCGCACAATATTTCGAAACGATATTTGGAATTGTAGTCTACGTTATTTTTCAAAACAGTTATTTATTTAAAAATATATTAAAATATTTTTTATATTTTTATTTTATTTTTTACATCAGTATATTAAAATTATCATCAATATTTAAAAAAATACATCTAAAACCAAAAACAAAAACAGAATCAAACACTTCCAAGGGCAAAGAGAGTGGTAAGCCATTCGCATCTATCATGTATGAAATTAAATAACAATATGCCCAGCTTGAGAAGATCATTATAACATTTTTTTTTTAAGTAACTGGGGCCGTCTTTGAAAGACATTTTTTCCTTGTTGACGTAAGAAATTAAATCACAATATAATTTAACTTGTGTTGACGTAAGATACAACTTGTAGTACAAAACTTTCTAATTTTTCAATTTTGCTGGAACATCATTGGTCTGTAGACCTGTTTATTCTACCATTCATTTTTTGCCATCTGTCAGCAAACACAGAAAGATTTCGGAACAGGACACATTCTAGATTTCAGTCCATCGTACTGAAAACGAATACTAGCACTAAATGAAACGAATAAAACCTTGTCGCACGTGCGTGTAAAGATAGGTTTTGACAATTCTTATTCGGTGAAAACATAAACAAATTATTTTAGTTACAACAACAAAAAAAATTATCAATTAAAAAGAACTAGTTTGCATATTTAAGGATCGAATTTTTTCAATGTAAAAAAAATATTTGAGTTATAAAAAAATATCTAGTATTGTTATTAAACTTAACCTAGCATACTTTCAAGCCTTTAAATCTAATTTCTTAAAGGATGGGTTTAAAGTTAAGTTATGTAATAATTTTTTAAATCTAACCTAATAAACTTGGTTAATTTTAAAAAAAAAATCTGATTAATTAGTAAATAAAAAGTTACTCAATATAAAAATATTTTAGCTTATCGATCAAAAAAAGTTTAAGAACAAAATTAAAGTAAGAAAACTCAACTAATATAACAAAAAAAAACACCCAATCTAATTCTTGACTATAAAATCAGCAAGTGATGAACTAGCATAACTTAATTAACTTGGCCATCCACTATTAATCTAAATGACTATTTTTTAGAGAAAAAGATGCAATTAATGTAAGAAAAACCAAAAAAATATAAAGAGAATAAACAATAAAAAAGGGGTGCGCTTGTTTTAGATGCATGACACCCCATAAATTTTAGAGCAGAGAAGAATTTACAATATAAAAGAAACAATTTTAGTTTTTAAAGCCGCCTAAATTTTGGTGGGTTGATATTATAAATCTAGGCCAAGCATTAAAAAACTGCTTGGCATTGAAATAGGTTTTTTTTAATCAAAGCATGAATAAAAAATATTTGATTAGCTAAATGAAATGTTTGTTTTTCCTACACCAGTCCCGTGCATGATTACACTTAAAATAACTTATTTTTTTATTAATAAAAATTTGTTTCATAGCAATCCTTGCCAAACACATGAATTTTTAAATTTACTTCATAAAACCATAATTAAAATTATGTTTTTAAACTCCAATCATAAAAACTATAGCAATACAAATATACAAGGACTTGAATAAAAGAATTCATCTGGTAAAATTTAATTGACTCCATCGAGTTTACAGTGATTCAAAGATTCTTACTATATCCAGTTGATGCGCACAAGAAATTAAAAAAAAGAAGAAGAAGAAGAAGAAGAAGATAAATATATAATAATATTATTTTAATAAAAGTAATTAACTTGTACTTAAAATTGAGATTTTTCTCGTGTCCATCCCCTCGCAAGTACGAATTACTATCACAGCGGTAATAACACCAGCATGAGTACATGGACCTAAGCCCATCGCTCACATAAATGAAAGGTGGCCCACTTAATCATCACTTTCAGCAGTATATTATTATTATTATATTAATAATTTACACGCGCCATAATAATAATTGAAGAAAAAACCGCTTCTGTCCTCCTGGTGGGGACTGCTGTTAGCAAAAGCTAGCGCCAACATTGCGCAGTTAAACAGAGAGAAAGAACGAAGACTCGGTGACGACTGCAAACCTTTATTTGCCTTTCACTTTGTCAGTCTCTTTATTTTCTTCGATTCAATCCAGTTATCTCTTCTCACCGGAGGTAATGTATGGTTCTGATTAGCTGTCCTAATAATCTATTTGATCTTGATCAATGGGGAGTGTTTCATCTGAGGATTGGTTAGATCAAGTGAGCGAGAGGTTCGAGCTCGACAGTTACAGTTTGAGTGCGGATGTGAGCGGATCGGAGAGTGACACTTCTAGTAGTAGCTTCTCATGCCGCCGTTACGATCTCCAAGGCGGCGCTTCCACTTCTTTCACTTCTACGACTCCTGATTTCGCCGGTAATTCCGTTTCTCCGTTGCCGCTTCCGGTGATGCTGCCGGTTGTTGGTGATAGACATGTAGCTGCTAATCCCGATGAGATGGAAGAGAAACCGGAGACTGACTTGTCTGGTTAGTTAATTAATTATTTTTGCTTAATTTAGTTTTTTTAATCTATTTTTGCAGAATTTTCCTTACTGTAACTGCAGTTTTCTAATTTTTTTATAATTATTTTTGGCGGTTGCAGAAATTGCACTGATGAAGGAGAGGTTTGCTAAGCTTCTGCTTGGAGAAGACATGTCAGGTGGAGGACAGGGAGTTTGCACCGCCGTCGCCATCTCCAATGCCATCACCAATCTTTCTGGTTAGTGAGTGAAAGAAATGAATATTGAATACTGCTTTGGCTGTAATCAATTGAAGAAAATTGCTGGGATTTATGTATTTGTATGTCGGTATATATTTGGCAGCTTCTGTGTTTGGGGAGCTATGGAGATTAGAGCCATTAGCGCCGCAAAGAAAGGCAATGTGGCAGCGAGAGATGGAATGGCTTTTATGCATAAGTGATTCCATAGTGGAGCTTGTACCATCAATGCAGGAATTTCCTGGTGGTGGGACTTATGCGGTTATGGTGCCTCGGCCACGTTCGGATTTATATGTGAACCTCCCGGCACTCAAGAAGCTTGATGCAATGCTGATTAGCATTCTTGATCTGTTTTCTGAATCTGAATTTTGGTATGTTGATCGTGGGATAGTAGTTGCTGGTGATGATGATGTGGAGAAACTTCCCATGCCATCCTCTTTGAGAAGACCATTAATCAGACAGGAAGAAAAATGGTGGCTTCCTTTCCCTAAAGTTCCCCCGGCTGGTTTGTCGGAAGACACAAGAAAGAAGCTGCAGCAGTGTAGGGAGTGCACAAGCCAGATCCTCAAGGCTGCGTTGGCAATTAACAATAGTGTGTTAGCTGAGATGGAAATCCCAGATACTTATTTTAAGAGCTTGCCCAAGGTATGGGAACCCTGCCCTGCTGCATCGAATTCCATTTATGCTTGATGAATCAGCTGTGGATGTGAATGAATACTGTATGGTCAAAGTTTTATTAATCTTTAGTTTCCACCACATCCATGCCAAATAAATTCCTTTTCTATCTGTTGAGCAGTTTGGTCTGAGGTTTTTATGTGGTTGATATGTTGTCCCTGGTATAAAATGTATTGCTAATGTGCTCATGTTAGTTAAAGAAGAGAGTGATGCTGTTCCTGTATTTCGTTTTTTGTCTGCTAGGCATGTATGTATAATTTCCGCGCTGGCATTCTTTTTATGTGAATGAACATTGGCATCTGCTGTACATTGTACTCTGAACCATCGAAAGGAATTAACTCTTACAAAGGACACAATGCTGTTGCTTATGCTATGTCTTTATGTTTTCTATGAAATATACGCTGTTAATTTTGGTTTTCGTGGCCTTTCCTGTTTTTTTTTTCTTTTTTCAGAGTGGAAAAGCTTGCTTGGGCAGAATCATGTATCATTATATAACTGCCAAACACTTCTCCCCAGATTATCTTTTGGATTACTTGGACTTGTCATCAGAATTCACCACTTTGGAAATAGCAAATCGGATAGAGGCTGCCACGCATTTCTGGAGCCAAAATTACCAGAACAAGCACTCAATTCGTGCAAGGAATGGGAAGTCATCATGGGGTGGCAAGGTGAAAGGATTTGTAGGTGAAATACCCAAAAGGAAACTTTTAGCAAAACGAGCCGAGGTTCTTATACATAACCTAAGGCTACGTTTTCCTGGCCTCCCACAGACTGCTCTAGATGTAAACAAGATCCAATATAACAAGGTATTGCCTGCAAATTCTTACCCATGCATTGTAGCCTTTTTGCTCCTGTTTGCTGATGACA
Source organism: Populus ilicifolia (assembly GCA_015708895.1). Taxonomy (NCBI): domain Eukaryota; kingdom Viridiplantae; phylum Streptophyta; class Magnoliopsida; order Malpighiales; family Salicaceae; genus Populus; species Populus ilicifolia. The sequence goes on from SRLM01000100.1 coordinate 774,329, forward strand.
CATTTCCATACCTCCAGCTCACACATGAATAAAACAAATTGTTTCTCTGCTGCAGGATGTAGGGCATGCTATTATGGAGAGCTATTCTAGGGTGATGGAAAGCTTGGCCTTCAACATAATGGCAAGAATTGATGATCTCCTATATGTGGATGATGCCACCAAGCAACGTGCAACAGCAGAGTCAGCATCTCCTTGTTTTCAGGGAAAGTGTGGTAGCAGACCATCCAAACAACAGTGGATATCATCTAGCCATGCTCCTTTTCAACACAGTCCTTGTTCCTCCGCATTGACAGTGCCAACTGTCGGCTCTTCCAGTGAAGTAATCAGGACTGCTAATGGAAGGAAACCCTATTCTTCGAAGAAGAGCAATTTAAGGGACTCGTTAGATCAGACTCTAGAAAAACTAACATTTTGACTTGTTAGATCATTATCGTCCTGTTTGGACGACCTCAGTACTAAAAGACTTCTTACTGCTTCTGAATCTAGTTTAGATAGCTTGTTCCACTAAGCACAGATTTGTGCACAATATGTATATCCTTTTGCAAAGAGACAGCATACCCATAAACATTATGGACATAAGACCGTACTCTGGTTTCGTTTGCTAGTTTCCTTGTCGATTTTGGGGGTTAGAGTTATGTGTAATAGCAAAACTTTTTAAGTCTTTTTATTGGGAACTTCCCTGCAACTGAAAAAAGTCCATCAGTATTGCTGATATGGGAATTTGAGCATCCTTAAACTTTCAAGTTAGCAGGGAAGCTCATCTGAGTTTGTCGGAAGAAACAAATGTTTGAGCTTCAACGAGGACCTTCTATTCCAGGCTATCCAGAAAGAGAGATTGTTTAAGTGCAAGAAATCGAATCCATGGATCGAAAATCAAAGGACGAGGACCCCCTTTCTTGAGAAATATACGGAGCAGGATTGTCCCAAAGCTGATGAGGTTCAGTTGAATAGTAATCGTGCTGGATATTGGACGATGCACTGCAACGGCGTGTATAGACGGGGTTGTAGCTGATCTGGATGGGCCTTGGATAAAAATTAAAAAGTAATATGGCTATGGAGTTGGATGACTGCAGGCCGATCTCTTGGAACCAATGTTCCAATCCTGAAAGAATCACCAGGGAATGCCAGTCCTCCTCGGATGACATGTCTCAAGGGCATGTCTGTTGTGGTTGATGCTTAGGCAAATAACACACTGTAGCAAAAAAGGTCAAATTCTCCCATGCTGGGCTTTGCACAAAATTGCGTGAAGCTTTAAAAATTTGTGTTTCACCTACAAACACACGAGGAATGCGCTCACGCTTGAGGTTTGCCAGGGATGTAACTCGAAAGGGGCAAAATACCTCCCTGAGCTTCGGGAATTGTCAATTTTCCCCGTAAAAGTATCTCGAGTTTCAATTTTACCCCTCTCAATCCCTCCTACTTCTCTACTTTCATATTTTTGTGCCGCGAGGCAATAATACATTTAGGCATTTGGAAGCCTTGCGAGTAGTCTATAACTCCAATTCCTCTTTCTTTTGGTTCATCCTTCGTACGGTCTGAATTATTTATAAAAAATACACTATCAAAGATTCAAAATAAGCAAATTTCGATTTTAAAAAAAACGCAACGAAGTTCCTCTTTCTTTTGGTTCATCCTTCCTACCCTCTGAATTATTTATAAAAAAAATACATTATCAAAATCAGTAAATTTTGCCTTAAAACGCAATGACTTGTACGATAAAGGTTACAATTTCCGCGCATATAGAAGATTAAAAAATACTCAGATAAATTTTGAATTTCATTGTTTTTTTTTGTATTTAGATGTGTTTGTTATTTATAAAATAGTTTTTTAAAAATCATTTTTTATATTTATTTATTATTAAAAAATTTAGTCAACAAAAAATAATTTACAATAAAAAATTTTAACTTGATTTTCAATAATATATTTTATTTTCATTTAAATTTTTAATTTATAAAAGTTGCTACTTGTTATTTTAATAAACTTAATAAAATAAAATATTAATTAATTATTTTTCAATTTATTTTTTATAATATAATCAAATACTAAAAAATATTTTTTAATTTATTTTTTATTATTCTACCACAAATTAAAAAAAAAATCAATTCACTTTTTTAAAATTTTCTTTTCAAAAAAACTATTTTCCAATCAATAAACAGGAGTGAGTCCAATTTATTTCTCGATGGAGCCCTAACAGTGAACTTCTTTACCTTGATAAATGCTTATGGTCCCTCGTCGCCCCCTCCAGTTTTGTGCGCTGAAAGAACACAGGGCTGCCATTACTCAGCCATATTATGGTCCCCGATGGAGTAATTATCACCATCGTAGCGGCTCTTATTTTACCCTTTTATTGAGTGTCCTACCATGCCTAAGTTGAAGTCACATTAGAACCAAAAGGGATTCAAGAATCAAAATCACTAATACAAAATTCTATGAGCAAGTGCTTAAAGCAAAAAAGCTTGACTTTCAAACATCAATGTGGAACCTTGAGTGGAGCCACCAGGTAATGTAACCCTCTATTATCATTCCAAACATTTCCATGCGTCTGATGACCAACTGCACAAAGCACAAACACAACAAATTATTTAAGAAATTTTGCCTTTACATCATCAGAAAAGACACTCAGCGTGTGGACTTGGGAGCATATCCTAGAAGTGGAGTGTTTGGCATGCCCTGACGCAAGACCTGCCCAACCAAATTAGATTTTAGTTGAATAACTGACAATGAGGGGAAAAACAATGGTGTGTGGTAGACATGCATGAAACCATGAACACTGAAATATCGAACTAGATACTTAGCATGATTTTATATGTGTGTGTGTTTGTGTGTTTAAAGGAGGCAGATAGGAGATCATTACAGTGGGGTTTTGATTCAAAGACCTTCGATGCATCCTATAATTAAGTTGACTTAGCTAGCCCGCCCAATGAATAGTTTGTATGATCACTGCAAAGAGGCATGCATCGTCCAGCCTTCAACTCTGAGTCTTTAATTGAACTAATCTTAAGTACGATCACTTGAGTTAGATTCAATGGGGAAATAAGAGATAGATAAGCCTAGATGATGAGATGAAGAAAGCAATGCATTATGCACAGTTAGATTATGAAATATACGCAAGTATGAAAGGAGCAATCACACCCAAAAACCCAGGAAAAAGACATAGGTTAAGATCTACAAAGTGAAAACGAGGATTCTGTGCATGTGATGCCTCATTACCTCTAATTTTCTGCAGAAGATTGAACCGTGGCAATCAACAGGTGATCAAAGCAAGTCTTAGTGATTTTCTCTTTCATTGATTTTTTTGTGTTTTATTAGGAAAAGTAGATGGTAAAGTTGGAGCCATCAAGTAGAAGCCTAATAAGGGCCAGAAGCTGCCAGTGCATGACCACCATGATCAAAAAAACAAAAGAAGCTTACCACCAAAAAAACAGAAGAAGAAGAGGTTGCTAGAGATCATCATAGCGCATGCTGATTCTTTACCTTCGATCTTTCTTTCTTGCAAGAGAGAAAGAGCTAAAAGATGACGATGATGACAGAATAATCACGAGGGTTTTACAAAGAGAGACCAACAGAGCTCTGTTGGCAGCATGCCCACCTCCATATGAAAGAGATATTCTAATTTCTATAGATAGGAGGTGGACAGAATGCCAATAAACTCTGTAAGAAACCCTTTGCGAAACCCACATGAAAGCTAGCTAGCTGGCTGTCCTCGTATTCATCACTGGAAGGCACAGACACATGCAAGGACACAGACAGCTAGAGAGCGATAACAATCCCTGGGGAGTAGATATGGGACAGATGGGTGCTATTTAAGAAGAACGGATGGTATAGCACAGTAAATAAGAGAGAGAAAGAGGGAGGGAGAGGCTGGAGGTTATGTCCTTGTGGGTGTAATTAATTGAAAAGGGCAGTGAGGGGGGAGAAGAAGAGTTGAATTGAAGACTTACAAAGACAAGAGAAATAATTAATAATTGTTTGGGAGCAGTAATAATGATCAGATTAGACGGTTCCTTCCATATTCCTATGAATTACAGGTCTGTAAGACATCGTATATATTAAGAAGGATCAGGGAAAGAATCATCATCCTCCCTCGTTACTGATGAAAACCCTGCAATCCCTCCTTCCCTCCAGTCTTTTCCTGCGTTCCCTCATCTCCTAATCCTCGTTTCTGATGCCACACGCCTCTTTCTCTCTCAGAAACTGAAGAAATACGAGGGTTTGGTCTTTTGTCTAATGGCTAAGAAATACTACCAGGGAAGTTTGTGTATGGTTTAGTGATGAGTTGATAACGCCAACGTAGTGACAAAACAAGAGCTAGCTAGATAGCAAGACCAGTTTCAGATTAAAAGCAGCTTTTCTTTGGATTTAAAGAGGGTGGTCTCCCTGCTATTTTCACTCCTACTTTATTAAGATGCTACCGACCCATTCCAGTGAGGCATGTAGAAAAGCATAGCTTTATAGGGTCCATCTGTCATCATTCATCAGAACCGTTCCCTGGGATTTGCATTATTATAGGGCACGCATAGGGTTACCAGGAGCCGTTTGATTCATGGAGGGCCATTTTAACGCCTGCAGTTCATGAAAATGGGTGCTGCTAGTGCTGATTGTCTCGAGGATAGTTGCATTTTCTCTAGGATATTGGCTTCACGTGTTCGATGGGATAATGAAGGGCGATCAGGCGAGCAAGTGAGGACAAAAGTGATCTATAGTACTAGGGCATCGTCCCTTGGCAAATGCGGCTGGTCAGATTAGTTGCCCTTGCACATCATCCTTCCTTCCTTCCTTCACACGGTGAATGAATCATGTGGTAACTTCAGTCAGCAATTAGAATTTTAGGTTGTAATTACGTGTGGGGTTATGCTCTTTGTTTTTGTTTTTTTTACGCATGCAGAAACAAACTAATTGAAAAAAATAAGAGCAGTCAATATACAATTTTATCGAATGGAGTTGCCATACAAAAATTATATTTTGAAAATGAAAATCTTATTTTTAATAGTTTGTTAGTGTGGTTCCTTTTTAAATTGTTTTTTATTAAAAAATATATTACAATAATATTTTTTATTTTTAAAAAATTATTTTCAATATGGTGCATCAAAATAATTTTAAAAAATCAAAAAAATATTTTAAAAAAATATAAATTATTTTAAAAACACTTCAAAAACCAAAAAACAAATACCAAAGGAAAAAGAAAACAATAAAAATTTCAAACAAGACATGAAATCTAAAAGAATTAATAATCATGAAATTAGCTCAAACAATATTTTCTGATTTTAATTTAAATATCTTATTTTTAATAAGCTGACCTTTCCATACAAATAATCTTATAAAATCTCTTAAAAATTCAAGCATAGTTTAATAATGAGATTAAAAATTATAAATGACCAATCACTCTACGCAACCTACATATTTTCTTGGAATTTGTCATTTCTCATCTATTTATAACTATTCTCATAATGATATCTATATAGTCTAATTATAATAGGTCTACAATTGACTAATCACAACCACTTGCCATCCATCAGTAATGACTCTGGAGCCCAACTAATTTTTATACTTAACCCCAATATTCTCTTAAACTCCGAATGTTGATCATGCCAATGTGGAAATGGGTAAAATTCCTTGACTCCGATTCTCAAAGAGAAGTTGAGTGACATGGTCTAAATTCTTACAATCCACGCAACGGTTGTTGCATGCATGCTCCTACTACAGTAAAAGAATTGGTAAGCTTCAGACTCGTTAGATTGTTTCTGGAATGATTACGACAACTAAAATATATCACGGCAACTATTATATACATTTTAATTTTGAATTTGTATCAGTTAAAGACTTTAGTAATGAGGTTTTTTTATTAATTATATTATCACTGATTGGTTAAATTGTTTTTTACCTTGTCAGAATAGCTGAGTTATATCAGGTTAATTTTTATAAAATTTAATTTTAAATTCAAATAAAAAATTGAATTGATAATTTTTCTATCTATGAATTAAGTGAACAAGATTATATCAGAATAATTTCCATGTATTTTTTAATTTTATATCCAAGATAAATAGAAAAATAATGTAAAAGGTTTCATGATTAACTGGCTAGTGAAAATTTAATATAAATGTTAAATAATTAAAAAAAAATATCCAACTCACATCGGCCCTGAAAACTAGCTTATTATGTTTGTGTGTGTTTGTAATGTCATGCGGGCATTTTTACAAGAATATCTTTTGATTGAAAAACCATTAATTTTTTTATTTTTTATATTCCATGATGGCCTTGTCATTTTCATTTAAAGATCATTAAAGAAACACCCATAAAAAAATTGAAATATATTTTGAAAACACCTTTCAAATTAACACTTTATCAATTCAAACGGAAAAGGATTTCTAATTAATTATCCCACGGATTGTCGTGGGAGATCAGGAGCCAGTGGCCAACCTTCGTCCTCAGCATTCGTGGATTGGGTCCTGCCATTACAGCACTAATGTCATGATCAGCGTGGAATCCGAGGTAACATTCCTATCCTGTAAAAGAAATGTTTTTCTTCAAAATTCAAACACGCCCACCCTCTTGGCTTTTTAAACAAATCGATCGAAGGTGAACATAGGTCAATGTAATTATAACATTACTAGGGTTACTTTTCCCTTCCACGTTCCTTGATCCTTTGCAACAGTATTACTGTTTTCACGCAGGTTTTTTTCTTTTTCTTTTTCTTTTTTTCCTTCGGGCTTGAACCATCAACCTTGCTCTAATTTTCAGACATCGAGATAAAGTTTTTATTATTTACATCCTGGGCGTGTTATAAAAATTTATATCCTAGTTATTTGTGATAAATGTTTTTGTTATGATTTCTTTCACCAGTTCCAATCTAGATGACAACACAGGAACAAATTCACCTAGCATCTTAGCCAGCATTGGATTGGTAGCCAAAGAATTTAGAGGCCGGTGGTATTTTTTAAAGCAGGATTTTGAAAAGTCAGGTCACTGATTTTATTGAATTTTATAACCCTGATTAATTTAATAATATATATATATAAAAAGCACCAATAGCAATTAAATTAAACAAATTAAATAAGCTTAGCATGCATGAGTCGACCACATAAAAAGATATGAAATAAAAAAATTAATTGTAAAATAAACCAAAACAAAAACATGGATTAACCTGGAGCAATTTTTCAAATATGTGATTCCTGATTTGAGACTCAAACCATCCCATGAAAAATAAAAAGTAAATCCAAAATAATCAAGAAGCTAAACTTCTAATTAACAAAATATCTCAGCATATAAAATTAAAAACAAAAATATTAATAAAAAATTATCTAAAACAAAATAAACAACAATTAAAAGAATCTAAATCAAAATTTACAAGAAAATAAAATATTCAGGAATGCAATTAAAAATCTAATTCAATTAAAAAATGATAAAAAAAACTAAAATAACAGTTAAAAGTATAAGGATCACGTTTTATAGATAAAATAATAATAAATAATTTTTTTAAAATAAAACAGATGGTAACAAGAATAGCAGAGATTGAGTTTAGAAAAAAAAATAGATTGAATGATTATTGTAAAATTTTGCAAGGTGAAACATAAAAATCAAGAACAAAAAAGAAAATAAAATTGTCAACACCAAACACAAAGCATGTTTGTCTTGCATGTTGCGGATGCTATAAAGACATCCAATACCACAAGATAACTCTATGCATATTTTTTCAATATTAAATAATATTTTATATCATCTAGAACACTAAATTAACTCAAATGTCATTGGATGGTCATGTACATATTATCCGAAAAAACATAAATAAAGCAACGTGCATCTATTTAAATTGTACATGTTAATGATTTTTCAATGTTAAATAATATTTTATATCATCTAGAACACCAAATTAATTAAAATGACATCAAACGACTTTGTATACACTATTTGAAAAGTGCGTATAAGGTAATGTATGTCCGTTCAAATTACACTTGCTATCCACTTTTTAATATTAAATTATATCTTATTTCATCAAAAACACTAAATTGATCTAGATATTATTAGATTACTCTACATGCACTGCTTAAAAAATATAAATAAAGTAATATGTGCTTATCTTGACATCTATTTTTTAATATTAAATAATATTTTGTATCATTTAAAACATCAAAATAACTTTAACCCTGCCTAATAATAAAAATAACATGGTAAAAAGATTAAAAAAAACGTTGAATGCAAGTTAAAAAATAACTTGATTTCAATTACAAAATAGTCGTATTTCTATTCCATTAATTAGATAGGAAAAGTCAAAACAATCCCTACATCTCAGTTCATTATTTTTAACTTTGAAAGATATTATAATTATTTTAATGTGCAAAAAATAACCAAAATATCTCTCTACTCCTAATGCCTATGTCATTTTTTTTGTCGAGAACAATAAAATTATACTTTAACTGTTTCAATTCATAATATCAATGTCAATTTAAAATGTCACTGTTTTAAGTTTATTTTTTAAAAAAAAGTTATAAAAAATTATTTTAAAAAATAAAATAAAAAAATTAAATTGAGTTTTAACCATGTTAGAAGTTTCTCCTATCATATATACTCTTACAATTAATTGGGTCATTTTCACATAATTTTTTAAACCCGGTATTCGCAGGCCGTTAAGTTTTAATTACACTATTATAAACTAAAAAGAAAAAAAATACTCCCATTGTTTCAAAAGTAAAGACAAAAGAAGATTGGAACACAATGTAAAATGACAGAGTTAAAGAATTAATTGTATCAAGGAAACTTGGAGGGACGGAAGGGAGATCTTCCCTTCTGTCGATTGATACGTCGCACTCATCACCCCCACAGCCCTTACACCTCAAAACTCGTGACTGTTTCCGTGCTGAATTGTTGCATCTCATCGTTAAATATTAAACACGGTTTCTTTCACCAGCTCCAGGCCAAGAACTTTTTCATCAACAAACTCTCACAAATTACTTATTACATATGCGTGAGAATCTATATTATGAAAACAAAACCCCGTACCAAGACACCCACGCTGCCCACTGATTAACAGTTATTGCTCTGAATCCACCATCAACCATCACCAATCAATTCTCACAGTTCAAAAGTTTGAAAAATGGATTGCGTAAAGAAGATGATGATGTACCAGGATCCCTGCGCAGAATTCACTGACTCATATTGACTTTGTTCCCGTCCAACCTCTCTTATTTGAGGTACAGTGTGTTGACACAGATTGACATCTATTGTTATGGGAGAAAATGGACCCATAAAATCATAGAGATTTGTAAGCTGATAATGCAAATGAAATGAGTTTGCTTTCTTCCGGGGACAGAATATTGATTCTGAAGAGAAGGGGTAGCTAGCTACATAGAAGAGGAGTGGGAGGTCGAAGGCATTCAATGATTATACATTTGCTGGGCTGTCGGTTCTGTGAAATTTAAATTATCCTAATTCCCAGCGTAAGAGTTTTTTCTCTCCTTTTTTTATTTAAATCCTTATACCAGTTCATGCTTGATCACAAGAACATTCACGGTACAGGAATTAGATCTTTGAAAATTCAGTTATACTCGCAAATGTCGAATCTGAGTCACAATTAATACATACATACATACATATATATAGCAATTCCACCTTCCCTTTTCACTGCATGCCTCCAAATCATGGGATACAAATTTCTTTTCCGAATGAATTGGTTATTTTTATTTGCTTGCTAGCATTGGAGATGGTTATTTTTTGAAATATTTTTTATTTAAAAATATATTAAAATAATATTTTATTTTAGATAAGATAATACATTAAAACAATAAAAAAAAATTCTAAAAAGTTATTTAAAAAATAAAAGATTTTAAAAAAATATGATCTAACCACACTATGTATTTTCCAAGCAACACCCCTACCATTGGAAAAACAAAATCACGTTTTTTTCAGAGACTAGCTAGTATGTGAACTTTGAAACTGGTAAAGAAGGAATATGAAGTGGCTGTGTGGAAGGTGTATTGCTTTTAAGTGGTGGAGACTTTATGCATTTTTGCACAGCTCGATCCATGGAAATCCACTCTTTTTCATGATTAATGAGGTTCGAGTGGATCTGCTCTCAGGTAAATAAAGCTTCAAAAAAGTTCAACGCCACTGCATTGGATTTTCCACTTTACGCAAAAGAAAACGCCAATCATGCCTCTTGGTGCTGGTCAGACGGACAGTGTCAGTATCATTCTTTATCTCAAGAGCAAGCATTTCCATTTTGTCTCCTAATCGAAGTTTTTCATGTCCACTGAAGCCATTTATCTTACTTTTTAATACGAGATACCGTAATCTTACGACTGTTAACTGCCATGGCTTCTGTTGGCTGTTGGCTGTTGACCTGTGACAAGCGAAAAAATGTCTTTGACTCATATATAGGGGCGAGGGTTTTGCCTTTTTTTTTTCCTGGTTTGAAAAAGGTTTTCGATCTACGACTTGGTGATTAAAGTAGAAGCCTTTACCTTGGAATGCTTGGATTCCTACTCTGCAACAGGTAAGTGGAGGCTTAAGAGATGGGAAAGGTCAAGAGGTGCCCACGATTTGTACTGCTACAAGTCCACAGCCTTCTGGTAAACCTTCAATTACATAACAAAAGTACAAGTTAGGCAGCACGGAACCCATAAAACAACAACATGTGGACATGCCTATATCGTTCGTCATCTCTTGAAAAACTAGAATACGACAAGTCAAATTACGTGTAATTTCTAGAGCAAAAACTCCCATCGAAATTGTTAAAAAGCCTGCCTTCGTAGCAAATCATTTATTAAAGAAAATAAACGAGCTTAAAACAAAGATTAAAAGAAATTAACAGTAACGTGATCCTAGACATTTTTCACCGTCGGATCCATTTTCAATTTGATGAAGTATTGCATGTGAAGCATGCGTTCTGTGGAATGTGCTAATAGCTAGCTTGTTCGATAGGGCAGTAAAGGTTTTTTCAATCTAAAAATATATTAAAATAATAATTTTTTATTTTTAAAATTTTATTTTTCATGTCTAAACAATCAAGAAAATAAAATAAAATATATTAATTTAAAATAAAAATCTGCAAAAATACGATTTGACCACACTTCTTAATCACACAGAAAGAGACAAAAGAAGCTTCGTGGAGGAAGAGATGGATCATTGTGCACAATTAGTGGAATTGGGTCTTCATGAGTGAGGAATTAATTGCATCATGAAGACGATTGCTAAACGTTTCTTGTGGGGAGGACAATGATCTATGAATTTAAAATGTGATACCGATCATAGCTACAAGAGTGGCAGACAAGGGTTGACACGAGAAAGTTTTTGCCATGTGAAACCAATGGCTTTGCGTATAATGGGTGCGAGTGTTGTAACTCTCTTCCTCTTGTTCAAGCCACAGAACAATGTCAACCTCCTTGATGCATGTATATTTATTTAATTGCTGATTAATTATTTCATGGGTAAAGGAGTCGCGTTTGTGCTGCGGCCATGCAGCAATCATTATGACTCTCTAGCATCCCTTCACTTTTGATGCATGCGGGGTGTGCCTCTCATGCATCATTAATTATGATTTTCTCATGTTTGTTTAATGTTCTTATTTGTATTGAAAACATCGCTCAAATGAAAGCATTAATTTTGTTTTAGCCATGAGGAAAAAATTCAGCTATAGGATGGAGAATTTAAGCTGCGTTTGTTTACTGGCAGTGACCGAAAATACAGAGAATCAGATATATATCTGTCTCTTATACACATCTAGATGTGTATAAGAGACAGTTTTNAAATATGTACTCTGCTTTTGATGTTCATTACCGTTAAACTTGGAATATTTTAAATAATAAATAGGAATCATTATTGTCACCTTTATTTACAATGATCATCGCTTTTTTTTTATATATATATATATATAAAAATAGTACTTTCTTAGCTCATCAATTTCACGTTGATAAAGGATTTCTTATTATTGTAAAATTATAGTTCATTGCTAAAAATATAATATAATTAAATTAATATTCATTAAATTAATTACTTTTCAAATCCATTCCATAATAAAATAAATAATTAAATCAATCACGTATCAAATAATGTAATACAAGATGCAAGATAATAATTTCATCACAAATGTAATTTTTCTTAGATATTTTAATCCCCTCCTCTTATTTTTTTTTAAATGGAATGTGTTTTCTTGTGACTTTAATCTTTTATATTTTCTATATTTTAGATTTAATAGTGAAAATTAAGTTGATTAAATACGTATTGATTTAAATGCAAATATAGAGATTTAAATTATGAAAGTCTAAAGGGATATTTGAAGAAAAAACAAAAGCTAACTTGGTTTTGTTTCTGTCCTTGTCTTCTTGTCTCGCCTATAAAAAATTGACTAAAAATTATTCATTATTTATTTTTGTTTTTATAATTAAACTAAGTTCAAGTCTCTCGCGTGTCTTTCTCTTTCTTGTCTTGAGAAAGCAACTAAGCCTTCCCTGTTGGTATAGGGTCGATAGTTTTACTTGTATTGTTGTTTGTGGTGGGTGGGTATACGTAAGAAATGGTTCCATTGTTCTAAGTATAATGTATGTCATGTACTGAATATGTCAACAAGTTAAAATTATCAAAACATATCTAAAGAATTACAAATTTGATAATTTTCATGTAAAAATCAGTTCAAAAAACATTTTAAAAAACATGTTACCCACAAAAATGAACACTCGCAAGCCCATCAAATACTTTCCAGAGATTTTTAAGAGGAATCCTTGCAGAAAATTGCTAAATATTTGTCATGGGATGACTTCTGAGTTCTGACTCGATTAAGAACCTGATAAATTGACTCTCTTTTACTGGAAAACTGAAAAGATTGCAGAGAAGCTTGGAGAACATTGGATCGCTAGTGCGAAAGAAAAGCAGTGATGATTGAGGATAGAATTGGGGTATTTTTCCTTTTTTACAATTTTCAATGGATGGCAGATTTTGACACACTGCTGTTTGTATCACGTGAGAGAAATAGAGAGAAGAGTTCTGTCCGGTTTTACAGAGAAGAACGTGAAAAAACTTCTTGTAGTTTCGGAGAAGGGAAGATTATGCGTGGCGGTGGGGAAGATGTGTTCTTGTGGAGTTTCAAAACACAAATGATGAGGTCGATGACGGTGGGTATGATTGTGATAGGTGAGAGCATCTTTCCAGCTCCATTGCCATGTGACCTCTCTCTCTCTCTCTCTCCCCCCCAAATCTACTAAAAAACACATACCTCCACCAACACCAGGTACTACTGTACAGAACAATGCGCCATGCAACAATGCAAGGGAGAGCCGTTCAATTTGTGAATTCTCTAGATATTCTCTGCTCCTGCTGTTAAGGTTCCAATATCTACGTACGCCATTGTTACAGGATTTGACTCCAAACCCGATTAGAAAAAGGTTTGAGTTCCTTACCAACCGGGTCAGCTCATTTTAACTATATTTATTAAAATTGTATTGATTTGTTTTATATTTATAACTTGACTCGAGCTTAATTTTATCAGTGAAATAATTAAAAACTTTGATTGAGTCAGTTAAATTAATGTATTATACAGTTTGATTAAAAACTCAGTTATCATTAGGTTTTAAGTTTTATATTTTCTAGATTAACCTGCTGGGTGCTTCGAGCCCAGACATGGAAAAGAAAATTAGGTCCGGCGTGAAAAGTCTCAATCAAATCTATAAACTACACGGCTGTTCACAGACTATAACAGTTTAACTTCCGGCCTCGACAGTTGCCTGAACAAGGATCTCCCTTCCACCGAATGAAAGTCATTAACACTAACATAGCCACACCGACAATAGCTCATGACCGAGAATAATCTAATCGGAGCGATAATTACTGAAAGTGACCGCAGGAACAGCACACCATCATCAATATGTTGGCAATTGCTGTGCGGTAATATAAAAACATTGATTAAATAATAATTGAAGCTTTTGAATTAAGGTTATCTTTGAAGGATATAGGAATTTGAATCTTAAAATCCATTCTATCTAATTAAATTGACAGAATTAAGTACACGTTACGAATGAGTGGCGACTCTTAAAGGGTTTTTCCTCTCCCATTTTATTCAATTTAATTAATAAAACTAAAAATAAATTAACATCAATAAGAGAATTTTGAAAGAGCTCGAGTCGAGAAAAAGAGAGGGTGAGCAGCGGCCCAGTAGAACCAAAATTTTACAAGGAAGCAGCCCAGCCCATCTCATTTAAAAGATGTCTAGTTAGTGATTGTTTTTCTCTGTTTAGTGGTTGGTGATGGTTTGGGGTTATGTTTGGACAATGAGGTAATCTTATATCATTCCGTTTTTTTACCATGGATTTTCAAATTATTCTCGTTGTTTATTTATTTTTTTGAAGATTATGATGCTTTTTGATAAGGTTATTTGGTCAGATATTATTATTAATAACAAAAAAAAAGGACCCCAATATAGATTCACATGTAATTTACCACATAATGCATTATAAAGATAACTAAAACACCTTGAAAAAATAATAAATTTATGGACACATTATCACTTTTCACTAAAATATTTTAGTGTAATGATTTTTTTTCCCTTGATCCAAAAAACTAGAATAGTGTAATAAATGTTTAGATATATTAAAATATTTTTACATTGTTTATTTGTCATTGGTCAATAAAGTGGAGATATATAAATATTTTATAATTTAATTGCACGGTGAAATGATAAAAATGCTCCTAGAATAAAATAAAAAAAAAACATGATGTCGATGGACATATTAGTATTTTTTACAATGATTTTCGTTGTTATAATTTAAATTGAAAAACAATTTAGTATTTGATTAAATACAAAAAAATAATAAATAATAAAAATACACAATAACACACTGAAAATACTCTTAAAATAAAAATAAAATAAACATGGTGTCAAGGGCCGAATAGTCTTTTTTATTATATTTTTTTTGTAATTATAAAATCAACTTATAGATGTTTTGGTATTTTAGCTAAAAAAACATGTGATACAGCCAAAGGTACATAGGAGGTGTCTGTATCATTTTAGAGACATGTGCAACGCCTCCTAGTATTAAAAAATATTATTTAATTTTTATTTTTATTTATTTATTTTATAATTTTTTATTCAGGTTATTTTATAAAAATTTTATTTATTTTTAATCTTATTATTTAATTTTAAATTATAAAATATTATTTTTTAATTTAGTCCTCATTCCTTAGGTTTTTACTTTTTTTTATCTTAACTCTCATGTAAAAGTTTTATTAGTTTTTAATTTTATATTTTAATTTAAATTGATAGTATTTTATTTTTTAATATAATTCTCATTATTTTAAGCTTTTTTGGCCCTCGTGTAAAAGTTTTTATTGTTTTTAATTTTATTATTTAATCAAGACATTGTTTTATATCAATTTTGACCTTTATTCTTTTCATTTTGTTTGGTTTTCTTACTAATTTTTTTTAATTTTATCCTTCAATCAAATATAAGATTTATTTTATATTTTAATTTTGATCCTTATTTTTTAAAGCTATTTTTTAATCCATATCTATGGTTAATGTTTTTCAATTTCTTCCTTTAATAGTTGATTAGTTGAAAATTAAATTTTATAGTTTGTTTAAATTAGATGCTCCAGGTCTAATAACTCATGTTACATGTTTAAAAAATTAACACGGCTAAAAAATTAGCGTTGTAGTTTTTTTTTTATCAAATTATTTTAATTTCATGATATAACCTATAAGTTTAGCAATATGTTAAGTTGACTTGATTCAAATTATATTAATTTTTATATTATTTTTATCTTATTTCAACATCATTTAAAAAGCTTCACTGTGAAGCCAAATGAGCTAAATAATTTTGAATGACTTCATAGGTTAGTTTGGATATTAAGCTTAACTTTTTTATTTGCCTGGATAAATTAGTTTAGTTTCAAGGATTCTCTAACCTTATTCAAGTGAAAGATATCTCTAGTTTTTTATGTTATTTAGAACTTTCAAAGATGTGTTTGGATGAATTTAGAAGTAAACATAACATGACAGGTTAGTAATCTCATGATCGTTGACTAGTTGCCCTCGTGGTTGTTAAAATATTTGTTATGCATAACCATCAATACTAGCTAGCTACGTGGTTCTTATTATGAGTTAAGTATTTTTATTTTTTATAAAAAAATTATGTATCTAGGTATTTTTAATATATTTTTTTAGTTTAAAAAATCTAAATTCAAATTAAAAATTATATATATATATATACAATCAAATAAATTAAAAATTATTTGTATGAATAAATAAATAAAAAGTCATTAATAATATCTAAAATTGAAACTTAAAAAATTGAGAAACAAGTGCTAGTCAAGAAGTTTAATCTTGAAAGACATAACATTTATTCAATTTTTTTTGTTAAATTTATTTATTAAAATATTTTTTAATCTAAGAAAATGATAATAAAAAGAAGGACAAAATTAAATTAATCAAATAAAATAAAAGGAGAAAAAAATATCATGCAAGGTTGCTCATGTTAGAAATATTATTTTAAAATATTTTTTATTTAAAAAAATAAAATTCATCCATATAAAAGATTAAAAAATAAATAAGAAAAACTTTTAAAATTTAAATGCATAACTAAAAAATAATTATAATTTAAAACAAGCTCTCAAAACAAAATAAAAAAGAGAATGAGTACTGATTTAAATATAAATTAAAAAAATAGAAAATAAACCATAAAAGTCACTGTTTAACAAAAAATAAAAATAAAAAGTAAAAAACAAAGATTAAGCGTTGCTAGACTTAGCCCGACCTATTTTGAATAAAAATATTAATCCAGATTTTTTTTTATATCAATCTCAACCAGGTTGAATAATTATTGTAGAATCAAATACATAATGATATATTATAAGAAACTACTGGATTAAAATATGGCTGCACTCTTCGTAACTGGAGATTATTTAGTATCATGTTAGCTTTTGTTTTTTGCCCAACCAAGAAGAAAAAACAATTTGGTTAGTCAAATAATTTATATGTTTTGTCTTAAATCTTATATATAATTGCATTTTAAATTTTAATTTTATAAAAACTATTTTTTATTCATGAAGATCTATTTTTCATGTAGGAAATCATCTTCATATTTTTAAACCAAATATATTTTTTAAAACTCATTTCTTAAAATAACAATTACAAATATTTTTTTTAAATCACAACACATTATATCAATCACAACAAAACACCCTAGGGAACACATTATTCCTGTCAAACCTCCCGCGTAGGAACGTTCCCATTTTAAACAAAGTCTCCCACTCTAGGGTTTTACCAGGGGATGGAAAGCAAGCAATGTTGACAATTTAATGGATAACTTGATCTTATAAACGAAAAAATGGAAACCCCGGATTTAAAAACCACAACATCACCACCACTGCAACAAGAATCAGACCTCAAAAGGCCCAAGATGTCCGCTACAACCTCCGAGGACGAAGACGCCACCACCACAACCCCCGGTGACGACACAACCATTAAAAAGCAAAGATACAAGCGCCGCAAAATCGCAATATTCTTCGCATACTGCGGCGTTGGCTATCAAGGTATGCAGAAGAACCCAGGTGCCAAAACCATAGAAGGGGACCTCGAAGAGGCCCTTTTTCACGCCGGTGCTGTCCCTGAACATGACCGTGGCATCCCCAAGCGCCATGACTGGGCTCGTTCTGCTCGTACTGATAAGGGCGTGAGCGCTGTGGGGCAGGTTGTCTCGGGCCGGTTCTACATCGACCCGCCTGGACTTGTGGAACGCTTGCATTCAAATCTTTCTCCTCAGATTAAGATTTTCGGGTACAAGAGAGTGACGGGTTCGTTTAATGCTAAGAAGTTTTGTGATCGGAGAAGGTACGTCTATTTAATTCCTGTCTTTGCTCTTAATCCTTGCTCGCATCGTGATAGGGAGAGCGTGTTAGCTAGTTTAGGGTCTGGTAGTGAGCTTGTTAAGTGCTTGCAGTGTTCCGAAAGAGGGCGTAAGGTTGTTGGTGCTGTTGGTAAGCGCAGCTTTGAATCAAAATCTGATGTTTCCCCAACAGAAATTTGGTCACATGATAAAGATACTACTCTAAAATATGAAATTAAAGAGGAGGTTAGTGGTCTTATGGATAATGGTGATGGAGATATTAGGAATTCTGAACCTGTTGATGAAACTAAGGTGTTTCAAAATGAAGACAGCGATAAAAAATCTGAAACGACTGATTCAGGCATTTCATCAAACACTGAAGATGCTAATGCCAACCTGGAAATTAAAGATGAGATAATGGTGTCCATTGAGAATGGTGATGATAAAAATACAAAATCAGAAGAGGAAGCGATCAAGGGAAGTGGATTTTGTTACGGAGAGAAGGAGAAAGAGAGATTCAATCGAATATTGAATTATTATGTGGGGAGTCATAACTTCCATAATTTTACCACTAGAACTAAGGCTGAAGACCCCTCTGCTCAGCGCTACATCATTTCATTTGATGCGAAGACTACAGTTACTGTTGAAGGCATTGAGTTTGTGAAGTGTGAGGTTGTTGGGCAGAGTTTCATGCTTCATCAGATACGGAAGATGATTGGTGTTGCCGTGGCTATTATGAGGAACTGTGCATCTGAGTCATTGATACAAACTGCTCTGCAAAAGTAAGGACTTCTAATCTTTTTCCCTTTCAATGGGCTGTGTTCTCGTATCACTGATGTTTTTCTCTAATCAATGTTTTACCAAATTTACAGGAATGTTAACATCAATGTGCCTACAGCTCCTGAGGTTGGGTTATACTTGGATGAGTGCTTTTTCACATCGTATAACCAGAAATGGAAAGACAGCCATGAAGAACTTTCCATGAAAGATTACGAAGAGGAAGCAGAGGAATTCAAGATGAAGCACATATACTCACACATTGCTACAACGGAACACAAGGAAGGATCAGTGGCTCTGTGGTTGCATTCTCTCAACTACCGAAACTATCCCGATCTTCGTGTTTGCGACAATGGAGACAATATCACCATTGAAGACAAAAATGGCAGGGAAAGCACTATGGTTGAAAACATGACTGAGTGTACAACTTAGTGAAACTTATCTTACTTCACTATCCATAAACTGATTGCTTTTACACCTTTTGGAATTATTACAACTGGGTTTAGGTTCTTATGGTCTCCCTTACCAGGTATTTTATTTAATTAACAGTTAATTGATGCTTGGCATTTGCTTTCTAAAGCAACTTAGAAGTCAATGAAAATATTATCTCTGGGGTTTAGCTGCTCAGCAATTGTGTACAGTAAGGGAACTTAGTTATTCGGTAACATTCTGTTTGCATGAGTATGGCAGAGCTGATAAGTGAAGCATTGTCTTTGTCTGGTATTGTTTCCAGGGTTTGGATTTTTGTGACTTGATGTGGTGTGACTATAACAACATGAAAAATCGTACAAGCTATTAAACGGAGGAAATAAGAACTCCTATGAAGATGTGCAAATGGTGAATGTGGGAGGGTCGGCGGTGGCACTCGTTTTCTTGGTCACAAGAGCTTTGTTTTGTATGCCCATTACATGTTTAACTTCAATGGTCACTCGGCATTTTACTGGAAAATTAATGTTTGTGTGCATTTATTCGTTTCTTGATTTGCTATCTCTTATTGGATAGAAAATTCTAGCTCTATTCCTGCTAAGATGAATGCCTGCAATCTTCCGTTTCCTTCTAAGATATTGATCATGAATACCTAGCCTGCATCCTAGCCTCTTGCCTCCTATTCTATCTCTTCTTTCCATCTGTTTGGTTGCTGGGAAACTTAGGAGAACAAGAGAAAAAATGGGACTTGGTATGTGTTTTTTTTTGCCTTCTTTTCTCAACTAAGCTAGAGTCCTCTCACGGGGTAAAAAAGCTATCAAAATGTCTTGGTAGAAATTATGAAAAAACAGATTTAGTGTTTAATTTTTCAGGAGTATGGATTAAGATCGTTTTAATTATGGTATATAAAATATTCGTTCTAGAATCTGTGCAAAAACTCCTCAAAACTCTATTAAAACAGAAACGAATACATGGAAAAGTTTGAACACTAGCAAAAAAGAATCAGGTAGCAACAAAAGTAGCAACGCTCTCCAATGAGCACAATGAAACCGAATCATTGCCCGCTACGGGCTCTTGGGTGATTGCTCTCTAATTCATGAAGTTCGAAAAATTCATGGGGAAGCAGTACACCAGGATAGCGTTTTCCAGCTTGAGTTTCAACGAGGCCACGGTTGTTTGCTTTCTTTATTAGTTGGTGCGGGAGCAGTAGAGCGCCGCCGCGTTCTTCAACTTGAGCTTTGGTTTGTTTTTGAGCATCAACAGATTCACAGTTACTTGCTTTCTCGAATACTTGATGTGGGAGTAGAAGAGCGCCAGTGCGTTCTTCAACTCTAGCTACGATTTGTCTGTGAACTTCAACTGATTCAAGGTTACTTGCCTCCCTGCATTGTGGCGATGGGAGCAGTAGAGCGCCACGGCCTTCTTCTTCAACTTGAGCTTCAGTTAGTTTGCCATTGTTTTCCCTGTTGAATAACTTCTGTGGCGGCTGCGGCGGCTTCGGCTTAACTTGATTGCCATCTTCGGCTAGAAAGTCCGGTGGTAGCGCAGGATTACTTTTCTTGCTGAAACGTTTATCAGGTTTCACTGGCAGGATCAAGCAATTCCCCATTATAGCAAAATAAATTTCCAAGGAATATGAACCTTCAAAGAAAACTATACCAGGATTTGTTGTGCAAGAATCAAAGCTAGGGTCCCCTATTTATAGATTTGATGTAACTTCACCGTATCCCAATCGGATCAAGAACCAGAAGTTTACCAATATTGTTTTCCCTATTTTCATATGGACTTCACCCTCCAAAAGGGCTTCGAAAAACCCTGAGCTCGCCAATCCCTTCGGCCTGCGGCGGATTAATCTCTGAAAACTTGCACTTGCAGACGTAGATTTTCTTGGGAGACTGCAAAGGCCAGTAGCATATGATGGACTTGCACTCTATTATTTCGCAAATTGTAGGCCCGCTTACTACCTAAATAGGCTTTTACCAAAATTTCTTTAGGCCTGAAGGATTGTATTGTTTCTCTTTTTTCCGATGCTTGTAGATTTATTTTGAAATTAATTTTTCTCGAATAATCTTTTAATTCTGCACACTCCTCACATATTCGACTGACTCTAAGTATTGATATACCTTATCCCTTAGAGAATAGATACTTCGCTCACCAATCCTTGCTTCAATCAAAATCCCGTTAATAACCTGGAAGCAGTTGTTGATATTAAGTAACAATATTCACTACAAATCTTCCATGTAGCCCAAACTCGTTCACTTTTACATTTTAACCCCCTGAAAAATCATTTTTATTAATTTGAGTTTCATTAATCAATTAAATTGAGACCATAGGACTATATCAAAAACCAACATGACCCTACCAACTTGAATCAATTGATTTTTTTTTCTTTGATGTTAAGTAATTTAAAATTGAATTTAACCGAATCAAATCACTAAAAATTCAATTAAATCAACATTTAATTTGGTTTGACTGAGAAATCAACTAGAGCTATCTTTAAATTCATGGTTTTCAATTTTACATTTTAACCCCCCTCAAGCATTTAAGCCCCCCAAAAAATCATTTTTATTGATTTGAGTTTTATTAATCGGTTAAATTGAGACCCGAGAACTAAATTGAAGAAAATTTATTTTTCCCTCTGAAATTAACCAGATTAAACGAGTCATTAAAAACCCAATTAAATCAATATTTAACTGAAAAATCAACTATTCGTTTTCTACATCAACCGGTCACTGCTGGCCAAAAAGGTTAAACAACCATGGTCGTGCTGCTAATTTCAACACCGCTAGTTCATTATGCCGATAACAAGGCGCTCTTAATTTCTGAAAAAAAGGGGTAAACGAAAACGACATTACATTCTCCAATTTATACATAGAAAGTGACCCCGAAAACATCCGAATGATACGCGATGCCTCGCGTTGAATACAATAACAGATGATTGTCATCCATAGATGACCCGCCGTACAATCCAGGGTGATCACTCTCTAATCCATAATCCATCATCGGACGGTACTCCAGCTCCTCATCATGATCGTAAGCAAATTCCGGGATCTCAATCTCACTCCTCCTCACATGGTCCCACAGAAACTCCAGCCTTGTCACGTATCTCAGCTTCGAGTATAACCTGATCACACCCGTTAATCGATCAATTAGTTAAAAGTCAATCCAGCAATTAACACCTACCAAGCACCAATGAATCATGCTCCAAAACCTTAAGCACTTTCCATGTGAGTGGAGCTTGGTCAAAAAGGCTACAAGGGGACCCTCAGAAAAGGCAAGAGACTTGTTATCTTACCCTCCACTGAACAGAAAACGACCAAGAGTGGCAAGAAAGAGCCTGGCTTGAAGTGTTAGGTTGGTTGCCATTAATGTGCAACAACCATTTGGTATTGCACCAAACATGTGCATTCATACAAGATGTCAAAGGTTGGCAGCCACCATTGTTGAAGAAGAGTTGGAGTTGGCAGCCACCTTTGTTGAAGAAAAGCCTCCATGAATGCCTATAAATAGAGGCATATGTTAGAGAGCAAAAGTGAGAAGAGAATTGTGAGAATGTGAAGAGAGTAGAGAGGAAGAGAGAGCTACAATGGCAGCAGCCTTGCTGCCATTGCAGCAGCTGCAAGTGCAGCAAAGAGAGGTGAGAGTTGAGTATGAGAGGGTGTAATCCTCCTCCTCCATGTATTTGTTTTGTATTCTTTCTCTATCTCTAAATATATTGACTTCTCCCGTGGATGTAGGCGGTTTTGCCGAACCACGTTAAATATTGTGTCAGTGTGCTTGGCCTCCTATGAGCAAATATCATAACATCACCGGTCGGGATTCCCCAACATGAAGGCCCGGATGCAAAAAGTAAACAGATTCAAGATGGTTCTTGACGTTGATCGGGATATCCTCGTAAATTGATCGAAGGGTCGAAATCCCAGGGAGATTCTCACTCCTTTGAACATCTGTGTGCATATACACCACCGAAAATGGTTTTTCTTCTAATTTTGGATATATTTTGTCCTCCAAGTACTTCTTCAGCACCTCACCGCTCACCTCCCGAGCTAAAACCCCACAAAAAAGGTTACTTTTCCAACAAAAAGAGAAAAATAAATCCCAGAAAATGCCTCAAGTAAACTGCATGCTGTCCTTACCAGGGAAGTGCTTGCCGGTGATGAGAAGAACCTTACGGCCAACTTTATCACGGCCTTGAATCTTGAAAATACCAAGTTCTTCCAAGAGATTTTCTTGGTCAGATTGAGATAGAGCAAAAGAGGAATCCATCGCCACTAGAGTAGAGAAATAGAGTTTGATTTCTTGACGTTTGAGAGGGAAGCTGCGATGAAAACGAGTTTGAAAGCGAGAGAGGAGGAAGGGGGGGTTTATATAGGGAAAAAATGATCAAGGTGGGGACTTGTCCGTAAATCTAATAGGATGGGGGTGAGATTCACAAAAGGTAGGAATATTCTCAAGCATCTTCCGTTTTTGGATTGGGAAGCGAACTGAGCCAGGCTAAGCTCGGTCACGTGTTGCTGACACGTATGGGACCGATGCAGGTTTTACAGTTATAGTAATATTATCCCTTTTCAATATTGTGATAATTTGGAATTCTTGCATTTTGTGTGTCAAAATGCAGAGATATTTTTAGTAAAATATTCATATTGAAATTGGAAAATTAATAGTCATTTTCACTTTTTTTTTAAAAATGATTTTTTCATTGCTTCAATTAATTTACATCCTATTGATTAAGAACGAAGCACATCTCTAGTGATCTTTCCTTGAATATAATGTTTTTTATAAATTAAAAAAATAATTATATCATTTAAAAATATTTTATTTTCAAGATTTATTTCTGGTGGGAATACCTCACCTGTCAATAATCTATCCATACTCCCAGGTATTTATAAATATTTTTACTTTAAAAATATAATAAACCACCATAGTGAACAACACAGTTAAATTAGCCTCTCACTGCATGCTGCTCGACCACATACCCTCTTTCATTCTCCGTCCATCAAAACTTCGTGAATATTCTGTGTTGATACTCGTACGAGATTACATGAAGAATTTAGGTGGGTGGCGTGACTTGCAACCTTCAATTATTTTGTTAATTTCTCATCAAACCCAACCAATTTCTTCTTATTTTATTTCAGCGTGGAAACATAAGAAAAGGGGTTTTTTCGACATTTTGTGCGGCATATTATTTTAAATATAGATGGTTTGTCGACGATCTTGGATCAATGAAAACTAAGCTGAAATACACAAATATTTATAATAAACAAATATATGTATATGAAAATAATGCGATTGCTGCTACTAAAACCTTTTCTGAGCCCTAAATGTCATGCGAGTCATGGATCTGTCAGTTCTCGGAGTTACTTTAACTTTGGGATTCTCGAGATTCTCTATCCAGGAATCACAAGTATTTTTATTTTTTTTTTAATTTTAAATTATGGTTTAATAATGTTGATGTGACGTTGTAAATAGTTTTTTAAAATTAAAAAAATAGTTTTTAGATATATTTATAAATTAAAAATGCTTTAAAAATAATTTTTACCACATTCTTAGATATTTTTAATAAAATTAAAAATTAAAAATTATCACAATCCATTTTCAATCCAGAAAATTTAAAATTTAAAAATATTTTTTAAAAATATTACCCGTTATATCACCAAACATATTATTAAAAAATGGTTTAGTTTATATGTGTTCATCAAAAATGCATTTTAAAACTATTTTTTTATTAAAATATTTTTTATTTTTTTATTTTTTAACATTAAAACATTAAAATTATTAAAAATTATAGCTTTTAAATAAAAATAATTAAAAAAACTATTTAAAATATATATTAAACCACATAATAAAAATAACTTTGAAATAAACTAATTAGTATTAATTAGGTTTCGAAGTAACTGGATAAAAACTTTTTATTATGAGCTATGACTTTTTTTTAGTGTTTTAATGTTTTATTCTATTATTATTATTTTTCATTTTGGCTAGGTCGATGGGATTATTGAGGTTTAGTCAAATATATAATTTTTAATTAAAATTAAAATTTATTTTAATTAAAATTAATTTTTTTTAACAAACCCATTATTTATTTGTTTAGAATTATGACCATATCAGTTTTTATAAAAGTTTAGTTACTATTTTTATTTTGATGTATTTTTAAATTTTTTTGATATAATAATATTAAAAATAAATTTAAAAAAATAATAATTTATTTAAATATATTTATAGATAAAAATGATTTAAAAATTAATTTTTATCACATTTTCAAATTCGAAGTAATGGATAAGGAGAGGCAGGCCCATCTACCGAAGATAACATGTCTCAAACAAATAAATATTAAATTGCTTGATGACGCAACAGCAGCAGTTAAAGTTGATGGCATTAATGAATTAAACGATGATGATATTAAATAGATGTTAGAAAAAAGAGGACATCTAAAACAAAAGGGACAGTGCAGGTGTCGATGGTGGTCCCTTGTCAATTAAAAAAAATCATTAGGCAGGACAACTATGTTTCAGGGACTGTCTGTGAGAGAGTTGGACAGCGCTTTTTTTTTTTTTTTGAAAAAANACTTTATATTAACATTTTTTTTATTGGTCTGATGTATTAATATAAAAAATAAAAAATATTTTCATATATCTTCAAACAAAAATTATTTTAAAAAAACACTTGCCACACTTAAAAAAACACTTAGAATTTAAATTTTTTTTTTTGAACTCATATATGGTTGGTGGTTAAAGCTCTATTCAAGGAAATTAAAAACTTAAAGAGTGGTTAATCCTCAGCAAGCAATATTTCGCCATTCAATAAAGAGAGATTTTTAAAATTTAACACAGTTTTTTTTTTTAAATCAGAAATTTTTAAATACATGGCAGAATAGCAGGGTGTTTTTTTTTTTTTTAAAAAAAAATTAGCATAGGCTGAGGACACTGACTGAGAAAACATAAGCTTCCCTGGGAGATAGAAAAGAGGTGTTTCCGGTGAACAAATCTCAGCGAAAGCTTGCTCTTGTAGTGGATTATATGGTTCTTAGACCTTCTCTATCTGACAGTGGATTTCAGCCTTTCTGGTTTCAGATAAACTTAATTATTCATCCCATTATCTTATCTTGTGCGAGTGTATAAGAATCTAGCACAGAATCACCCAAAAGATTGTATGGTTTCACCTTTTTTACTACAAAATCTATGACAATTCACCTATGTATGATCCTGTCTTGACTATCCAGGATATATAATATTCTCACTATCCATGTTAAACCTTAAATAAATATCCAGCAGTCGTCTTCACCGTCTCTTTAACGTTGAAAATCTTAGGTTTAAGTTCGTTTGGAGTCTTGAATTTAGGAACAGTACGACACCGTTGTTTGCCTCCGGTATATTAAATCAACTTTACCCAACTAGTTAACTTTGCAATCACGTTACTGTGATTGTTTTTTGTTTGGAAATGTAATGGTAGTTATTTTTTAAAGTATTTATTATGTTAAAATATTTTTAAAATCATCATATTTTATATATTTAATTTTTTTTTAAAAAAATAATTTTTTTCAAGAACGCAGTTCATAACGTTACAAATGGTGCCGCGACAGATGGTGGCTTAGCCGATGAATCTAGCTCTCTGAACGTGCAGGTTGCTAGCTACTGATCTATGTATAATTGGGTGCTTGAACAATTAGTCAACTCGTTTACAGTACTGTCCTGATGGAGTCATGGTCATCTTCTCGTTCGCTCAAAGTGGCGTAAGTACGTGGGCGATCCAGCAAGACCAGGCTATAACATCAGACCATGTTTTCAGGATTAGCCT
The DNA here is from genome assembly GCA_015708895.1 of Populus ilicifolia. Taxonomy (NCBI): domain Eukaryota; kingdom Viridiplantae; phylum Streptophyta; class Magnoliopsida; order Malpighiales; family Salicaceae; genus Populus; species Populus ilicifolia. Next base: position 801,130 of record SRLM01000100.1, read on the forward strand.
TCGCTGGTGAAAGGATGTGAAATACCCAAGAGCTATCCATTTCAGGAACGGCGACAGTAAGGCGTCAGGAAAAAAAAAATCAAATACAGAACTTGTTGACCATTGATTATGATTTGATTTGAAGATATTTTTTTATCATAAAATATATTAAAATATTTTTTTTTAAATATTTTTCATATTAGCATATTAAAATAATATGAAAAAATATATATAAAAATAAAATAAATTTAAAATTTTTTCAGAATTACTTCTAAATATAATATTAAACACAACCTCAGTAATTAGTTTTAAACGGGCTGGATTCAGCTTCCATGAACATCTGGGCTCTTGATCGTGGCTTGGAGCCACATAGTGATTTCTCCACATGGCCCCGACCTGCTCCCATTTGCAAGACAAGAGTGATGGTTTTGACTTTTTACGAGACATCATCCACAAACCTTCTCCGTGATGAAAACGTAGGAAAAGATCCCGTGTTATTCGAGGTCTGTAGTCCATCCTCCGTTTTCAGCGTACTCTCTCGCTATAGTTACAAGACTCGGCCCAGCATCTAGCTTTTTCTTTCGCCACGTCAACTTTTTTTAAATAATATTATTTTAATAACTCACTTGAAAATAAAAATTAACATGGGAGAGGTTCCCGGTCATCATTTGACCTTGCTCAGACTTAGACGTTGCTTCGACAGCTCCCCGGTTAATACAGGCGGGATTAGGATTTACTTTGGTTTGTTTTCGTGGTTTAAATAATTTAAAAAAAAATTAAAATAATTTTATTTTATTTTAAATTAATATTTTTAGATATTTTAGTAGACCGATATCAATAATTTTTTTAAAATAAAAAAATATTATTTTAATATTTTCTATATAAAAAACAACCATAAATATGCTTTTAAACAACAAAATAATTATTTAGTTACGGTGATCCGATGATGGCACTGTTAATATTTTAAACTGTGTTTTGATTATGTTTGTACCAAAGGTAAAAAACATATAAAAATATATCTACAGAGAAAAACCAATCAGGATGTTCCAGCTGTGTTCCGATTATGTTTATTCAGGGCCCAAGATGTTTAGCCGTTATACATTTATAATGGGCCTTCACCCCAGTTTAGGCCCGTATCATTTATTGTAATCAAGGTATGATCATACACTGTACTTGGATAATTTCTGCGCCACTTTCCATAGATGACTCACAAATCTAACTGAAAAAAATATATATATACATTTTAGCGCATGAAAACTAACTTATAAATATTCTGTTTTTAAAGATTTTTTGTGAAAATAAAAAAAAAGTAACTACTCGTTAGAGACAAACACAAAGAAAAAAAAAGCGAGAAAATAAAAAAAAATATTTTAAAAATATTCTCTATCACTCATGTGGTGGTGGGTTTAGGATTTAGTCTTCTCTTTCGTTATCTATGTATTTTTCTTCAAAATGAACAAGAATATGTCTCCACATAAAAGCATATAGTAACTGATACAATAGGGAAGTCAGTTCATGCCTGAAAAGTGGCAGGTCCAAAATATTTCCTGCCATATAAAACTTTAACCTAAGCAGCGGAAGCTCGCTCATATTTGGAGGGCCCAAAAAGGTTTCAGGGAGGATAGAGGGATTAGAACCATAAATAGAGGGAGATAAGCTTTTAATGCAGAGGAATGCTTCAGGTAACTGTGTCGTACTCGGCTTAATGCACTGGACTGCACTAGAAACCAATCCCAATACACTATAGTATCTTTATACAGATGTACCTTAAGATATGGTCAGAAGAGCCTATCAGACCAGAGTAAAGCAAGTGCATGTCAACGTTACACTTACATGGATAGAGAACCAAAGTCGAAGCTCTCATGGCTGCAGATATGCCAGGCTTCGATTGACACGAGAGAGAAGGAAAAGTAGCGCAGTACACTGCTAGTATCCTATACGAAGTAGTCGTGTTTAATAAAAAGCATAGACCTGTGCAAAATAAAAAAGGCAGGCTTGGCTTATTGGGGCTCTGCTGCTGCTCACTCTCTCTCTCTCTCATCACCGGTTGGACTTGGCTATTCAAAATGCTAGAAAAGGCCAATTTTGTGCAACCGTTGCCTCCCACGCGTCAGCACTCTTCTTTTAATTCTGCCTTGGCTCAGTCTTAATTACTCTCTTATCTTGCCATATGGTTTTTTCCCTAGTCCTCGTTGCTACTGGTGCTTTTGAATCAAAAGTGTAGCTGGTCATCTTAAATTATTAAATATTAATCTCCTCTTCTTGGTTTTTCCGGCGCGGTGAGGAAATGTCGCCGGGGAGTAAGAAAAAATTCAAGGCTGGAATGGAAAACAAGCACTACCCTGTGCCTCTTGCCTCTCATGAAGATGTTATTAACGACCCTTCTGTTTTTTGGGACACTCTCAGGCGCTTTCATTTTGTAATGGGCACCAAATTTATGTAAGCCTCCCTTATCCCCCCATCTTTCTTGACTGCTTTCGTGGCTGATCATGTCATGTTTCCGTGTACGATGATCTTTCTCGCTGTGTTTTTTCAAGGATACCTGTGATTGGAGGGAAGGAGCTAGATTTGCAAGTTTTATATGTAGAGACAACTAACAGGGGTGGCTATGATAAGGTTCGATTCTGTTCCTAACAATCATTTTGGTCGGTAAATTCGACAAGCTCTTTTGCAAGACATTTTCAAAGTGATGGATGATGCATGTGTAGGTTGTTGCAGAGAAGAAATGGAGGGAAGTGGGTTCTGTGTTTTGTTTCTCTGCAACAACAACAAGTGCTTCTTTTGTATTGAAGAAACACTACTTTAGCCTCCTTTATCATTACGAACAGGTCCACTTCTTCAAGATCCAGGGTCCAGTCTCTACTCCAGCAGGTGATGATCACTTACTATCCTGGCTCTGTCTTTGTTAAGTTTTATCCATGTCATATGGTTTTTGCCCCTTACAAACTGATTCCTCTCTGCTTATTTACTCTGCAGTTGCATTTCCTCTTGGCAGCCCTTCAAGCAAGACTGAACTGGCTATTGTGGAATATTCTCCAGAAACCATAAGGGATTGTCCTGATCGGTCCACCGAAAGTGAGTTTGGTTTTGTGAATCTCCTAATTTCATTGCTTATAGAAAAAAAAAATATGTAAGAGGATAAATAGAGCTTCAACATCAGACCACAAATGTTTGATCTAATTTATACTCCACGTATAATAGTAATCTTGTATATAATTCAATTTTATGCGTTGAGTTTCAGTTCTAGGAAAGATACTGACGGCGAAATTTTTGGTATTTTGATTCGAATATGGATACTTTTGTGATTTCTCAATCTTCCTTTTCTCTTTTCTTAGTGGTCCCGCTACATTTATCTTATGATTCAGTGGCTATAGTCCATGTTATTTTTATAGTATATGATGTTTCATGTGCTGAAAATCCCTTTTTGGTTGTCTATGTGTGTTGCTTACTTGCTTAGAGTTGATTGTGTGATGAATATCTATCAGAAAGGAAAACCCTTTGATTTTGACTCCTGTAGCCTTAGAGGAATGATGGTCTCTAGTTTTCCAAGGACTTCATGTAGTAAAGGGCTAGCTGGCACACCTTGTCCTTAACTGTGGACTCTGAGCTTTATAGTTGAAAACTTATTCTTTGCTTTGTTAATCTGCAAGCTTAACGAGCAGATTAATTTTTATCTCATCTTCTACACAGGCTCTTCGTCTTTTTCGGCGAGTGGGACAATAGAAGGGAAATTTGATTGTGGTTACCTGGTCTCGGTGCAATTAGGTTCAGAGGTTCTCCATGGAGTACTTTACCATCCAGACCAGCAGGACTTGTCTAATTCTATTCCTCAATATGATGGTGCCATTGTCCCATACACTCCCAACCGCAGGCGACGGAGGAGGAGAAGCAGAAGATCGGGGGATCCCAGCTACCCCAAACCCAACAGGAGTGGCTACAACTTCTTCTTTGCTGAGAAACACTATAAGCTGAAATCTCTTTACCCCAATAGAGAAAGGGAGTTCACAAAAATGATAGGCCAGTCATGGAGCAGTCTCAGCGCAGAGGAGAGGATGGTACAAACACACAATTGTTACGACATTGTTAATTGCCTTCTTTACATTACCGTAATTCAGTTCACGTGAAACCATTTCTAGCTCCTAGCAATTCAGATTTCAAGATCCAAAGTGAAGCATCTCAAGATGTTCTTCACAAATCGATTGTGTCTTTTGCAGGTTTACCAAAACATTGGCTTGAAAGACAAGGAAAGGTACAAGAGAGAACTGAAAGAGTACAAAGAGAAACTTAAGCTCAGGCAAGCCATGGAAGTGGAGCTGAATATTAAGGCTCAAGACGTTCAGGATTTTGACCCAAACCAGAAAATTAATTTCATGACGAAAAAATTCTAGTGCATGCATATCTGACTCGCCGGTTTATCTGTGGATGTAAACTATTGTTATGGATGCACAATACCACCATTATTACTGCATAGATGTTCTTCATATATAATCCTTTTAACATTAACAACTTCTTAGACCTCTCTGTCTGATCATTAATTTTACCTCGCCTGATTTTTAAAAGCACGTTATGTGTGGATACAAATGGTTGTTGGCAATCATGGTTAACATGGTTAGAGTTAATGGTACATGCATAACCAAAGAAAATATTGTCTACCATTGTTGAACAAATGAAGAAAATTATCTCCCACACCAGCTATAAATAGAGGGTGCATTGATAGCTAATATAGAGCACGAAATAGAGAGAAACACAGAGAGAGCTAAGGGTGAGAGTTGAGTTGAGTAGAGAAGTGAAGTTTTTCTCCTCCTTCTTGTTTTGTTGTTTGTATTGCTTTTGAGTTTGATTAATACAAATTAGTAGCTCCGTGGAGTAGGCAAGTTGTCGAACCACGTAAATTTGTGTGTTTGAGAGCTTTAATGTCCTAACAACTGGTATTAGAGTTTGTTCTTGAAAAAAAGGGTGTTTGATCCAAACTCAAAAATCAAAGTTCTCAAAACGTATTTTTGAACATACCATTATGAAGAGGACGACGAGAGGAATCCATTGGTGAAAACCCGGTGAAAATTTGACGTCCTGCATGCCCGCACGCGCCGCCACCAGTACTGTCCACGCGCTTCATGCGTCTTCCTCGCCCGTTCCCTGCAACTTGACCCTCCACGTTAGCAATTCAACACAGTCATCAGCCACGTCATCCAGCCACATCAGCATTCTGACTGGTCAACCACACGTCACCTGCCACGTTAACGGACACGCCATCAACACATGTCAGCTCTGCCACGTCAGACTGTGGACCCCACTTTGCCTACGTGTCTGACAAGTTAGCCAGCCACGTCATCATCACTGGGTTTTGATCCGATGTGGCGTAGGGACTATTCATCCTGCCACGTGACTTCATCTGCAGCGTCCAATGATCTCAAAGTTTGATTGTTTAAATCAGAGCCATCCGAAGTCTGATTTGGGTGATCTCAATGTCGTTTCCAACATTTTTGGCCATTCTGGACACATCTGTAAGGTCAGATTTTGCAAATTGGAATAGGAGAAAGAGTAAAAATGGCTGATGAAATAAAGGCTCCGGGTATTGAAAAATTTGATGTAACTGATTTTGGTTATTGGAAAATGCAAATTGAAGACTATCTATATGGGAAGAAACTTTATCTTCCTCTGTTGGGGAGCAAACCAGAAAACATGTCAGAAAAAGATTGGCAAATACTTGATAGACAAGTTTTGGGCATTATCCGGCTATCATTGTCAAGAAAAGTTGCTCATAATGTTACAAAAGAGAAATCCACAACAAGATTGATGGAAGCCTTGTTTGGGATGTATGAGAAGCCGTCGGCAAATAACAAAGTGCACGTGATGAATAAGTTGTTCAACCTGAAGATGACAGAAAGCACCTCTGTTACACGACATCTTAATAATTTCAACACCATCACAAATTAATTGTCATCTGTTGAGATTGAGTTTGATGATGAGATCCGAGCACTTATTTTGCTAGCTTCACTTCCAAGCAGTTGGGAAGGCATAAGAACAGCCGTAAGCAACTCAGCCGGAAAATCTAAATTAAAATATGATGACATTCGAGATCTGATTTTAGCTGAAGAAGTACGAAGGAAAGACTCAGGTGAAAGCACAAGTTCAGGTTCAGCTCTCAACATCAACACTCGAGGAAGGAGACAAGACAGAGGCTTATCTAGAGGCAGATCAAAATCCAGGTACAAAAGTAAAAGCAAGTTTACACCTAGGAAGCAGGTTGAATGTTGGAATTGTGGCAAACCTGGTCATTTCATGAGGAGTTGCATAAAATCAAAGAAACCTGAAGCTAATTCTGCAAATGCCACTACAGACGAGGTACAAGATGCTTTGATTCTTGCTGTACATAGTCCTATTGATGATTGGGTTCTTGATTCTGGAGCTTCATTTCACTGTACTCCACACCATAAAATGATGCAAAACTATACTGCTGGAAATTACGGGGTAATCTATCTGGCCGATGGACAACCATTGGATATTATGGGTATTAGAGATATGCAAATCAAGACAATGAATGGATCTATATGAAACTTGCAAAATGTAAGGCATGTTCCCGAACTAAAGAAAAAGCTAATCTCGGTCAGACAACTTGATGATAGTGGCCATTCAATCCTTTTTTCTGGAGGAATGTGGAAGGTATCAAAGGGAGTAATGGTTTTGGCTCGTGGAAAGAAAATTGGCACCCTGTATATGACCACAAGATCAGCAGATATAATTGCCTCTACTAAAGCAGAAAATCAGGCACAACTATGGCATTGTAGACTCGGTCATATGAGTCAAAAGGGGATGAAGATACTTCAATCAAAGGGAAAGCTGCTAGAGTTAAAAAATGTTAATCTAGACATTTGTGAAAGCTGTGTTCTCGGAAAATAGAAGAAACTCAGTTTCTTAAAAGTTGGCAGGACCTTAAGACCAAGAAAGCTAGAACTGGTGCACACAGATTTATGAGGACCAGCTCCAGTAGCATCTCTTGGAGGTTCTCGGTACCATGTGACTTTTATTGATGACTTCAGTAGGAAGGTATGGGTCTACTTTCTAAAAAATAAATCTAATGTGTTTGAAACATTCAAGAAATGAAAGGCTATGATTGAGACTGAAACAGGTTTAAAGTTGAAATGCTTACGATCTGATAATGGAGGAGAATACATTGATGGAGGTTTCAAGGAGTATTGTGTTGTCAATGGTATCAGAATGGAAAAGACAGTTCCAAGCACACCACAACAGAATGACATTGCTGAACGGATGAACAGGACCATCAATGAACAAGCTAGAAGCATGAGGTTGCATTCTAGGTTACCTCAAACATTCTGGGCTGATGCAGTTCATACTGCAGTTTACTTGATCAACCGTGGACCATCAGTTCCTTTGGAGTTCAGACTACTCGAGGAAGTCTGGATAGGTAAAGAAGTACAACTTTCTCATCTAAAGGTCTTTGGGTGTGTTTCCTATGTGCATGTAGATTCTGATGCTCGCAGCAAGCTGGATGCCAAATCCAAGAAATGTTTCCTTATTGGCTATGGAGATGAAGAATTTGGATTTCAGTTTTGGGATGATCAAAACAGGAAGATTATCAGAAGCAGGAACGTGATCTTCAACGAGAAAGTTTTGTACAAAGACAGATCAAGTACAGAACCAGAGATAACTGATTCAGATACGAGTCCACAAAAATCTGAATTCATACAATTAGAAGGGCTTCCCGATGTTACCACTCAAGAGTCCATACAAGACAGTTCAAGCACTTCAGTACCCACCAGTTCTACACAAGACAATGCAGAGCCAAGTGAATCAGCTGTTCGCAGGTCTTTAAGGACTATAAAGCCTCCACAATGGTTCACATTTTTACTAAATTATATTTTACTGACAGATGGTGGTGAACCATTAAATTATGAAGAATCCTTACAAGATGGAAACTCGAGCAAGTGGGAGTTAGCCATGAAGGATGAGATGGAGTCATTGTTGAAGAACAAGACTTGGGAGTTAACCACACTGTCTTAAGGAAAGAAGGCTTTGCGAAACAAGTGGGTTTACAGAGTAAAGACCGAGCAGCATGACGAAAGCAAACGGTTCAAAGCAAGACTTGTTGTAAAAGGGTTTTAGCAAAAGAAAAGGATTGACTATTCTGAGATATTCTCTCCAGTTGTGAAGCTTACAATGATCAGAGTTGTTCTGGGGATAATAGCTACAGAAAATTTACATCTTGAACAATTAGATGTAAAAACAACATTTCTTCATGGTGAATTGGAGGAAGACATTTACATGCAACAACCAGAGGGGTTTGCAATACCAGGAAAAAAGAATCAAGTTTGCAAGCTGAAGAAGAGCCTATATGGTTTGAAGCAAGCTCTAAAATAGTGGTACAAGAAGTTTGACAACTTCATGTGTAGTACGGGATACACAAAATGTCAGGCTGATCATTGTTGCTATGTCAAACATTTTGACGACTCTTATATCATTCTACTGCTATATGTGGATGATATGTTGATTGCAGGATCTAGCATGGAAGAGATTGACAAGCTAAAGCAACAATTGTCAAAACAGTTTGAAATGAAGGATCTGAGAGCTGCTAAACAAATACTTGGCATGAGAATCATCAGAGACAAAGACAAAGGCATATTAAAGCTTTCACAGACAGAGTATGTGAAGAAGGTTCTCAGCAGGTTTAGTATGGATAATGCTAAACCAGTATGTACACCTCTAGGGAATCATTTCAAGCTCAGTAAAGACCAGTCACCAAAAACTGAGCTAGAACGTGGATACATGGACCAGATTCCATACGCCTCAGCTATCGAATCTTTGATGTATGCTATGGCCTGTACTAGACCAGACATTGCCCATGCAGTGAGAGTTGTAAGCCGATATATGAGCAATCCTGGAAAGTAGCATTGGGAGGCAGTGAAATGGATCATGAGGTACTTAAAAGACTCATCGGAAACATGTCTTACTTTCACAGCTGGCGGTTTGAAACTTGAAGGCTTTGTAGATGCTGATCTAGTAGGAGATGTTGATAGCAGAAAGAGTACTACATGTTATATATACACTTTAGGAGGCACTGTTGTTTCTTAGAGTTCTACCTTGCAAAAGATAGTTGCTTTTTCAACGACAGAAGCTGAATATGTTGCAGTTTCAGAGTCTGCAAAAGAGATAGTATGACTATAGAGTTTCCTGCAAGAATTGGGCAAGATAAATGGAAAGGGTACGTTGTATAGTGACAGTTAGAGTGCAATCTTCCTTGCCAAAAATCCAGAACAAAGCACATACAGATCAAATATCAGTTCATCCGATAATTGCTCGACGATGAACAACTGTTACTTGAAAAAATCTGTGGAAACAAGAATCCAGTTGACATGTTAATCAAAGGAGTTACTTTTGATAAACTGAAGTTGTGTAAAACTTCAGTTGGTTTTAAAGATTAAAAGACAGACCTAACGCCATTTGTGTCCAAGTGGGAGATTGTTATGTGTGGACACAAATGGTTGGTGGCAGCCATGATTGACATAGTTAGAGTCAATGGTAGGTGCCTAACCAAAGAAAATATTGCCCACCATTGTTGAACAAATGAAGAAAATTATCTCCCACACCAGCTATAAATAGAGGGTGCATTGATAGTTGATATAGAGCACGAAATAAAGAGAAATACAGAGAGAGCTAAGGGTGAGAGTTGAGTTGAGTAGAGAAGTTTTTCTCCTCTTCCTTGTTTTGTTATTTGTATTGCTTTTGAGTTTGATTAATACAAATCAGTAGCTCCGTGGAGTAGACAAGTTACCGAACCATGTAAATTTGTGTGTTTGAGAGCTTTAATGTCTTAACACTAGAGAGATTTAAAGGTCCTATCATTATTAAAAAAACAAAAAACACAATGATTAAGGGAATGGTCATTTCAAAATTGACGGGGCCTAATTCAGTCCCTTGACATTTTTTTACAGTAATTACTGTTATTGAAAGTAAGCAGTACATGCTTTTTAGTCTTTTAATTTCTTCCTAGTAATATAACATGAATATCCTTATGTTGCAAAATATTGGGCTGAAGGGGATTTTTAGCCTTTTTTATTTTTTTTTACAGTGAAATGATAAGTTTATCCTTGATTTTTACAAATCAAAGTTTAGTTTGTAAGGGTGTTCATCTTTGCCATATGATTTTTTATTTTATTTTATCGTTTTATTAGATTATTTTATGCCCATGATCCTCCCTGTGAGTATTAACAACCTTAATTGGTTTTGTTGGTGTTTTAATTTTTAAAATTAGTTTTAATTTTATTTATTTTATTTTAATTCTTGAGAATTAACAATTATTATTATTATTATTATTATTATTATATAACATCGAGTTGTGAATTTTTTTTATTCTATAAAATATACTGGTAGCCCTTGTACATCATATTCTATGATTTAGAAACAATAATCTAGCATGCAGCGAAGGGCTAACAAGATATCTAGCCCGGTTTACTGTGAGTAGCGTCTTAGCATGTGCGCCAAACACGTGGTGATGGGATGAGATTGTTTTCTCCTGAGAAATTCTCACCGTTGATCGTCGTTCTCAGAAAAGATACGGTACCCTGGAAACAGTGTAACTATACTTCTTCTGGCCCAGAAAACTGGCCTTGTAAGTCCAGATGAACCAATAATTTCTCTAACACTGTAAAAGAGGGCCCCTCCTCAGATTAAGGTGGAGGCTGCCCACTTTTACCGTTGTGGGTATAAGACCCAGCCTCGGATCTTGGTCTGTGGAAACTTCTTTAATCTTTCTCCATAACTTTAGGGTAGGGTAATTCGTTCTCAGAAGAAATCATAATAATTACAAAAAGATAATTTGAAAACCATATCTTTAATACTATTAGTGCTACTTTTTCAGGGCTTTACTCTCGCTCCTGATATGGCTGGTGGATGATATGCTGCATCGAAGGAAAATGGAATTCCTCGTCCAAGTTTGCTCTTTCTGCACGCTAGCTGAGCAAGGATACACTGACAGGAATCGGCAGGTGACCAACCAGCACAATCACAGGGAAGGTAACCGCTATGCAGACTTCTGGCTAAGCTAGGTCTGGGCGCAAGGTTCTATCTCACGAATAATTTGAACTTGATAACGAGTTGTTTCAAATCCAAAAAACTAGTGTAGGAATATTTTTGGAAAATAAATATATTTTTAGTTAGTTTTATTTTTTTCTATTAGGCTTTTCCATGCTCTGGGTGTCGTGGCCATTTTGATCCATCTTTATTGAAGGTTGGAGTGGATCTTTGCCACTTTGCAGATTCAACTGTTTGATTGATAATATCAGCAGGTAAGGCATTAGCATTGCCTTTTTTGCTCTCCTAGGCAGAAAGACACCATTCTTATAGTTGGAAACCTCGCCATTACATTAGGGGTGTTCCTCCATGAGATTGCGCACTTATTTAGTCTAATCACAAAGCAATGATTCACAAACTACATCGATTACATTCAATTTACATGGAGTCATCTACTTATGTTGTTCAAATGCTTTGAGTAGGGGCAATCTTTATTGAAACCTTGAGTCGGAATCCCATCTTTCGTCTTAGGAACTCATCAATCCAATGCTGTCTTTCTTCAATTATTGATTAATTGGCACAAGTGGTCCAGTTTGAGGGCAGCCTGTTCGAGACCAAAGGCGGCAGGTTTCTGATATTCACATCCAAGGGCAGCACGCGATATTCAATATCGAGCTCTTTGAACACTTTGATCATTTCTCCCAGGAGAAGATTTCTCCTGGCCCATCTCTCCTCCATTTCCTGATGGTTCATCCTGTGCGTGACCCAAAGTGACATCTTCATTTTGTTCATGTCCTCAACACCTGTCACGACCACCATTGAATTTTGATGCCAGTGGTTACTGTTTCCTTCAACATACCTGCATTGGTTGTAGAAATGGCTTCCTTGAACTAGCATCTAACTACGAAAAGGAAAAGGCTAGGTGGAGCTTCATGCATAATTACATACCCTTTTATTTTGTCTTTCAGGCTAGCAATCTTCTCCATCGGAGTGGAGATGTGGACAGAGAAATCAATTGCCTCCGTCATATCTGGACTGCGATAGAAGTTACCGATTGGCTTGCTTGCTAGAATACTGTTGGGATATACGATCTTCTGGTTATCGCTCCTCAAAAACACTGTCGATAATATATTCATCTCTTCAACTCTCAGCTGAAGCTCAAAGAAACATAAGTCAACTCTAGTTAAACACTGCCATGTCGAGAAAGATGCTTTGGCATGGTTATTATGTATACCTGGATTCCATCGATCTCGCAGCGATCACCCACGTCAAATGGGTGCATTATGAACAAGAATATGATTGCTTCAAACACGGTCTTGCAGGTATTTCCAAAGATGAACACCACCAACAGAAGCTGGGAACTTATGAAGACTAGGAAGTGAGAGATTGGAATTCCAAGTATAATGAGCCAGATTATCAGAATAATGACACTGACGAGGATGCTCAGCATATTGTGAAGTTCATCGACGGCTGTTTTTGTGTCATTGAGAGATAATGCCAGTGCTCTTCGCTCTCTGAATGCGTTAACCTAAACAAAAGGTGAAGAAAGTTTCATTCATTGCGTTCTCTTGAAACACATCAAGAAGAATAGTTACAAATCTTGACCCGACACATGACAAGGCTGAAGACTCGGGTTAGGGTTTGAAAGTGTTGATCTGGTTTGACCGAATTAACTCAAAACGGCTACGTTTAAGATTAAAAGAAAGAGTTAAATTCATGTTTTTTTTTTTTTGTTTTTCTGAAAAAAATCAAATTAAATTTTAATGCAGACAACCTAGTCAAAATAGCTAATGAGATTGCTTTGATTTGATAAAATCACATACAGGTTTTTTAAACCTAGCACGGACCATGTCCAAAAGCAAGCAATAAATCAATAACATCCAATGATCAAAGTAGGCCAAACAATAAATTTAGAGATTAACTACCAGCCAGGACTTGAGAGATGACTTGCTTATTCCTTCATCCTTGCGTGTTATTCCCATAAGATGCATTGCTTTCAATGCTGCTTCTTCATTCATAAAGCGAGTCACGTCATCAAGGTAAATCTGGCTAATAGAAAGATACAGATTCAAAACATCAGATGAATGGCCGTTAAAAAATATATATCAGGAGGCAAACATAAGAAAGGAAAATACTTCGAATCTATCCATGCCAGCATCATGGTCAGTTAGCTTGAATGGAGATGATATGGATTGACAGTGAGGGAAAATATGCAAATTAACTTACTGGCTTCCTGTCTTAGCCACCTTTTGAAATATTTTCTTGGCTGCCTCTTTTGCTTGGCGCTCACTTCTGATATGCAGTAAATAGTCATCTTTGATATTTGAATCAAGTATATGCTCATCTAAAGTAGACAAGGCACCATGGCGGATGATATTTATCATCTTCGTCATGTTCCAAGCTGATATATTCAAATGGTTTAGCTTTTGCATCTTGTCAATTGAAATCTCTTCATCTTTCTTGTTAGGCGTTGTGTTAGAAAATCTAGGTTTCTTCCCAACCGTGGTGCATCTTTGTAGCTTTCCACGACCTTCCTTTGCAAGGAGAGTTTCCTTGAGATCACCAGGACCGAGACTGGTAGACTCGGAATTTCTTATTTGCTGAACCTCGGTGACTGTCCCTCCCTCTTCCTTGATGCTTTGCCGTTCAGGAAATGGGGAACCAAAGAGTGACTCGATTACATATTGATTGTACAGAGCCTCCTGGATTCGTTCGAAGAACGCATTGACATGGAAGGATGAAGCAAGAACCTTCACAAGGAGGGTTTTCAAAAGCCATATTAATGTTCCCATAAAGAAACACACCAGAATCTTGGTCCCATAGAGCAATATCTTGCTCTTACTCTTCTCAACCTTGTCATCAAAAGTCAAGTGCCAAATAAGCAAGACCAAACCCAACCAGAGGCAATTCTGAACGGCTCTCCTCAACCCATAAACGAAATATAGAACCCGTTTCCGCAAAAGAAAATTGCTTTCGATGAAGATAACAACAAGCTTAATTCCCCAACCAGAAACCAAACGACCAGAGATAAGTGCCAAAACCATTATCTCCCATTTCCATAGTGAAAGATCCCACAATGTTTGCCTCTTTAATACAGGAATGGACAAACTACAAACTAAGGCTGCTATGATTAAAACAAGACTCACCCATTGCAGCATTATCAACGTGTTTTGTTTTATGTTCCTATATTCTTCTGGGACGTCTTCATCGTCATCTTCCTCACCCAAAGCTCCATCAGAGGTCTCCGTTCTCTCAGTTCTTTGATAGTGTTCCTCAGGCTGGTCTATTAATCTGGACTTCACCTTGTTCACGACTAACCTCCATGAATTTTGCTCAAGAGCACTGAAAGATTGTTGGTGCGAGTCCTTGCTTCTTTCCCGGACGGCTTCATGAATTACATCCTCAAACGACACTTTGAATTTCTTTGCTGACCCTGTAGCTTTCCAGCTTGGACTTCCACTGCAGGATTTTGAAGCAATAGTGGTTTCCTTGTCAGAAACATCAGCAATATTGCCGACGTTGACAATAACTTCCTCATCCTGGCCAAACGAACCAGAGAACTGGGCAATGTGACAATCGCTGCCATGGTGAAGTAGAGCTTGTTTTTCTTTTTCTAGGTGCTCTGGTTGTTGCTTAGCCTGGGTACCATAAGATTTCAGGGATTTTCTCAGGCCTTCCATTACAGGATCCTTGGGGAGATCTTTAAGGCCTCGTGCGGGTAATAAATACTGATATAAGTACTTTTAAGCATGTAAACTAAAGTAGTCGATAGAGAAAGATTCGAATTTTGATAGTGCGGCATTATTTTTAGTTTACACTATTTGAGCAGGACACAGATGCTCATGGAAGCTACTGATTTGGAGAATAAAGGCAAGATTTGTGTTGGAATCAACTCTTTTGTTCTCTTGCAGTTTACACGTTCATGGTATTCGTTTTTTGGCATACATTCCCTTCTTTTGGCTCTGGCTTTGCCGAAGAAGTGAACCTCTAATCTCTTGCCCTTCTCAAGTTTTCATGGAGTTCTGTGCTACTTTTAATTGGCCTGAGACTCGTGCAGGCACCCTGGCTGGCTTAAGTCTTAAAGTAAAGAAGACGACAAAGGATATTTGATTAATATTATTTCTTTTTGATTCAACTGAAACACCCATGAATTTCAAAACAGATTGCTTGGCAAAATTTGAACGTTTTAGGCGTGGGATTTTGGGACCTGGGATATTTATATTTCCCAGTTATCGGTATTTTTGAACATGCCAGCGGCCAAGATGGGAAGAGTGATGCTAATTTTACAGTCTTGCATAATTCATTTACCGAAAAAAATTAACCATTAAATGGATATCTTATGTTTCATTAGCAAATCTCATAAATGCAATAGCTAAATGTGTTATGAAATTGGGTTTCGATTTTCAGTTCGATGGGATTTTATGAAACAAATTTGCTTAACATTAAATACTGAGAAATTTACAACATAGGAAAGAGAATCGCAGAAAGTAGACAAAAAATCATATTTAATCCCACCAAAAAATAAAAATTCTCTCCCATTAATTTTTTTTTTAATTATCTCACACACAATTTCTAAGAGCATCACACAATTTCTAAGATTTTAGGGCGCTGAAAACAAATCTCTAAGCAATCAATCAGTTCTTTTCCTTGAGATGACATGTACTTTCTCTCATGTATGCGTTTCATTTAATATATTCTCGACATAAAATTCTTCCACCATTAGTTCTCATCTGTCAAGAGCTGGGGAATTTTTCCCGGGGTTTACAGAGTGAATTTCCATTGCTGGAATGTGCCCAAGGAAGAGATACCAAGCACCAATAAAGGGAAAGCTCTGCGTTTGAGGCGTCAGAACATTTTCAGTTAACAGTGCTCTTTTCCTTGGCATATATGCCGAAGCTTTAAATTATTGTCTTAGATTTTATCACTCCTTGAAGGTATATTAAAATTCATTAAAGCATTAACTCCTAATTCCAAAGCTTTTCACAGGAGAAGAAAAAAAAAAAAACCTAGCTCTAAAGAACTAGAAGTTCACTGAACACTTCATCCATAATGTCTACGCCCTCGCTGGCTGAAAACCGACACAACCCTAGAGCTAGGACAACACAAACTAAAGCTAAGCTCTACACTTGGTGAGCAACTATAAGATCAACAGTTCTACTTCAAGTTTAGGGCACATAAGTGCTTATCTCCAACAGTTTATATATGTACCGACGAGGTGTGTGTGTAGACGTATTTGTATTTATATTCATCAAGGAAGAGGGAAGAGCACCAAACCCTGATTGAACAAAAGAAAGCATTGTGATGGATGAAATATTCACTTCTAGCATCACCGTATGTCTCCTCTAATTGCAGTTACAACTCTTCTAGGAGACTTTCCTTTCTCCTTGTCCTGTCTTTCATCAGCAACCTGTTCCGAGATCAGATGAGTTAATAAATGTCTACAGCGATATAAAATGGAGAAATTTTAGATCCTTCACATACCATCCTGTCTACCTGCTGCAGGACCTCTAAAATTTCAGAGAAATCAGGTCTCAAAGATGGGTCTTGCTGCCAGCATCTCTCAAGCAGTTCCGCCAATTTGGGATGTGAATGGCTTGGAATTGATGGTCTTAGACCCTGAAATCCATATCAGGACAACGGCTCTTTATTAGTGGTTAGCAAGTCCCTTGGTCAATTTGAGCTCAAAATATGCATCTATGACAGCAGATCACATTACCACCAAGCAGCATGATCACAAAGGATGATGATAAAAAGAATTTAGTAGGTCCTGATCTTTTTTATTTCCGGGATTCCTTATTGAACTAAAATTTTGACCCCCTCCCCCACCAGTCTTAATTTTGATGCAAGGCATTTAAAAAACATGATTGGAGCACGGGAATCTTTGACAAGCTTTGAGACTTCCTAAAATGAGTCCACGAGATTTACACTAACCAAAAAGTCATCTAGTCATGTGCTTGGTCTTCTTTGTTTATACCAGGCACAGGGTTCTGTTGGTCAAGAAGCAGTTTGGCAGTTAACAGACGAAGCCAAAGACGGGCTGGTTTCTATCTGAATGGAAAACTAAGATCCCATCTGAGGCAGAAAGAAAAGGCAGCTTGGAAGACTACCTGCTGGACCACACCAACTGCGGCTTGTAACGGAGACAAATGCTCATACGGAAGCTGGGATATCATTCACAAGAACATAGATGATTGTCATGAAATCTGAGTGATCATACATTTGTAGAACTTCTATAAAAACAAAATATCAATTTGGAAAAACTAAACTTATGAACAAGAAGAATATCTCATTACTTCTAATAAAACACAGAGAATGTGGTGTTACCTTTCCAGTAAGCAACTCCCAAAGCACAATGCCAAAACTAAAAACATCAGCTTTATGATCATATGGTTTGTGTTCAATAACCTTATATAACCGAACACCAAGGAAACATATGTTATGGAGCCATGATGAAACAACCGAATGCATAAAAATGTTTTAATCAATAATCATCATGTGATTCACTAAGCCATTTTATTCAGCGCAACAGCACCAACCTCTGGAGCCATCCAGCGATAGGTTCCAGTTTCTGCTGTCATCACACCAGACTGATCTTGCACTCTAGCAACACCAAAATCAGCAACTTTAGCTACCTGCTAGCCAAATTTTTGAAACTTTAAGAAACACTGGTAGTCATAGCCAGTAAAGCAAAGATGTAAACTTATTTTCTACTATACAAAAAGCTGATTCACAAGGCTGCCTTGCTTCCTTTCAAGAGGATTTGATCAGTTATTGCAGCTTTCTAATTTGAAACATGATTTAGTTCTGAGAAACAGAAAATGTTGATACATAGCTTAAAACTGAATGCAAGATGGTGGTCAGTTGATAAGTATAAAGTACTGTCTTCTGAGTTCTGAAACTGTTGCTGTTTCAGAACTCAGAAGAGAAAAAACAAAAACAGGAACACTGACCAGACTGTAAATTAAATACTGAAAAAGTGAACCACTTACTCCATTTTCATCCATCAAGAGATTGGCAGATTTCAGATCTCTATGTACTATATTATTTTGGTGCAAGCAGTGCATTCCCTTGGAAACATCAATTGCTACTCGGAGTAAAGACTGAAGACTTAAACTTCCCTTTTGTTTATGCAGAAAGTCATACATGCTTCCACCAGACATAAATTCTGGGAAGGGTTATTTGCAAACAGAAAATCAATAAACATTGAAATTAGGTAGGTCATTCATGTGCACATTATTAAAATTACACTACAAACCAACACATAATTAATTAATTGGAGGAAAACATATAGCCATGAGTTTGTTCAAAATTACCTGTAATGATGCACAGGCTTGGAGGTCTGGTGCACGCACCGATGAATTTCACAACATTCTTGTGACGAACTTTCCTGCAAATTGCAAAGGAGTCTAAAGGTGAACAGAGAAGAAATCCGTGCAAGAATGCAGTGGCGACATTTATTTTTTGTTGAAGATCCCTAAGGGAATCAACTAGGTGCTTTAGACTTCACTAATCAGAAATGAAACACTGAGAACACTTAAAATGCAATATCCATGCTCCCATGACAGAAAAAGGACCAGAGATTGCTAGAAAATAAGATAACAAGAGAGATTCTGGAACTTGATACTGTGGAAACATCACATATGATGCGTTGTGAACAAATTTCTAAATTGCCACATGAAATACATGAGAATTTTAAAAAGCTACTTCACTTGTTCCCTTATGTAAATGACCGCTTTAAAATATGAAATGCCTCCATCCAGTCAATCAATTTTATCAACATCATGAAAACATGAAATGTGATATGACCTCTTCAGCACACAAGAAAGCATAACCCCTGCTTACTATTTGTGAGTTGAAATTGCATTTCTTGGGACATTTGGACTACTAAAAAACATCTACAGAAAATATTTGTTAGGAATCATGACAGCTCATCCAATAATTAAATTTTCAAAATTGTCAGGATTATCAACCTGGTACATTTACATTTGGATCTAGTTCCAGTATAAAAACATGATTCCACTGGTATATTTGAAGTTCCAGCTGTAACTGCAAATGTTTACAGAATTTCAGAGAGCATTTTGTAAGCATTTAGATGGGTAGATAAAGAACCAAAAATACAACCAACCTCATGATAAAGACTTCTTGATCAAATTCACTCTGAAGTTCATTGTTTAGATGTTCACCCCTAAGCACTTTAATAGCAACATCTTGACTGCAGAAGGTGCCTTTATACCTGTTTCATGTAAATCATTCAATTCAAAGAGCATTCATACAAGAACAGATCATGGGTCCTAAGATGACAAGAACTCACAGATCTCCACTGGATCCATTTGCAATTTTTTTCTCGTATATTAACTGCCGCGCATCAATTTCCCAAACATCAATTGAATCAGCAGGGACATTCATGAGATTAGAGACAAGACTGGTTCCTATTTGATCTTGCTCCGCAGCAGGATAAACTGCGTGTGACTTCGAATCAGTGTCCTCCTGCACAGCACTTCAACTGATCAAGTATAAACAGATGAATCATTTAAAAAGTATTATTAAAGCAGCACTAAGTTCGTGACAATTAGTGTTACATGTTTACCATTTTAACATACATTAACATAACCATGAACAAACAAAGCCCTAAACAAAACATACAGAAAGCCATAAGCTCACTGGAAATTAATCAGTAGCATTAAATGCAATATACCAGTAGCATGTAGAAGGGCTACCTCGATTTTTGGAATTTCCTTAAATACCATGCTTCTAAGCCGCTCTGTGTCCTGTAAATAATTATGGAACTAAGTCATGACTTAACAATTATCGGAAGATAAGAGAAGAATTTAGAATTCCACTTAGGTTTTTTTTTTTTTTTATGACCTTATAATGAAGAGGTTAAAGAAACACTGATTTCGACCTATAACATGTGGCTTCCCACAAAGAAATGTGACTGGTAACAAATCAAAAACTGTTATCATACAATCTGAACAGTGAATCTTGAAAACCACTTCAATGGTCTTAAACGACTATTAATCCAATGATTATACTAAGGTGGGGCAAAATGGGCGCAGTACCTCAGGTGCCAAATTATCAACAACAAACACGTCTAAGGAGTAGCCATCTATTGTGGAAAAGGCATGAGCTTCTTGAATGTTGAGCCCGATCTCAGACAGTAAGGAAGTAAGCTGAAAATTGAAAAATAGAAAAGCATAATTTATTTGGCTAGGTCAATTAAAACAAAATATTATACAGAGTGCGCCATTGCACTTAGAATATCTTAATGCAAGTCATTCAGGAAACTTTGACATCATTTCAAATAACGGATTGTACCCATGTTAAGTAGTGAATTTGAAAAATAACAATAGGAAAGAAGAAACATATCTCATCTAGAATCTAGAGATCCATGTGATTAATAGCAGAGAACATCAAAATGGAGAGGCAATAATCTCTTTTGACTGGTGGTAGAAAGTATTGAATTATAAGATCAGAAAATAAACCAGAACTTGTGCAATGATCTGGCACTACAATAAAAATGCGAATAGACATGTGTAATCGAGAGATCCATGTGACTGCTAGCAAAGAAGATCAAAGAGGAGAGGCAGCCTATAGAGAGGAGTTGTGCCTTGACTGGTGGTAGAAAGCATCAAATTATGCAATGATCTAGGAAAACAATAAAAATGTCTGAGGTCAGATGAATTAACTGAGAACAGGAATGAATAAAGCTATAAATGGATTCACAAATAGAAGTTAAAGAAAGGTACTAAGAAAAGAATGATTTCTAGAAGATCCTTCAACATCAAGTAATTACATGACAAATGTTTCAGTAAGATTGCTCCACTTATAGTAACTCAACGAATGGAAATGCACACTTCATCCTTCAAATAATGATGTAAAGTTCTCTCTTCTTGTATGTCAACTTTGTACTACAAAATAAATCTGAGATCAGATGCCTCCTATATATCAAGACTGTTCCTGCACCCGTGTCCAGAAGATATCAAAATAAAAGATGCTAAAACAAGGATAGAATATATCCCATATATGCAATGCTCATTGGAGAATGTCAACAGTATGCCTACCATGACTGATAAAACACAGATTACATCCACGGATGATTTAGAAACTAGAAGAGGTCAGCTACCTGACTCAGGAGTTTTGGCTTATCATTAGTTGAAATTGTAATTTCATGCATCAGCCTACAAAATCATGGAAGCATTGCAGTGTTATTTTAACAAGAACTAAAAGGCATTGCCAGAAGCTAATGAAAGGATTGGCCTCAAAGGGCATATAGCACAATGGATATTGTGTGTCTATGCACAAATACCCATTCAAAGAAAGTAAAGGATTATCACAACTAAGGAACACAAAGGGAAGAAAGCAACACATCTACCATCCTATATGCATCACCCAAAATAGAAAGTGCCAACCTCATAGTTCACTACTCCTAATAATGCAGAAGTCTGGCAACTAGCCAGTATCATTAACATTAAATGCTTAATGCTACTGATCACATGAGTTAGCAACACATGAATAAACAACCAGTTAATTAATTCTAATGGTCGTGGGGCTGGTTGCATCAAGAAGCACCTGGATACCCTAGCCATCTTCTTCAAACATCACACATACAAGAAAACATTTTGATGGAGCCACACTTCTCATTTTTCCTTTTCTTTTCTCCTCAAATTTCATCCCTAATGTCTGAAAACTTCGAGTTGATTCAGAATATAGCCTAATCTGGGTGGGCAATAAGGAAACATCACTACAGGATAGGAAATCAAATCAAGTGACTGGAGAATCAAGTGAACATTTACCGGAAGCAAAGTGGCCTGGTAATCACTGTGATATCCTTATCCTGATATTTATGAAGAAGTTCAGAATCAGATAATGAACCAAAGGCTGGTGGTG
The DNA here is from genome assembly GCA_015708895.1 of Populus ilicifolia. Taxonomy (NCBI): domain Eukaryota; kingdom Viridiplantae; phylum Streptophyta; class Magnoliopsida; order Malpighiales; family Salicaceae; genus Populus; species Populus ilicifolia. The sequence goes on from SRLM01000100.1 coordinate 823,024, forward strand.
GATGAATGCTGAATATGAAAGAAAGAGACGAATGTAAGAAATCAACAGCTGCAAATTTTCACAGAGGAATGCAAATCCAAACAATATATTTGCATAGCCATGCCTATGTTTGCCAAGATAATCAAAATATTGAAGCTGCAATTCTGAATCTTCCGAATCACCGGAATGTCCATCAGATGCAAAAGGAACCTGCATAAGAAATATATGAAAGGTGAGATTCGCCAGCAATGAACTTTTAACTGCGCACCCAAATTGTAATCAAAGCGGCAATGAAAACCTAATAATGTCACCATTTTCAAAAAAAGTAAGGTCAAAGAAAACACGGTAAAGGACAGAGAAGCTTAAAAGAGTAAATCACAGTACATCTTCTATATGAATCAAATATAAACTAGAAATCCAGTAAAATTTGGTCGCCCAAAAGTCAAAATTATTAGTTTCATTGTGAATGAAAATTCAGCATGTTCAGGAAAATAGATTAACAGTTTGATTTATCTGAATTGCACTGTTAATCCAGGACCTTTTATGATGCATGACATGCATGAAAAGTCCAAGAATTAGTCTGGACGCGCTGAACTAGCATTATGACTAAAACAGGGCATAATTTTTAATTCTATTATTGATCATGCTGAAATTTTATCAACGCATTCTACAGACCTAGTTCTATAGTGGTTTAGCTAGTAGTAATTAGATGAGGTCGGTACCTTGCTCGAATTAAGCATGAAAAATGTTTAGAATTTTCTTTATTTTCCTAGATCTTTTCATATTACTTTCTTGAATTTTGTTTGGTTTAAGTTTTATTATCTAAATGGTTTGTATATTATTTTTCACAGCAGATTATTCAAGATTTTGAGATTTGATTATTCAGAAATTTATTCATCTCAAATTAGAAGATGTTATTTTCAAATTCTTTTTTAATTAGATTTCAGAATTTTATTTGGTTTAGGTTTCATTATTTAGGTTGATTTTGGCTACTATTTAAACAATTTCTATATTATTTCTCGTAGCAAATTATTTAATATTTGAGATTTGATTATCCAGAAAATTATTCGAAACCTTTCTGTTTACCGTTTTACTGTAATTTTAAAACTTGGAACATAAAATCAAAATAGAGCAGCAAGAAACGTGCAAAAAAGGATAATCATTATTTTTTAGGCAACTTTTATGAAATAAAACACGTCTACCCTACCAAAAAAAAAAAATAGAAGAATATCAAAGAGTATCACACAAGCCAAAAGAAAATAATTAAAAGACAGTAAGGAATCCGTAGCCGAATCTTCGACTTCCTACCTGAACAAGTCGCACTTCAATTGCCGGCCGAGTAGCTGGATTATGTGCCATCTGCAACAATCTCTTATGCATAATAACATCCTCTGCTCTCTCCGCGTTCACATCCATGGCATATCTTTAAAAAAAATAAAATCAGTAAATTAAACCTAAAATAACAAAAAGGAATTGTGGTGAAAGGAATATTCCGATTGTGATTACCGAGGAGGAAGTCTACAAAAATGAGCCCAGAGTTCGTCTTCAAAGCCAAGAAGACTCGCTTCTTCGTTATTCGATTCTTTAAGTCGGCAGAGAACTTCGTTAAAAACATCAATCTTTTGCCTCTGGTTTCGAGGCACGAAATCTACAGCTCTGCTGCTGCAACTCTCTGTGTCTCCCATTCAAGACAGAGAAAAATGAAACGCCGAGTGGTTTCTTGGAAAAGGATCAATGGTGGTGGTGATCGAGCACGTGAATCCGTTAATTTTAAGTAGAGAAATTGCTTGTATGAAGAAAGAGAGGAGCTAGCAGTGCCCTGTCTAGTTCTTTCAATTTCTCTCTCTCGCTTTGTTTCCGTTTATTGAGTAATTTATAAACATGATTAGAGCAGAGGTTAAGAGAAACTGAAGACGTTAATTGATGGCATAATGCGCAGCCATAAGCGCGCATCTACGTGGATTCTAACAACGCCTTTTGCTTATGCTCGTTTCACCGCTTTGATTCACGTTTTTATTACCAATAAATAAATAAATTATTTTTTTATTATAAAAAAAAGTGATTAGAACCTTTTGGAATTCGTATGGTCGTTGAAGAGGCATAATTAATTTTTTATTTTGTAAATTTATTTTTTAAAACTATTTATTTTCAATGAATTATATTGACGTGGAGATGATATTTTTAAATTATATAAAAATAAAATTTTGATAGTGTTGAGAATATGATAATAGTTATTTTTTAAAGTGTTTAATTTTTTATTAAAAATATATTAAAATAATATTTTATATTTTAAAAAAAATATTTTTAATATTAGCACATGAAAATAGTTTAAAAATACTTAAAATTATTAATTTAAAGAAAATAAAAAAATCTTTAAAACAAAAAAAACAAATAGGCTTTTAATAATTATAGTTTAAGACTATCTCTAGTCATCCAATTGTTTTTTGAAAAAATAATTGGAGTATCTTTAAAAACAAACTTTCATTTACTGTTCAATTTTTGAATTATAAGTGTATTTATTTGGGCATGAGTTAAATTTAAATTAAGTTAGCATGGATTTATAAATTTAAAAATCAATACCAAGATACAATCAGGCATCAGGCATAAGGGGAAAAAAACAGAAAAATTAATAACAAGAAAACTCGAGTTATAGACAAAAACTTTGTTATCAATGGATACAAATAAAGTTTTATATATTTTGAAATGCTGCAAATAATTTTTTATAATTCAATGAGAAATTTAGTTTTTAATTCAAGGATATTCTTTGACTAATAAAATTTTTTTTTTTAATGATATAGTTATTATTATCAAATGATATTGCAATTGTTTTTATAGATATAGTCTAAGAACAAAAACATGTTTTTAAAAGGAAGTTATAAGCTGTAATCTTTCTCGAACCCAAGTTTTTATTACAAATTAAAATGAATATAATAATAAAAATCAAACAACTTTTAAAATTACGACTGCCTTGAAGCACTACACCACACTCACAAACAGACTATAAATTAAAAAAGAAAAAGATCTCCATAAAAAGATTGTGTATCTCTGCATCACCCCAAAAGAAATAGAAAGAATATGAAAAGGTCTATTTCCATGGATAATGTTGATACTTGATAGCATCAAGCACCTCCACTCCGAGCCAATAAATTTCTTCAGTTGCCTCGACTCTCCACTCGACTCACACACATATGTATGCCAATGGGAATTAAGGTGCCTTTCTTTATTGCATGTGGCCGATAAAATAAATTGTAGAATGAGTCATCACTCACCAGGCTGTCGATTATTAGCAGTGCCTTTTCGGTTTGTGGCATGGAACCACCCAGCAATTGCTTCGCAATTTCCACCAGATGCAGCCGGACCTGGTTTTTGCTATTCAAAGCCGGCTTTGCTTAAGGATTATCGTTCAAGAACAGCGAACACTTTTTTGTACCGGTAGCTGCTCTCCTTCTCTTTCTTCGCACGGACCGGGGATCCGAGTTTGTTTCTATTGCAAGCGACACTTCTGGCAAATTTCTTAAGGTCCAGCTTTGTTTTTTGTTTTTGTTTCTTCTTTTAAAAAACTAAAAAAAATTGACATTCTATTTTCATTAAAAAAATTTCAAAATTAAACGAAATGGTTTGAAAAGTGGCAATTCAAGGGTTGGTTTTACTTAAAAAAAAAAACAAAGAGAGGAAAAAATCCAAAACAATTAAGTTTTCCAGTTAAAAAACATATATACATTGTGTTTGGTTGGTGTAAACATACTGCTTAGAGAGATAAAAATAAAAATATAAAATAAATTCATTTATTTTAATAAATTTATGTATTTTTAAGATATAAATTGCAAGGAGATATATTTCCATGATTTTTCTATTTCAGCTTTTTTATCTTAATACAATATCTAAACATTATATTAAGAATAAGTTAAATGATTTTTAAAGGATATAGCATGATAATAAAAAATTTAAAATTTATATAGCAGGTCTTGGATTTGAATTAAAATATATATTTTTTATAAAATTTTAGGGTAATTAAAATTTTATTTATTTATTTAAATTCATAAAATATTTTTTAAAAAAAAGTGAGTGTTAAAAAAGTGTGAATGATAAAATGATAAAGTACAATCAGGTATTAATTTTCAGGTGAAATGTATGGGCTGCATGCTCTAAAAATAAACAAAAATTAAAACGAGTTGGATTCTAAATATGACACTTCAATGAGATTTTGCCAACACACAACAAGGAAGCTAACATTGTCACCATAGAAGGGCATCGCTTTCCTTTCAATGTTCTCATAAACATAGGCATGGAAGATGGCGACGGAGAGGGTGGTCGACAAATCAGTGACATGTAAACCTTTTTTCAAAAATAATTAATGTAGGTGTTATGCTTTTTAATTAATCCTATAAATTTTTAAATTAATAACTATAATATTATCAACTACACTGGGCATGTTTTATCTCCTGTTCCTTTTAGCTGACAAGATCATCACGCCAGTCATTGTGTTGACAGTGCCTCGGAAATTCATGTCTGTTAATTTTAAAGAAATGTTTAAAATTATGGTAGCTGCTGTGGTTTAAAATATTTTTTATTTATAAATATATTAAAATAATTTTTTAATTATTATTTTATATTAGTATATAAATCTAAAAACATAAAAATAAAAATTTTAAAAACATGATGTACATCATGTTTCCGAACAATGCCTGAATCTAATAGTTGAAACTGAATCTAATAGTTGAGACAAGAGGTAAAATCCATCAAAGTGGCTACATGTGGTCATCCAATCTTAGGCAACCTATAATGAAACGGGGCGTATGATTTATTCTATTGATTCCAAAATTGAAAGATGATTAATATATATATATAT